>VXBI01011931.1:0-24504 GCA_013397375.1 Toxostoma redivivum
TTACCCATTGGGCTGATTCTACCACTATTCTGCTGTCGCTGAAGATGTTCTTTGTAGCAAACAGAACACATGCCATTTGTTCTAGGATTTCCATAAAATCCACATCCTGTACTACACAGCATGGGCCCTGGGGTCTGGTTTGTCTCCTGAGTCATCTCGATGCTGTAAATAAAACCAAAAACTGCATTAGAAGCCAGCATGTCACCAAAATCAATTACAGCATTAAAAGTATTAAGAATGAAAAGAATTATGTCTGCTCACCCTGCCCCACCAAGTGATATCACTATTCTTAAGAGGATTATATGAACATTAATATACCATTCAAGACCACAACTTATTGCTAAGTAATATCATTATGAACCTTTAAGACAAGAAAAAGTGTTGTCATACTAATATTGAGAAATAATGTACTTGCTGAGCACTGAACCGCATGTGCAGCTTAATTTAATTTAACAGCCAAAAAAATTTCCTTAAGTACCAGCCTCTGAGCACTAATAAGGATATGCAGAATAAGTAAGACTAAGTTCATACCCACAAAACAGTTCTGACAAATAACTTAGCTTATTTTTGCTGGACTCCAGCAGAAAAGCCCTGATTTTCAGTGCAAATCTCACACTATTTTAAAGTTAATTCCACAATTTGCAATACTTACTCTCACAACACTCTTCCAAGGGAGATAACATTAACAACTCCAAACTCAACAGTCTGAGTTTGTTCTTTACATACAACAGTTACAATAGCTGGGTATGTTCTTTACGTAGCTTAACAAACTTACAAAAGAAAAAACCCTTCTCTAATCAAGTTTCATCAAGAATTCTAAGTGTCCCAGAGGAAGTCAGTGCTAAGCATGTTAGAAATAAGGTTTTCACCTTCACTGCCTGTTAACCTCTGCAAAGCAAGGTTAGTAGAAAATTGCACAGCAGCCAAATCCTTGCTTCCCAGGGGCAATAAAACTGGGACACAGTAATCAGGCATTTGCTATAAATTGAGGACATGTAATAACATTGCACTAAAATTTAAATTTAGTAGAACCTGTACATATGGTACCTGAAGACATTTTAGTATAAACTTTGGATTGCTGTTTTCCTATTCAGAAACTGTCACAGTAAGAAATATTTGACAGTTGACACTTAGTAGAAGTCAAAAATGCCCAAAGTGAATTTGTTACAGTATAAAGAAAAATGCTTCTAATTAAGAGAGCTCACACTGAAGTAGTAAACTTATGTTTCCATAGTACTACAACTGCAATTGACAGATGCCTTTAGCTAAACTAAACTTCTGGCATCACAGTAAACCAAAACCAGGAGAAAGTAAACAAGCAAAATTCATCCTGTCTGCTGGTGGTCACAGGACCTAATTTTTCAGGTATAAATAGCTGTACGATTTATAGCTTTATAACACCAGGTATAAATAGCATCCTTTCTGGCTACAATACGACCTAACACTTATTCTGATACAGTTTCACAGCCTAACACACCAGTCAAGGGAGCTAGAAAAAAGTCAGACCCACCTAAAGGAAATCTATAAAAATCTTGTCATCTTTGAAATGATGTAGACCTATGCCTATATAATGCAAAAAAAGACTACTTCTGCCCTTTTGTTACTAACCAGGTAAGATCAACATGCTCTTAAACGCAGTGCCAACTGACCTGCTTAATTTCCGAGTTAGTGTGCTAAAACGAATTTCACCATTTATTAAATGTTGCTCTAGGTGCCAAGTCTAATATTCCAGTACAAACTAGACACTCAGCACTTCCTTTGGTCTGCAGAGTCTCTCACTACTTCAAATGTATGCCCCTAACGGAACGATCAAGTCGTTGCTACCCAACGCGGAACAAATCGTGCTTTTCCAGGCTCCGGGAGGCGGCCTGGGTTTCACCTAGGCTCACCTTCAAGGCGCCTCCCGACAGTGAGAACACCGCTAGGGCGCACGCAGCCCGGCCGAGACCTTACCGCAGCTCCGCGCCGGGGCACGGCCCGCCCGGCGGTGCCGCCGCCGCCGCGGTGGGTCGGTCATATGGGCGGACAAGCGCCTGCGCTTCCGCCTGTCAGGCGGCGGCGTGACGGGCCCGGGCCGCCCGGCCGCCCCCGCCGCCCGCTGAAGTCAGTCCCTATTTATATCTCCCGCAAGCCGCCGGCTCCGGCAGGAGGAGGCGCCGGCGAAATCCGACTGCCCAATCCTTCCAAGAGGGAGCAGGGAGAGCGGGTGTTAACCTGCAGCCCAGAAAATGCGGCATCACCTGCCCGCCGCCTCCCGCGACCATCGCTCCACAAACGCGCCCCGCAACCCGGGGCGGGGAGGGGTACAACCAACCGCTCCTCTTAGAGAGGAGGGAAAAAGATAAGTGAAAAAGGTCTCCTTCCACCAGCACCCGCGCCGTCACCAGCCCAGCTGAGAGGAATGGGAGGGTAAATCCCACCAGAGACCCCGGCCGCGCACCTCAGTCACCCCTTCGGCGCCGAGGCCATGGCCGGGCTGCCGCCGTCCCGCCGGGCGATCCCATACTGGCGGCGTAACGACAAAAACGAGGGCCCGCAACGCGCGCTGAAACCAGCCCCAAAACGCAGGCACGGCCTTAGCAACGGGCTCACCGACCTAAATACCGAATTGCCTCAACATCCTCCTCCCGAAAAGGGATCACAATAAACACGAGAAACACAGGAACAAAACAAAAGGAGGATGCACAAGGGCCGCGAGGGTCACTCGCCGCTCACGGCCGTGCTCTGGCGAGACAGAGATCAGTGTCGGTACGGGGGAACGGAACCGGCACAGGGCGCTCCCCAGCCGGCGGCTGACTCAAACAAAGGGGGGGTCCCTGCCAAGTGCCCGCAGTGCCGCGCGTCCTAGCTGCGTCGCCCACCCCCTCCGACCCCCGGACACAAAAGACCCACGAGGCTGCCGGGCGGCAGCAGCAGGTGGGGGAGTCCGACCGGGCCGCTCCTCGCAACCGCCTGAGTCACGGTCGGCCCCACCGCCGGCAGGCCCCACGGCGCCGCCAGACACAGGAACCTCATTGTCTCGCCGCCTGCGTTGCCCCGCACCGGCCCTGCCAAAGGCTGAACGCAACGAGGCCGCCCAAGAGGAGGCCCGGGCACACCCCGCCGCGGTGAAGGCCCTGCAGAACCGAGCCCAGCCTGCCACCCCTCACCCACCTGTTCCCGGCGGGGGCCACAAACCCCGCGGCNCCCAGCTCGCCCGGCGGACGCGGCTCCTCCCCCTGCCCGCCCGGCTGTGCATGCGTGCTGCCGCCCGCGCTGCGCCCGTTGCCGCTGTGGGGCGGGGCGGTCCCGGTTCACACGGTGCCGGCCGTTCTCCGTAGAGTCACGTCACGGAGCGCGCCCGGGAAGCTCCGCGCCGGCGGAACGCCTGCTTACCGCTAGGTGTCCGAGGGACCGAGTGCCTCGGCGCCGGAACATCGCGGCGCGTCCAGCCTTAGAGAACGCGGATGGCCTTTAAAATACAGTTTTCTTGGGTATTTCTTTCTGTCTGACCTAAATTTGCCTACAAGATCCAGGCGTCTTGTGAGGTGGAAAGTAAAAATGCAGGAGCATTGCCCCGAAAGTGAAGAGAACTCCCAATTTAAATAGCCGATTATAAATTTCATTGCCAGTTGTCTGATAACATAGTCCTTCCACTGCTCTGAAAAGCAGAGCTTCACAGAAAGGAAAGAATAAGGAAGCAACTATACATTTTACTTAATCAGTGATAACAAGCTAATTCTACTTGCCATTACTTTCTATTTTGGACAGAATCTTATCCTCTAAGAGGTTAGTAAAATACCGTGAGATTCACAAAATCTGCCTTGGCGATCTTTTTTAGCTTGTGATGTCAGGGACCCATAAGAGGAGGACTCTCTCAGGGTAACCCTAGGATTTTACCACAAGGAGCTTCAGAAGAGGACATGATTTTTGACCTCCTGCTGTTTGCTTAGCAGCATCACAAGCAAGTTGCCTTCTGAGGAAATGGGTGACTTGTTCAACGGATGCACTTTTAAAGACATGTTCTCTGATGAAAATACTCATTGTAGAGCAGAAACATACTGCTTCCATTGTCTAATAGCTGTTGCTTCTTGTATGTTGTGAATTCTTCAATAATGTGGGTATCTAGAACTTGGCAGATGAGGCAAGCAGGAAATAAGTGGTTTGGGAGTCTGAGCTGGGTTCCAGACACTCTCTTGAAAGACTGTAAGCTCACCTCCTGATGGAGGGCATCTGCCCTCTGAAGAGACTTGAGGTATAGCATTCCTAAAACTTTTTGGTGGAGATACATTGTTTTTAGACATATGTGATGTGCAGTCCAACAGAGGGATGAGTAACCATCTTTCCCACAGATTCTTCTCTAAAATGCATTGGATGACTTTATGGCATATAATTTTAAGATTTCACCTAAGAAGTATAGTAGAAGACTGCCAGTGCTTTCTCCCTGCTACTTTCTTGGTAATGCTGACATTTGAGTATCTCACCTCCATTGTAGTGACTAAAAGAAATATAGAGAATGACCAGACTACATGGTCTTCATGATCTTTTTCAGTGTCCTGCTGAAAGTATTGTAATCTCCTGTTCTGAGGTACAAGATAATAGTTAATTATTATTATAATATTAGAATTATTATTATCTATGTGTAATTTAAGGTGTGTGGAGTTGTGAATCTCTGTGTGGTGAACAATGAAGCTGACTGTGTTGATCCTGGCCAGTTCTTCTCAATTTCCTCTCCTTGTTGTGCCAATGAGACATCAGTCTTGTCCAGACTAATTTTCAGATCTTCATATCTTCAGAGTTTACTGTGCTCCCAAAAGTCATGTCAGTTCATGGAGTATTTTACATAGCGTTCTCTTTAGACAAATCCTCACATTCTGCTCTCATATGTCTCATTTTAAACTCTCAAGATCTCTTTTTAATATATAATTTAAGACTTTTAACCTTGTTTTCTGATGGTGCTTTAAATAGTTTTGCATCAACAGATTACCCAGATGCTGGCTCAGCTACTATTTTAATTTCTCTAATAACTGCATTACTTTAAAACCAAAATCAATGCACACAATATAATCTGTGGTTTGATAGTCTGTACTTGTGACTGGAAAACTATATCTGACCATAGGTATTACAGATTTCTCCATCCAACTCTTTTCTGCAACATTGCAAGAAAGAGGCCCACATGTTTGGATGTTTCTGTCATCCAAAGCATTGCAGTTGCTTAAGATACTTAGATGATCTAAATCAGTGATGTCCAAACTGGGTCCACATGAGATGATCTAATGGGGTGCAGGAAGAAAATACTAGAACTTCAGTAATGTATGTATACAACTGATAAAATAAGGATATATAAGTATATGTACACTAGGTATGTGTGCTCAAAAATGTTTTACTAATAGGGATGCATCAAAAAAGTGAAGTTCTAGGAATCCTTTTATGTCACACAGAAGGCTAAGTAACTGCTGTACCCTGACAAATTTATCAGTGGAGACCACTGATCTAAATTATGCCAGGGGTTTTTGTTGTTGTTGTTGGTTTTTTAACACAATAAGAGGATAGATGTTTTGCTTTATTTGGCCATGTATCTTCTTCTCAATTATTTTCCTGAGAAAAATTGCTGCACTGGTAGTGTACATCTACTTCTCTTGATAATCTTGATTGATTTTTTTTTTCTTCCTACATTTAAATAGGAGTCAGATAGGGTCATTCAGACTGCAGGGAGTTTCTGCCCACTCTAGTACTTTATTTTTTGTATCTAACAATTAAAACATTTCCCTAATTTTTTCTTGTTGGATTTCTCTGTATTTTTGAGCATCTTCTAAGTAAAGATGAAATTGTACTTGTGTTGTGGTATGACCACATATCCTGATACAGAGAGCCTGAAAAGTGACTAGTTCTCAGTCCTGGAGAATCAACAAATATGTTTTAATTTTTCACAAAAAAAGATGAATATTTGGAGGTGGATGTTGTAGCTGTGGTGTTGATTGGTAAAGAGGTCAGAGGGGTGAGGTAGCAGAGAAGCTGCAATATGAAAGCAGGTGAATCTTCATCACGTGTTTGTTCAATGCAGGTGAACCATGCCCTCATTCACATAATGCTTATGGTGGTGGCAACTTGTCTGTGTAGCTGTACAGACCCTGCTGAGCTACCTGCTCTACTCGTGGACAGAGTGTGCCTTTCTTATTATCGTTCCTTATGACTGATGTAATTGTAAACTGAGGTTTTTTGACTGATACTAAGATGTATGTCATACCAAAGATAAATTCATCAAGGCCCAGCAATTACTTAAGTATAAGTTTTAATAAGTTTTCTGTATGACAAAAACATTGCTCCAACTTCACTTGGAGCAATTCACCTTTCTATCTTTTCAAAGTGGGGTTCTTTTGAGCTAATTCGGATATGTGGATTATAATTTGTTTACCACATAGATGTAAATATTTGGCAGAATATTATCAATAGTGGTCTATGAATGCCATTTGGTCTAAGGAAGAACACTCACCTCCTCCACCCTCCCCTCTCCCCTCAAAACAATCTAAGTTTTACTCATTCTTTCAATAAGATGGTCGTTTGATATTCATGTTTCATATCCAGAAGTAAGATATGTTTGGAAAAAAACATGCTGCCACTGCTGAGAATGCAGTTTGAAACATAAATAATATGCAGAATTAACAACTCTGAGAAAGCATTTACTTAATTGCCCTCCAAAGTCACTACAAGTCTTTATGTTTGTCTTGTTTTGAAAGACAGGCATTTGCTAAGAAAAGGTAAGACCCCCTTCCCTAAGATGGAGAGTGCAACCCCCTCTTGTCCAATTATTATAATTTTGGAATCAGGGTGTCTCAGGCAAAAGATATGGGGATAGGAATAACAGTTCTTTACTAATATATCTAACAAGGCAAACAACAGAAACAGCAGCAGCTATAAAAACTGACACCAAACCAGAACAGTATAGCTCAGTCCCAGTCCCTTTTGGCTGCAGGCTCCCTCTCCCTGTGCTCAGTTCCCGGTGCTGTGGGCAGGGCAGGTCCCGCACAGCTGAAGGGGGCTGGGGGGATGGCGGCGGCGGCCCAGGGGTGAGAGGGATGGAGGAGCGGCTCCCCCCTCACGGTGTCGGCCCTGGTGCTTGGCACAGTGCCCAGAGGTGGTAGGATGAAGCGGGAAGGCAGCAGTGCCATGTCTGACAGCAGGGAACATGGCTCCCAGCATTGGGATGGTGGGGAGGATGCCAGGTCGGAGCCCCGGCCGCCTTCCTCCGACTCCACGAGCGAGCAAGAGGGCAACCCCCCTGTCCCACCTTTCCTTTTCTGGTGTTCCCCCTTTTTTCCAGCCCTCTTTGAGAGAAAAGTGTTACTAGCTAGGGTGTAGCCAAAAATACTTAGCATAACAATGGGAAAAATTCCACAGAAAGAAAAGGGAAAGAATCAATCCCCAACAATGTTACCTGCTTATTAACTTCTCATCACTTAAAGAAAGAAAGATAATTAATTTTTAAAAGAATAAAGGTAGTATTTACCTAGAATATAGGATGATGGTGATCTATGAGGGAATGCAGATGGCACCAGGGAGAATTGTCAATACAGGTGAACTTCCCAGAGTGTCTTGCTATTTTGGGTTATGCTGCATGCTTCCTTGCATTTTAACCTGAATTAAAATGCAAGAAATTGCAGTGATTGCAACATTGATCTATAATATTGATACAGAAAATATGTAGCATTTTTCCTGCTGATGAACTCATTACATTTGCAGCTTCTTTTTTAAAGCCCCCACTCTTAGCAGAATTTTTTAATTGTGAAGTGTAGCTTCTTGGGTTGGTACTGTTGCCAGTGGAGCCAAGAGGCAAGAAGCAAGAGAGGCAAGAGACAAGAGAGAGCCTAGAGTCAAGGCAACAAACAGGACAACTCAACTTGGGTGACTGACTTCTGAAAGGGACCAGCATCCACCTCCGCTGCCCTGCAGTTTCGTATCTGGCTGCAGGGTATTGAAGAGACAGTAACAATGTTGAGCATAGATAGATAAGAAATACAATATCATTTTGGGGTACCCAGTGTGGGAAACGGAAAGATAGAAACTTCCACAGATACTGAAGGGTTTGATTTGCAGCCTTGGAAAATGATTGGATTGATGTAAAAATAGAAGTATACAGACATTAAGCAGAAATATATAGGCTTATGTTTCTATAACTGTAAGTAAGATTATGCCTTAAATAAGTAAGAAACTGTATTGGATAAGATGGTAAAGAATTTTATAGTGTAGTAATGTAACTGTATAGGGTGAGCCAGGAGTTTAAGTGTGTAGATGTCATAGTAGCTTATTGGATAAAAGTATACACAATGTGGCAAAATTGAGTTAAAGTGATAGGTTACAAAAACAAAGTATACTTCGTAGCAACTCTCCACTGGACTAAAATGTTATATATGACCTTGTAAAGGAGAAACCTGTGACTACTTTGGCTATGGGTCAATTCTTGCTTCTTTACACCTCAGGACCTGAAGTCTGATCCATTTTGAAACATTAAATCACCTTTAGCACAATCGCAGACCCATCCTTTCATTCAAGGTGACGGATAATATGCAGGAGAGTGGTTTATCTTGTCCCTATTTTTCCACTTCACTTGATTTATCACTTCAGCATTTGAAAAGCACAACAGATCATAATTACACCTAAGAGTGTAGTTAAATATTGAAAACATTTATTTCCTTTGTTCAAATGGACTAGATTTTGCAAGACAAAAGCAATATACCTATGAGCAGTGTTTTGACAAAAATGATTACTACAGCTCATAAAAAAATCCTAAAGATATAGAGCATGGGAGAGCTCAAGGAAGTCTGATTTCACTGGCGAAAAAGAGTAAATTTGAAGTATAATTAGTAATCTGAATTTATATTTCTTAAGTTTTCTTGACTGGTAGCTTTATATTTGGAAAATTTTCGCTCTTCCAGTCCACAGAAAGTCATACACACAGCTGGTGAATGTTTAACTAGACAGTGTGTTAATGATGTTCTGCAGGTACAACTGCTAATTTTGAGACCTCATTTCTTGGCTTCCTCTTAGCCAAATTAGGAATTAGATAACTGTGGTGCAAGTTTATGGAACAGATATATCTTGATGATGTTATCTCTGGCTGATTCTGTGCTACAGACTCTTCTGGAGCATGCACCTTTTAATGCCAAAACTATTTTTTTTGTACCTGTGGCTTTGTTCATCTATATGAGGAACAAGAAAGCACATTTATTTTACTAATACCAGAGATACTTTGGTAGAACAGGAGTGATTTGTCAGTACAGTACAGCAGACTTGCTATATTATACTTTTTTTCTTGTCAAAGACAGAGATACCTGTTTGTAGACTTAACTGTAGCACGGGCAACTTGTGATCTCTTTTGATTCACTTGGCAATATTAAAATTCTTCCTGTGTCCTTTGAGAATTAAGAAACCATTTGAGATCAAAAATGCTTTTCTAATGTCAGTGAAAAGGTGCAATCTTTGACAAAAAAGAGAGTCAAGAGTGGATGTGTAGGATGGGGTCACTAGGGAGAAGGGACATCATACAGGGAACCTGCGCACCTGTGTGCTACTGAAGCAGTGCGGTGCATGCAGGCAGTCTGGGAATCTGTCAGTAAATCCACTGATCAAACACCTCTACTTGCCTGAATCACAGCTAACAAGTTATATCTTCCACCTTCTGTTTCTTCCACAGGACGGCTTGTCAAGTATAAACTAGGACAATGCTGAAATCCAGGATTCAACTTGGCATTCTACATCACTTAAGGTATAAAGTGCATAGCCCAGTTAGTTGACCTGCATGCTCAGCAGTATTGGAGCCATATTGAGGAAAGTGGAATTGAAGCCAGTTCTTGATAGGATCAAAGCCAGGGATGAGGAAATAGGTGTGCTTAGGAAATTGGCTAAGTCACTCGAGGAACCAAAAGAAGCATAACTGTGATTGTCATCAGTCTCAAAATTACAATCTCAAAGAAGTTAAAATGATGTAGCTGAGACTACGAAATAGTTATACAAGGTGACAGCCAAGAGAGGAGCACAGTTTGCCCTAATATTTTATAACATATGTAACTTGGGTCCTTTTGTAATTGATTGTGAAACTCTAACTGTCTGTAATGGAGCAAAATGTAAACAATATGAGCATTGCATACTTGCAATTAGGACAACAGAATGAGGCCAAAGACAGAAAACTGTAGCAGTTACTAAGTCTAACCAGAACTTTGTAGACATACCTATGGATGATGCCAACTACCAGTTGTTCTCTTTTGGAGAAGCTGATTTTATGGTGAACATATAATCAAGGTGAATATGTCTTCCCAAGGAAAGTACCAATGATGCATGGGTGAGAGAGCATAGAAAATGACATTAACAGTCTCAAGGCATCAGAACAACTGAAACCATGAAGAGATTATAGTTTGCATTTTTCCATTCTCTGTTTCTCTTTGCTATACTTTGGGAAAAAATACCAGTGTTTTGTTAATAAGGAAAATGTGTGTTTACCCTCTAGACTTGAGGATCCCTACCCAGAACATTTTAAAGGTAGTCTAAGTGTCATTACTGATAAAATTCTAAAATAATATAAAGTAATGAAACTGGTAATGAGAGGAAAATACAAAAAACTAGGGAAATTCTGCCTACAGATTTTCTTGCTATATCTCTTGCTTGTAGTTTCAGCCTCTCACAGGAATTCACCTGGAAAACATTGACAATTTTTTTGGCATGATATCTCACTATGTCCTGCAGACAGACACCTAGAAAATTTTCTGTCTGTGCAGTGGGTATTAATCCCTTCCTGCTGCATAGCAAAAAAACCTAAGTGATATGTGTAATTCTGTTGGTTTTTTCTACTACTAATTCAGGTTCTGTGACTTTGCCCTGTAGCAGAAAGACAGGAAAGAGTGGCCACACCTTTACCGAGGTACAGGTAAGCCCTGATGCAGCCCGCTGTCTTGGTTTGAAAGAAAGGTGTCTGCTAAGAAAAGCAGGAACCTTTCTTGAAATGGACAATCTAAGCCCTCTCCCTCCAAATTATTATAATTTTGATAATTAAGATATGGCAAAGATATGGGAATAGGAATAACAGTTCTTTACTAGGAAAAATTAAAATAGAAATACAGTATTACAAAAAACAACCCCCCAAAAAAATCAAATCCAAAACACTGACAGAGTCAGAATGCAAACTGATGCCACATCAGTCAGGGTGCTGGTAGCAGTCCCATTAAATGGTGGCTGCAGTCCTCCTGGATGACAGATGTAGTTCAGCTGAAGCAGTGGCCCTGTAGAAGGTGCAGTTTTCCTCCGAAGGTCCAGTAATGATGTGGAAAGGTCTGGTTTTCTCCTCTGGAATGCAGCAGAAAATGCAGCAGAAAAAGGCTGCCTTGGTGTTCCAAATCTCAGTTTTTATCTAAGAAGGAAAGGCTTTTCTCCTCCCCCTGGCTGCAGCATCTCCCAGTGGGATGATGTAATTTTATCAGTCATTCAGTGGGACTCAATGGCCCATTAACAGACGATATCTTCTTGGAGGAAGGATGGGTTGTGGAAAAGATAAGGATGACTGCCCCACCTGATTTTAACAGATGCCCCATTAGCAGAGGATATCTCCCACAGAGATAAGGATCACTGCCCCACCTGTTTTCAACAGATGGTGATAGAACACATAATTTTGGTCACATCCTGCATTGCAACCTAAGACACCAGGACACAGGCAGGAGGGTGCCCGTGAATGGTTAAGCTGCAAGTTAAGCTGTTCAGAGCAGTCTTTTGGTGACTGCCTGCTGGAGATCTGATTTACACTGCCAGCAAGGCAATATTATAAGAGCAGCAGGAAAGGTCCTCAACTGTTCCTCCTCTGTGTTTGCTGAACAGCACAATGGAAAAATCTTAATTGTATTTGCTTACCCACAGCCTAACCAGCTGAGCTGGCTTTGTTTCATTTTAGACATAGTGGTCTTTCAAAGGTACTAAACTGTACTGACTGAGCTGCACTGCAGGGAACATAATCTTGTTTTAGCTTCCTAGCCTGGGCCTAGATTTTATGACTCTAGTGCATAAGCATTAGCAATAGGCTAAGTTAGAAGAAATTTTAAAGATTATACCAGTGATATTTCTGTGGAGATCCTGAGAATGGCACAAGTGACTTGTGACATCTCTGTTTGGGAGTATACCAGAAGCTTTTAATTGATGTTTTATCATGGGATTTCCTAAGATGTGTCTCCCATAATCTTTACTGAAAACAGGATCATGGAAAGGCAGTGGTGAGGTAGAGCATGGCTCTGTTGTCTGCTTTCACATGATGGCTGGGCCTTGCCTAGGATTCTTGCCCACATGTATGTGGTGACCAGAGCACTGCTTTCCCATTTTCTTCTTTTGTTATCTTCCCTCCCGCAGTAGAGTGTCACAATGGTTCTGTCCCTGTACCCCTCTTGTGATACAGAAATCACAACAACCCTGCCATTTAACCCACACATTTCTTTCATGTTAGTAGGAAGGCTCTGTACTTGGGCTTTAGATCAGCACTGAAGCCATTAGAAAATATATTGGAAAATTTTTTAAAAAGCCCCGCCACAAAAAGATGTCATAGCTTATGGCTTTGAAGCTCAGCTTGGGACATCCACTGCTTAATTGGTTTATTTTACCATTCTCTCTATAAAGAGAGAACCAGCACACACTCAGGCCCACCTCTGATTTCTGTTTTTCTCCAAATACCTTGATGCTGCCTTCAAATATCCAAGAACTGGTTAGCATTTCTAGCTTGACTTTTGGCTGAGCAGATGAATGTGAGTGTGCTGATTTGTGCTTTCCAGCTTGCAGCTGTTTCATAGCAGTGCTAGTGTGTGCTCTAGGAAAAAAAGCAGACAAAGAATTGGCTTGTCTGCATGCTGCTGTCTTTTCATGTGTCCAGATTTGGGCAGGAGGCTTTGGGTGGAAGGCTTTCTATGCTTTTTGGCTCTCATCTTCCCTTTGCACATGGACTCTTCTCATTTTGACAGTAAAGTACTTGTAAGTGCGTGTGGCAAGCCGATGGGTTAGTGAATTTGGGGAGGTTACAGTCATGAACCCTGGCTTTCATTAAAGGATTTAAATAGATTGCTGGCTGCTTACAGGCTCAGAACTTCAGAGAATATGTATGCAGAACCCACTGGGCCGTATTTGTATACTTTTGCATGGCCTTTTAACTGGTGCCAGTGTCTGCTTGCTCCTACTCCTCTCAAAATTTCAAATCAAAATTTCAAATTATTTCTTATGGTGTAGGCAGTGGATTTTATATTTTTGCATTAATTTCTCCTCCCCATGTTTTACTGCTGTTTATATTTTGGAGGAAAGAGGCAACTCATTCCTGTCAGGTCTAAAATACCTTTTGGGAATGCTTTTTGTGATCCCTTCCTTTTCTGCTCTTTAGCTATGGATGTCAAACCCCATCCCCATCCCATTGTAGCACAACTAATTTTTTCTTCTTTTAACAGTGGCATGTAAAAATCCCTCTCTCTTTTCCTTCCTGTGGTCAGGATAGTGTGAAATTATGTCACATTAACAGGGTATCAAAGTGCGTAGGTGGGGCACTGGGGAAGCCAACCTGTTATAAGGTAGTTAAGAGCTGACAAAAGGTCCAAGTGGGGCTGGGGTCACACCCTGTCAATTGAAGGAGCTACCTGGCAGCTCACAGGAGCTGGTGGTAGAAATAATCCTGTGGACCATCTTTTTAGAAAACACAGTGTTATAAAAATGTGCACTAAACTGAGTCCCCAAAAGGTGAAATGATAAGAACAAAACAGCTGCAAAGGTTTATATTAATCTTTGATGTACTGTCTTATTGGAACATGTGGAATATGTAAAAGTTTTCTTAGGAAAGGATGTTCTTTGATGTTTGATCTTTATATACTTCAAGCCTAATCAAGAAGAAGGGAGATTTAATCTGTGAAACAGATAGCAGCTAACAAGCAAACTCTAAATGATGCCCATGTACCAGAAAAATAAATCCTTGTTTAAGTTTAGGGCTTGACATGCTTCAATGATCTCAGATCTAGGGGGAGGTTTAACAAGGCTTGTGAAGAAAGGATGTTCACTGATACTGGACACAAAGAATGCAGAATTTATGTGACATCTGGTAGAACTCCCAAGATAAGGGAGCAACTAATAAAGCCAACTCAGCAACTGTGCTGAAATTAGCTCTGACTGGGTGAAAGGTAATTCCTGCAGGGGAATCTGCAACCACCAGCTCACAGACCACAAACCCAAGAAAACCATAGACTCAAAAGAAGAGAAAGACTGAGCATGCAGACTAATTAGCATGGAAAGTGAGAGAATCATTAACAAGAAGATAGGATACTAATTAATAAGAACTATGTAACAAATATGTAAAATTGTGGCAAATGAACACTAATTCCTTTATTTGCTACAGTAAAAAGCTTTAATATTTGGGATGCTTGATTTGTGCAATTCTACCGGGCATCCAGGCTTGTGCAACCTTGAAATAAACAATCAATGTCTCTCTAGAGTGTGTAATTATTGGCTTGTTGCACACCAGGTAATGAATCTTTTTTTCGCAGACAACAGTCTATTAGTAAATAGTGTGTCTTCATTGAGTCACTGCCCATGACTGCATCTCCACCAATAACTTTTTATTCCCCTTTAAAAAAAAAAAGTTTGCATTAATGATTTTCGGTATATGGCACCACTTGCATTATGGAAATTAAAATTTCAGGTAAAATTTACAGCATATTGTAACTTTAGGGATCACAAGACCATTAATCCAGGCATAATTGAATGTCTGATATAAAATGAATTCTTACTAATTAGGGGAATGAACAGGAACTGTCTGTTAGTGTTTATCACCCACTGAAGAATCTTAGCATCTGCTAATAGCAACTTTGATTTTTCTGAAAATTTCCTGTGCACAATCTCATCACAAAGGGATGCTCATGAGCTCTGGTGTTACACAATTTTTTTTCATCTGCTTTTTCTAAGGTTACATGACCACTTCCTAGTTTTTCACACTTTTTCAGTTCCAGTTGATGGTGAAGCAAGAGCTGGAGATACGCCCATGAGTATATGTTTAGATGGTGTGTCACAAAGAATCACCCTTCTTCAAGTTAGCAGATTCCTTTTGCTGAGTCTTGTGCGTGCTCACCTTTTCAGAAAGGAGAAAAGCATTGTGAGGAGCTTCTGGCAGTGTTGAGTGGTAGTGGCTTCATTCATCAGCTCAGCAGAACTTTGCAAGATAAGGCAAGAGGTCACAGAAGTTCTTGTACTGAAAATGCTGTGATTCCCAAGTAGCAATGATTAGCAGTGGTTAGGTTTTCGATGTAAGGACAGGGTGTTAAGATGAAGTTTTCTGGTAAGAAGGTTTGTAGTTATTTTATGACTTTCAAAAGTGAGAGCTAATTAGTGTACCTTTCCATGGTCATTGTAACAATAGCACTTTGCTCATCCTTAGGAGCAGGGAGACTTCATTGAACTTTAAACTTAGCAGAGCGGTGTAAGTGTGGGGGTTTTTTTGTTTGTTTGTTCTTTTGTTTTGTTTCCCCCCCCCCTCAAAAATCAATTAGAATATTTAAAAAATCCATATCTTTCAAGGTTGTCTTTGAAGCCCAGGTTTATAAAAAATTATGATTTTCATGCAGCCAGAAAAAAGGCTTTCTATAAAGCCTTAAGTGGATACTTTGTAGCCCAGAAGCTTCTGAGAAAGAAACGTCAACATTGTGAAAGGTAGAGTTTGAAAGTCAAAGTTGCCAAGGTAGCCTCAGTTCAGACCCTTTGAGGTTGGACATTACGCTACCAGCTTTAATTACATTGTTGTGTACCTTTTTTGCTACTTAGAACTTCATCTAATGTTGTGCTAATGTTAATAAACCTTCCAGTGTTTGATTTTTTATTAATGATCTCCTAACCTCCAGCTCTGGCTGCTCTACATCCCAGGAATTCTCTCTAGGCCTCCACCTTGACTGACCGGCTGTTGAGCTCCCTCTGGGTTTATTTGAGACAGTGTTCCTTGGAAATTCTGCTGCCTAACCAACTGCTGTTGTCTAACACCTTGGAATGTTATTTACGTGTACTATTTTCCTGGATGAAACGATATTATATTTACTGGATTTATGAGGAAAATTCCAACCCAGATTATGGCCAGGAGGAAGACTGACAGACAAGTACATCTAACCCTCAACAGCAGTCCTGCATGAGGCTCTTTGAGCTCTGCTGGGCCACAGAAGCTACCCCAGCACCTCCCTCCCATTGCAGCATCTCTTGGAGCTCTGTGATTTTGAGGTTTACAGCACTCAGGGTGCCAAAATCTGGCATTAGGGTCTGGGCTGATACTCCCCTCCTCAAAGCTCAGCCTTCACCTGATGAGAGATGCAAAGGCATCCAACATGAGTATTTCATTGAACCTGAGGTGAATTCTTAACAGTTCTATACTTCTGTACACACTTCTTTGTGCTTGTATGCATGCATAATTGATTTAAATATGATTTTCTTTTATATGTTTCATTCATGTAATAAGTAATACAATGAACCTTACATTGAAATCGTTAAATTATGCTTTTGGAAATTTATATTAAACCTTAAAAAAACAACAACAACAAAAAACAAAAACCAAAAACCAAAATCAAAAGCAACTCTCATTCTTTAAGCAACATAAATCACTCGTTCATGACAGCTGTGGAGAAAACAGGAAAATTGGGGACATAATTTCCTGGGATTTTTGAAAAGGAAGGCACCCCTTAAACTAAATCATTGTCTTCTTGAGACCTCCTGATCACCTTTCACATGGGTCTTTAACAGGGATAAGGAGTCCTGACACTTTTCTTATTTTTTGAATTAAAGGAGTAATTGCTTGTGGTAGAAGCCCAATTGACTTAAGTTTCCTAAAACACTAAGCAACAAAACCACAGATGTGTAATGCAGCTTGGGCTACTGGCCTCTCTTCCTTGATGACATACAGCACTCTCCTTTTCCTTTCCTCTTCCAGTCTGAGAGACTGAGTATCAAATGTGAAGATGCTCAAAGAAGAATCAAAATCCCAGGCCTGTAGTACCATATTATTTTTAGCTTTTTTCTGCCAGCAAACACAGGCTTTGTTCTTGCAGCAGCTATTCATCTGCTATAAGATGGATGAGAATTGCAATCAGCATTTTCCGAGTTCCCTCTCAGAGCTCTTTGAGTGATGCTGTCTTAGACCTCCCTTATTAGAAGCTAAGCACTCACACTTTTCAGGATCTGCTCAACTACTCAGAGGACACAGACCACGTAGTTAGTAAATGACAAAGTATTTTTCTAATGAAAAGAATATGTTGGAGGAGAAAATAAATTACTACTTAAATAAGGCCTTTGAGATTGTTCCTAGAGAAACACAGACATTGGAAAAGAGGAACAATAAGAACATATTTTTAAAATCAAAATCTCATGGAAAAAGATATTTGTGATTGAGGCAATGGAATACAGACTCCAGTTTCACCAGCTGTAATTGAAACCATAAACTTCTGTTGTGATTTGATTAAAAAAAATATCCAGGAATCCTTATGGAAGTCATTATTCAACCTCCTGGTACACCACTGAAAGAGAGAAGAAATCTCCAGTGTCACAGGTTACTCCACATGCGCAAACTCCTTTACCTTCCATGAGTTCCACTAATTTTACTAATTAGTAATGTTGTTTTCCCAGATGTGAGCTTGTTACCTGATACACAGCACCAATTCACACTGAGGTGATGTATTTCTATCTTTTATTCTAAATTTTATTCTAAATTTTATTCTAAATTTTATTCTAAATAGGGAGCTTGGTGCTAACCCATGGAATGCTGGCTCACTTTACACTATTCATACATTTTAACAATGTATAAATCAGCATTCCTTGGTTACAATTACATAACTTTTTCATTTTTTAATACTCAAACCCCTATTTATTAATTATATCTCTTCTTTCCTATGCTTCTTAGTCTGCAGGTGCAGTTTTTCCCCTCATTTGAGTTTGGGGTTTGTTTTGAATAGGTGGGCTGAGCCACTGAGTCTGTGGCTCTGATGGCTCACTGCTGGAATTACCTTTCCCCCAGTTCCTGCTCAGTTCTGCTGACTTCACCCTGGTGGCTCTCATCCAGATCCATTCACCTTGGGATTGCCATCAATTTCCCTTAAAACAAAAGATTAGCCAAGCATACAACATTCACAGGACAATTGCTTAATCATAAATGTCTAGCTATAGCTACTGATTAACAAATAAAAGTTTGAATCAAATTTTGAGGTGCTTAGATCTTGCCTGGCTTCAAGGTCTTAAGGGACATAACTGGCAGCTTTGGGGAGCATCAGTGGCTTGGTTTCTGCTTTTTAGTTTTGTCAACATAGATACATTGGCAGATGATGTCAACAGCACTGGAATGGGTTGATGAGTCAAGCAGGCAGAGGAGCTTTGCCTGGCCCAGTGCCTGCCATGTGCTGCTGTAGGAATCTGCTCCGTGCATCACTCCAACCCTGTGCAACACGGCTGTGCGGGCCTTGCCACACATTCAGGGAGGTGAGGGGTGCTGGCTCTGTGCCCCAAAACTGTGTTTCAGCACAGCAGGGTCCTGCATCAGCCCACTGCCATCCCCATCCAGGGTGTACATGACCATCCTACGGCAGCGACCTGCAGCATGAAGGCCTCAAATATACAGACAGTGTCAAATCACGAGTGCCTGCAGAGATTTCCCAGCATTTATAAACGGATATCTGCATATAGGGATCTAGCCCTTTGACTTCTGCAGCTATGTAGGTAAGAGGTGTGCTATGAAAAGAGTACCCTTTTGGACCATTATAACTTTAATAATCTCTCCTTTAGCGTTCTCTTTTTTGAAAATATGTAGGCAGACATTGTCTCAGGAAAGAGAGAGATCAAGAGCAAAAGATGTCTAGTGGAAGTGGTTTTATTTTCTTGTCTTTCTATCCGTGAAAGAGTTCATTGTTCCACCTCCACAGTTTATTGCTGCTTGTAAAGGAATGAGCAAATTACTGAGTACCAGCAGAGGAAAAGAATGTTATTGAACTGGGATGAACAGGGGTTTTCATCATGACAAGAGCAAGACAGATAAGAACTCAGTTGATTTCTTTCTTCAATAAGTTGATTTGTGTTTGATGGCTTATATTTTATTATTCCAGTAGTGGCTCTGCTATCTCTGATGCCTTTTGGAACTGTTTGTACTTTGATTTAATCAAGAATTAAAGCTTTAAAACAGATTCAATAAGCCCCCCAGGGGAAGAGCTACTTGTCAGCTATGGTTACATTTAATTAGTGCAAGAGTGAAGTTTGCCATTTTCCCCCTTAATCTTAGTTCACCAAACTCTATTGAGTCTCTTTGGAGTTACATATTTCTTTTTGGTTGTCTGGGTTCTGACTTATACTATTCTACCATGTTTCTGATGTCTAGTTTTGTAGCAATCCTTGTTGACACAGAAAAAGATATAAACCGAGCCAATATAAAAAAAAAAAATCATGTAGTGTGACCAGGTCATAGCAAAATAGGCAATATGATAAGGAAAAATTTACTTTGTGGATGAGTATTAATTGTACCTGGGACTTTTGTCCATGTTGAATTTACTTAATAGTAACCCAAGGTGCATTGATATAGAGATCTGCATTTGGAAATGTATTCCTCCAGTTTAACATGATTGCCAGCTGCTATTTTGCTGGGTTTTTTTGTGCTTGGCTGTGCTACCAAAAAGTCTGAATAATGAGGATCAGAAAATTTATATTCAAAGTGCACCAGAGCTTTCCTGGAACATTGCTGCTGAACATTACACAATACCTGCAAACATGTTTGATAACCTGTGTGAGTACGATGAAATGGAGGGAAGAGGCTTGTCTGTGGAAGAGTTACACATGGAAGACAACCAACAAAGTAGCAGGCCAAGCAGACAAAACCTAGGAATCGCTGAAGAAGGGAAATTGGTATATTCAGGGAACTGGAAGGGTATTGAGGAAAAAAGGTCTTATGGTTAAATGAACTAACAAAGCATGCTTTCATGATGCTCTTCTAATTCTTCCACTTGGGTGCCTGACTGCCTGTACAGTAACCTAAAATCCCATCAGCTGCAGGCCCTGAAAACCCTGTGCATGAGGAACAGCTGCCCATAAGAATCTGTGACTCTTAAACTCCAGTAACACTGCAACAAAGGAAGAATAATTCAGGGCTATATACACACAGTCTTCATGGAACTGGGCACTGGGAAATGTCCAGAAAATTTAGGGGCTGGTGAGATATTTCCTGCTACTCTGCAAAGGCCTTATTGCTGCTGGGCAGAGAATTTCCTTTTGGCATGAATTATTCTGCCTCCTCCCAGAAGCATGCCTTGAAGTGTGGTAACTGTTTAGCTAGTGATTCCTTTTGTAGTGAAAATGGTGACCCATGGAAACTGAGTTACTTTGATTCTTCTGGAGGTGATGGTGGTGCTTTATTAATTCCTTCAGCCTCTGGAGCTCCCAGAGGTGTTCCAAGAGGTAAGAAGACTTGAATGCAAGGATTAAGATTTTCAAACCAAGATCTTTCTGATATTATAGAGCCTGCAGTGTTTGCACAGCATGTAAGCAGTTGCAGTCTAAGAAAGAGAGAGCTATTTGTGCAAATGTAATTTAATTTTCTCATTTTGTCCATTAAACCAAATGCTACTGCCCAGAAACAGCTGGAAAATACCATTTTACAAAGCATGAGGAGAAATTCCATGGAGAGTAGTCTCTTTTTCTTTGAGCCAATAGGTCAAAATGCTTAAATAGATGGCATGTGACTTCAATGAGGCACACTGAAGGTGAAGCAAAAATGTGTTCTCAGGAGACCTTGGCTAGTGGTTCACACCTGATGAACTAGGACACCTGGCTCAATATGCTAGTCAAGGTCCCTTTTGCCAAATGGGTGTCTTCATGTCTATGAGATGTCCCTCATACCATATCCCCAGCAATTCTCCTTTGGGAAGTGGCACCTCCTCGTGCACCGAGACTTGCCTGCAAAATTGGTGTCTTTCTGCAATGCATCCTGTACTGCTTCAGACAATATTGGAGCCAATGCTTCAGAATTGGATTCTGGGGTTGATATCACACATCAAGGATCACTTTTTCCCAAAAACATGCTCTGTGGTTCCCCTGAATCTGTTTTGGTGACTGTTAGTTCCTAATGTAATCTAGTCCTCATCAGCTGTCATAGATGGAAGAAGATTCAAAAGGTAGGAAAATACACAGTAACATCCACAAAGCTGGTCAGTAGCTGTTTTGAGAACTGCTGGGGGGAAAACAGTGGCAATAATTGTAATTCAAGAGATGTGCTCCCCTTCATCATAAGAGTTCTGCTTGTCAGGCTATCAACACTGTATTAACACCTGCAGACACCAATTTAACATCATGAACTTCCAGGTTCTCTACGTGCTTGCAGGAGCTTTTCTATGTGCATATCCCTGTTGCTGAAACTCACAGATATCCTTGTCTTCTGCAGCCATGCATTGCTGTCTTCTCCCTGATGATGTCTCTACTGCTGCTAGAACCACAATGTGCTAAATGAAGCTATTCCGTGTCGTCTTTGCTGAAGCAGGCACCCAGCCTTCTCTTTCCTTGGTCTCATGCTTATTCTCTTTCTTGTGAAGCTGCAGTGGACACAGAGGGACCTGTGACTTCCCATGCATCCCCAATCTGCTCACCAGCATGGCAGGATGAAAATCAGAAACCTCTGTGTAAGCTGTCCTCAACAAGAACAAAAACATTTCTCTATTACCAACCCAGTGTTCAACACAAATCCAAAACAGCCCCTTGCCAGCAACTGTGAAGAAAATCAGCTCTACCCCAGCCAAAACCAGTGCAGGCCCCTAAAGCTGCTGTCACAGCTGCTGACTAGCACAATGCTTGGTTTGCAGCCAGCTTGCAGTGACCAGTGTGCACACACCATGGGTGTAGTACATCTGCCTGACTATCAGACAAGTGTGAGTTGCCTTTCTGGTGATTGTGGCTGTCCACTGGTACTGATTGTTTGAAGGAGTCAGATATGAGATGGCAGAAGAACTTCCTGGGATTATTCTTGTGTGTTCCTAAGGTGAAGCATAGCATTCTTTATGGCCTCCATGGTCTGCATCTGAATACTAGGAAAATGCCGCGGGGAATGGAGGTCAGCACTACTATAAGCAAGTGTAACCATAGGAGAAAACCTTCTTTGTCTGAAAGCACCAACTCACTGTAAAGTGAGAACTATTGGAGTGTTGCTGTTGTGTGCCTGCTCAGATGGTATGCTTACCATGAGGTACATAACTTGATGTCCCTCAAAGAAAGCAGAAAAATTCTAAGTAATTTTCTATGTTTGGTTGGCTTGTGTTGGTGTCACTGAAATTAATGGAGTTGAACAAGTGAGATGTACATATTCATTGCAACTGCTCTAGATTACTTCTTAGAGAATTTGTTTTCTTATTTGATATGATTCCCAAACTAGAATAATTCTGACCATGACACTAGAAATAACTTCTTTTTAGAAAATAATGTTATATAGGCATTCAGCAGCCTAGGTGTAGTCTTGCCTTTTTGCACCAAAGCTCCACTTATATAAGCTGGTGGTAAAGTCCTTTAACATTACAAAAATATCTCAGAAAAAAATTAGTTACCTTTCCTAGACTAATTGTAAGTTGTGTTGGCTTCCCAGTTCTGTTCCAAGTTATGGCCTAACTACAAAATGGCAAGATTTGTATATCATCATAAAATGCCATAGACCAGAGTTAGAGCCATGTCAGGATACAGAGGCTGAGTTGTCAGGCTGGCTGAACACCACTGCTGTGCTCAGAGATGCTGCTAGGTCAGCAGACTGCCAATTTCCTGAACACTAATTTAGAAAGTCTGTAAGCAATTGGCTGGAAAATGCAGAATATTTATCTCACTGTTTCATTATTGTTTCACAAGTGTCACAATTCTTTTCCTTCATCAGTGGTGGTGGGCTGACCCTGGCTGGTTGTCAGGCACCCACCAAAGAAGCTCCCTCACTCCCCTCTGCAGGTGGATGGGGGAGAGATAATATAACAAAGAATTCATGAGTTGAGATAAGGACTGGGACAGATCAATCACCAAACACCATCACGGGCAAAACAGGCTAGATTTAGAGATATTTAACTGAATTTATTACTAACTAAATTAGAGCAGGGTAATGAGAAGTAAAACAGGCCTTTAAAACACCTTCCCCGCACCCCCTCTCCTTCCCAGCTCTACAGCCTACCCCAGCAGTGCACGAAGACAGGGAATAGGGGTTATGGTCAGTTCATCATGGGTTGTTTCTCCCTCTGCTCAGGGCAACGAGTCCTTCCCCTGCTCACCATGGCANCAATCACCAAACACCATCACGGGCAAAACAGGCTAGATTTAGAGATATTTAACTGAATTTATTACTAACTAAATTAGAGCAGGGTAATGAGAAGTAAAACAGGCCTTTAAAACACCTTCCCCGCACCCCCTCTCCTTCCCAGCTCTACAGCCTACCCCAGCAGTGCACGAAGACAGGGAATAGGGGTTATGGTCAGTTCATCATGGGTTGTTTCTCCCTCTGCTCAGGGCAACGAGTCCTTCCCCTGCTCACCATGGCATCCCTCTCCTGGGAGATAATTCCCCATTAACTTCTCAGGTGGGAGTCTGTCCCACAAGCAACAATCCCCCTCAGCTTGCTGCAGTGTGGGTCATTCTTCCATGGGGTGCAGTCCTTCAAGGACAGGTTGCTCCAGTGTGGGCTCCTCTCTCCATAGGGTTCCTCTTGGGCATCCTCTCTGCTCTGGTGTGGGGCTCCACTGGCGCCTGGAGCATCTCCTCCCCCTCCTTCTCCACTGATCTTGATGTCTGCAGGGCTGTTCCCATCACATGTCCTCACCCTACTCTTCTCTGGCCATGATTACAACTGTACAATGACTTTTTTTTGTCATTAGTAATTTCTAATTGGCCCAGTCTAGGCCAGCAGCATGTTGGCCTTTGGACCCACTTGGCATTGGCTCTGCTGGACATGGAGAAAGCTTCTGGAAGCTTCTCACAGAAGCCACCTTGGTAGCCCCCTGCTACAAAAGCTTGGCCATACAAACCCAATACAATTAGTTAAGTGAGGGAAATATTAATTTAAAGGCATGAAAAATAAAACCAGACTGTCACTCTGGGCACTGATAGAGACAATGCTGAGATTATAGTGACAATGGGGAGCGAACTCCTTTCTTCTCTTCATGATTTTCTCGTCTTCATTTCATTGTCCAACTTTCTTTGTAATGAAACACAAAATTTAATAAAAAGCAGCTATATTTACTCAGTTGAACTATGTGAGATCAAATTACTTTTTGTCTTACAGTTAGCTGCAGCTTACTTATTTGCTGTGCATTATGTAAGACCACAATTTCAATACTCTGCCCATCGCATTGAAAGAAGACTATGTGTGTGCCCGTGTGTGTTCAAACTGTCTTTTCTCTGTGTGTGGTGAGTGAATGCCAAGTACATTGTCCTCATTACTGCTGTGACAGTGAGGGAAGATGCACACAATCAATATGATTGGTAATGCAAGCTTCGATTTATTGCCAGTTACAG
>VXBI01011931.1:24616-56419 GCA_013397375.1 Toxostoma redivivum
AGTTTTTTTGTCATCTGGGGCTGTTCATTTTCTTTCTTGTGCTGGGGAGTGTTTTGTTTGTTAAATAAACAGGTTTTTTTTTCCACTTCTCTCAGGAAATTCTTCCTGAACCCAGTGGAGGGGGGAGGAGTCGTGGGGGTTTGTTTTCTGGGGGCTCCTTCTGGAGGTTTTTTCCCAAATTTGCCCTAAACTAAGACACTATATCAGCAGGAAAGCAGGAAAGCAAGGCTACAATGTTTTGCTAGATCAGAACATCAGTACACATTGAAAATATCAGTACATGCAGCTTGTTCTTGCCATATCAATACTGTCCTTGACACTTCAGCAGGGAAACTGCTTAAAGAACATTCTCTCAGGCCTAGTTCAGCAGGGAGACTGCTTAAACAATATTCACAGGCCTGCTTCAGCAGGGAGACTACCTAAATAACATTTCCATAGAATCACAGGCCTGCTCTTCAAGCCATTCTTCAACACATTACCAAAATACAGATGAATTAAAATAATGCAATATGCAATAATCTATTTTTTGTATGCATAAGGTGTGCAGGCAGACCTGTTTGGTGCAACTTAGCAGCCCCAACTTTAAAGATTTGCTTTGCAGTATCCTGATACAAAGCTTTCTGTAAACTAGATTGCAGGCTGATGCTTTGTTATTTCTATACATAAAATATAAAGATTGCAAAATATAAATGTGCAAAATATATAGATACCATCTATCTTTCTCATATAACTCCCTAGGTAAGAGAAAGCAGGTGTAGCCACTATGATCTTGCAGTAATGAGTATTTCCATTAGAGGAATGGAGAGAAATACAGCAATTAGATACTTGCAATATCTAGTTAATAATCAACCTTAGCCCCATATCTGAAAATGATTGTTCATTTTAAAAAATCTGAACACATTTTCAAAGTTCAGGACTCTTTACTGCCCAAGGCATCACCTTGAACTGACAACGTGAGAAAATAAAACTCTGAGTGATTTCTGTCCTCCAAGGCTGCTGTCTTGGAGGAACCTACAACTTGCTTGGGCTCTTGAAAAAAATGTCATAATTATAAACAATTAAAGGTGAAGCCAAACCTATCATATCAGCACTGTCAAACTCATGCTAATGGCTGAATATTTTTTTACAGCTGTCAGTGCAGTTCTTCTATGACCCTTACCAGTACTCACAGTCCCTTAGGGGACTGTATTAAAACAAAAGCAGTACTTAACACTTGGAAATGTGACAAGTCTCTTTAGAACCATAAAATTACAGGCAGTTCTGCACAAGTGTCTATTGAAAGGCAGCAGAGTATCCCTCCTTCTTCCATGCCAAATTGCTTAATAAATTTCTGCCCATACCTCTTCCCTGCTTTTAAACTAGAACACAATGTGATTTTCTCTCTCTTGAGTAAAATTTATGTTAAGAAGGTGTGCACATCAGGTTGTGTCCAATGACTTGGAAAATATTTATACTTACTTACTTAACATGTTGGAGTCCACTGAGGGGTGTACATTATGCATACTTTAGTATACATGAAAGGAATAAAATAGGAATGTATTTGGCATATGCATATCATTTACTGTATTGATGTCATTTACTGTGGTTGAGCAAAGTAACGTAAAAAGTGCCAGACTACATTTTTGAGAAGCATTTTGTTAGAAAATGTGCAGCAAAAGTGTGTTAATATCAAAGTTCAGAAGAAATCAAGCCTATTTTGCAGGCTGGTATTCTTCTTAAACAAAGTGAACAGGAAAATGTTTGAATCTCATGAAGATTTCCCTATCAATATTTAAGTGGAACAGTTACACTGTGTTATAAATACCTTTCTCTCTCTTAAGTATGCACACGATATATTTTATATTGTGTATATTCAACATAACAGTTGAAAAAATTGACAACAATAAAGTAATATTTAAAGGTAACATTCCAACACTTTCTCCTCAGGTCCTTGATTTTCCTTTCTGAAGAATTTTGAAATTTTGGGTTGTTGGCCAAAAGAATAAAAAAGTGAAGATTCTTCATAAAACTGCCACTGCACAGTACTAGTGATGACTGCTTTATTGGCAGAGTTCTGGTGGCAATAACAGATCAGAGGAAGTAGAAGAAACTCATTAGAGACAGTTACAAACTAGAAAATACAACTTAGCTGGCCAGAGCATGGTGCTAATAATGCTAAAGTTGTGGGTTTGATCCCTGTACAGGTCATTCACTGAACAGTTGGATGTGATGATCCCTTCTGAGTCCCTTCCAACTCAGAATACTCTGTGATTCTGTAATATAGTGTTCTTGAGATTCACGATAAAAATACTGTCTTGCTTTCACATGTACAGTGAATTTGTTAAAAGAGGATAGCTTAAGACTGGACAAACAAAAATGGCTTTCCTATCTTCTATTTTTCTGATTCTGTGAAATGATACCATGTGCTGTTAAGCTATTAAAAAAGGCTTTGCATCCTCACCTTCAGTTTCCAGCTCTATATTCAGTAACAGCAAAATGTGGGCATTACTCAGGCTCAGACTGCTGCCTGGCACTAGTGGGTGTACTGTGACCTGACAGAGTCAGAAAATAATGAATCCTGATTCTGAGCCTCCCCCCAAGGCCACCATGTAATTTAGAAGGTAACTATTGAGCAGTAAGTCTTTCCTACTTTCTTTTTGGTCAGGTGGCACAACTCTTTTCATGAAGAAAGAGGATGGAGGCAACTGAAGATTTCAGTTAAATCAAATGCTGAATCACCTCAGAGCAAATGTTAAACTGCACAAGTGCTTCAGATTTCTAAGGCATTGTCACCTTTGTAATTGGAGGAAAGAGGTTCAAGTGGGAAGGGAATCTAGAGTCTGGTTCTTTACACTGGGCTTCAGCATACTGAGCAACTGGCCTGGTATAAGTGGGATATTTTTTTCAGGGCTTGCAATTTCATTTTGAACAACAGGTACAGATTGCAACAGAAAATACATTATACAGGAAGCTACCTGGGTACTTGAAACCAACACAAGCAATTACCCATGGATGAAACTGACATTTTAAGAATGCAGAAGACTTGTCCAGTTACAGAAATCTTTCTGTTTTCACTGTAGGAAGGCATAAACAGCAAGAGAAAACCTCAAATTTTGACTTATTGAGGGTTTTAAAATACATTTTTCTTAGCTTTCATAAACAGACTGCATGAGATGTAGCAACGTTCAGGAAAGCTGAGTTTGTCAGTAATGGTTCAGTCATGCCTCCATTAGCAGAAGTGTGCTGCTGCTGCACTTCTGTATAATTCTGCATTTCCTTTTAATAGCTGCTCACCAGCAGCCATTTGGTTATATACAGAGGTACTCTGAAAAATTTTGAGGATGCAAAAAATGCCACATTTACAAATTGGCTCCTTTGCTGTGGTGTTTGACAGAAATAATGTGGCAAAAGGGGAAATAAAAGGAAAGAGACTTAAAAGTATGTGGCCAGAGAGACATCTAGTGAATTAGCTTGGAGAATTATTTCTCACAAGTTTGAGTTTTGCCCTGTTCTCAGAGTGATAAGGAGAAAGTTCCCAAGGTGATAAACATGGTCAAAAACAAGTTGGAAAAATAAGAAGGAATTCACAACAAGGACAGACACCTGGTGTTTTTCTCGTGGGACACATCCTGGGAGATATTTATCCCTGTGGACCAATGAACTACGGTTCTGTTCCGTGCATCGGAACATGCTTTAAATATGGGCTCTCGGTTCAATAAAATCGGCTTCTTTTCCCAAAAGGAGTCCATGTGCTTTGCTGTTCCTTTTGTCTCTCTTTCCTTTTATTTAGGTCCGATACCACAAAAGTATACCAAGAGAAGGCCAAGGAGATAATGCCATGAAATCAAACAAAAGCTGCATTTTAAAAAAGGTTTTCTAACTGGGGAAGCATCAGGTTTGTGCATTGTCAAAGAATTGGTGGAAGTCTGTATGTACCTTTCATAAAAGGACTTGAAGGTAGTGCTGAATATATGTCAGTGAATAAGACTGGCCTGGAAGCAGAAGGGTGGATGAGCTAATAAATGCTTTCTGTCTTTAATTCTTGTCACTCACACTCTTATCAGTCAGCACACGATCTATGGAGAGAAAATGTAGTGCGGTTTTACAGATGAGATTTTACAGATGAGACTGTTTTCAACAGTTATTTCACACCTGCCGAGAATCACTTTAGTAAAGTCCTTAACCCATGAAACATGAGCACATTTCAGCCTGCAAGGCCTCATTAACACTAAGGAAAAAAGAAATCCACCTTTTTAAGAAATCATTGTTTTCCTTCCTGAGGAATGGTGCTGCCCTTTGGAGGCAAAGTGGTTGTGCCAGCCCTGTAGTGTTGACTTCTTGCATTTAAAAACCAAAAGACCTCTCAGTAGCAGCACAACTGTAATACACTTCAGCTTCCTCAAATGTTTGTTCTAGCTTTAAACCCTTTGTGTTTGCACTATTATTATTTTTCTTCTTCAGGAACAAAAAGCTAATCTCCTTCAGAAAATCAGGGATCCCCTGTAATAAGTGCATACACAAGGAACTAAATATCCATCATTATATCAGATATGATTCTGAGTATGCAGTTCACTTATCTGCATGAACAAAAATTTTGCTTATGGGTTAAACAAGACCCATAGAGTAGATTCCTACATGTTCTAGGAATGCAGAATACAATTGTAGTTTTGAACATAGACCATTTCAGTCCATATTATTTTAACCTGTGCTGATGGCAAGGAACAGCATTGTTCTGGATCTCCAGAGCCCACAAGGGGATTGGGAAGAAAGAATTAAGTCACAGGATGGGATGAGTGTCTGCAGGAATGTGCAGTTAGTTGGCACTTGTACATCTGCACCTTTACTTCAAAGCAGAGAAGTCATTGTCACCCCAAACTAATCTACATGGCATCCTCTCATGGGGTCAGGACCCTAATCACAGCTGCCTAATGACTGAAATACTCGTGAGGGTCAGCTGGGCATACAGTCCTGTTGAAGGGGACACTGTGTGACATGACTTGGGTCCTGTCTGCCCGGGTGGCTAAGCTGCAGGTCGGCCCACTATCAACAGCTTTCTTGTTGGCCTACTGCCATGAGGTGCTACCAGACAGGGAGCGTTGTACCATTTGGGACAAAAGACAGCAGAGATAAGCATCTTGTAATAATTTCTTTTCTCCTATGCAATGTCATTCACTCATGCCCAGAAATTCTGGTCTGTTAATACTCAGGAAATGTGCATGTTTGAACAGTGTTTTCTTTTTCAGCAAATCCAAGGTTCCTCTGTTGCAAAATAACCTGGCAATGACAGGGTGTTTAAATGGACAAATAGCAGGCAAGAAAGTAAGCAAAGCAATCAGTGTCATTAGGGAGGTGGTGATTCATGCTCCACCCTTCCTTTAAGCTGCTCCCTTTTCAGGATTTGAAATAAACTTTACTTTTCCTCTTCTGTAAACCCCAATGTTCATATGTTATGTCTTCTGTTAATCTCAAAGCAAATACATGTGCCAAAATATTCCAGTTGTCCAGGCCGAACTGATCTGGATGTTAGGAATTTAAAATTATGGTCTTGTCATTAAATTGATCTGGATAAAGGTGAAAAATAATTGCATGAGGAAACTTTACTGCGAAAAGGACAAAACTTCTCATTAAATTGCTAGCTGAGATCCATGTTATTTCCTTTTCTGCATGAGAGTTTTTTCCTTCCTCTTCTATCCTTCTCCTGTAGAAGGCTGTCCTGCACTTTACAGTCCTGGATATGCAGGACTGGATATGCATTATCCATAAGCAGAGTGACAGGCTAAGTCTTTAGACACAGCTCTGCTTGACAAATATAGAAGGCAAATTGAGGCTGATAACTCATTAATAATTTATTTCTCCCTCAACAGATATTTTTAACACAAACTGTGGAAACACTGGAGAATATAGATCAACCTAGAAATTGAGTTGTCCCATTAAGGTTAGTGGGATGATTTGCATGGATGAAGTGCACTCATGATACTACAGGCTGCCCTCTAAGGCGCAGATTTTGCAGCTGTGCAGTCTGAGGTCCTGCTCTCAACAGGTACTGGTTAGAATGAAGGAAAAGACAGTATCTCCCATACTACTGCATCTCTATCCTTTTGGTTTGAAAATTGAACAGAGGGTTTTGGATTTTTTTTAATTGTATTTTTCCTGACTCTTACTGGGTCTTATGATTTTGAAAAAGCAAAACATTAGGCCAGAAAGCATTTTTCAGCATTTTTTTCTACAGTGAGAATAATTGTAAGGTTTGAAACATAACCTATTCAGTAATTTCTTTCCACTTTTAAATTTGGAGTACTTATTTTGGAGCACATCCACAACAAAAATTTGGTGTTTCAGAGGTCATTTTCAACCAGTGTAAGTAGTCTGTGAGGTTCTAAATATTTGGAAGCCTGTTCAAACCCAAAGCTTTTCTAATGAAAGTCAAAGCAAGGTTTTACTACTTTAAAGCACACTTATTAACAGTCAACAGAGCTCATGGCTTCATAAGAACTATTTGCCATCTTCTGCTAGTTGTTAGACTAAAAATTTTCCTAAATAAATAGATGCAGTAAAAGTGATTGAACAAGTCTGAAACCTGATCATGTGTGCAGGTGGTCTGAGGGCTGCAGGCCCAAAGGCACTGGTTGCCTGTTTCCTGGGATGCAGCTTTGGAGCTGGTACACCTCTGCTTCTCACCATGGCATACCTCAGCCAAGGTGTTCTTCTCACCATGGCATACCTCAGCCAAGTGCAAGTCATCAGCAGAAGGAAGGTAAATTCTTTTACTGAAATATGATTCTGGCAGCTCTCAGAATTTAGGAACTGTCTGCCCTGGGAATGATATCTTTGATTCCTCAAGCCTCTTGGTTTGCAGGTGTAGATTTGAGGGTCTCAAAACTTCTAAGTTCAACTTCTAAGTCTCAAAACTGCTAAGTTATCCATAGATGCCAACATTTTCAAGAATCTGATTCTTTTTCACACCTGTAATGCTGTCAGGAAGAGGAATGTTGACTGATGCTGGCTTGGGGTTGCTGCCTTCTTTCAGTGCAGAATTCTTCTAAATAGAATGTTCCAGTTGTTTTGAAACAATGTTGTAAAGTGTAGCTATTTTCCCTGCAACAGATAATATAAAACCCAACTGGTATTAACTAGTTTCTGTGGTATCACAAACTGTAAGCGGAAGTTAAGTGGAAAGTATTTTTAAAGTTGTGAGTGTAATGATTTGTATCCAGTTGTAGTTCCTGACTGATGGTGGTGTCAGGAAAGAAATTGTGTCTGGCCTATCACCGGGGTGTGACTGGGGGGACCAGGGGCATGCTGCATATAGGGCTTAGGTTTAACTTAATAACTGCAGAGGAGGAAGATACAGCTATACAGTGAACAAGTGTGAATGCAGATGTATGACATCCCTTGACCTTTATGGGACAAACATCACAAAGTACAACTGGAGGAGCAATTGTGGGCTCAGAGAGCTGTCAAAGCCATTTATTCTGCAAACCTCGCACAGAAAACACTGAAGAGAAACTCAGAACTCTTCTGGTGTAATGCTGGGGTAAAAATAGCTAAATTGGCACACTTTTTTTAGTTTATGCTGTAGGATGGTGAAGATACTGTAATACAAGGGAACAGAAAGCTATTAAAAACGCAACAAAATTTATTCAACAAGCAGCAATATTTGAACCACCACTACCTTGAACGACAATATTCTCTACTTAATCCGTAAGGGTACTGTGTCGTGGGAGCTTTAGGTTGGATATCACCAAAAAGTTCTCCACCTAGAGGGTGTTTGGGCACTAGAACAGGCTCCCCAGGGAAGTGATTACAGCACCAGCCTGACAGAGTTCCAGAAGAGTTTGGACAATGCTCTCAGGCACATGGGGTGTCCTGAGCAGGACCAGGAATTGGTCTTTGATGATCCTGATAAGTGCCTTCCACTATAGGGTATTCTGTGATTCTATGACTTAATTGGCACACACACTTGACAGCAAGTACTTTCAGTCTGTCTGCAAGAAAAGATGAGTAATCAGTATTGCAGATCTGACACATTCATAACAGTGTAAGTTTCATCCAACGCACACAACACACAGGCACACCATGTTATGTTAACCTCGTTGTTAATTAGTCAAAACTTGTTTATGCCTTATCATATTCACCCTGAAGCAGCTCATTGAATTATTCTACACTATATATATTAACCTATTATTTCTCTAATATAATCCCTTGAAATAACAATAACTAAGTTACAGTCTTGTCATGAATGTTAATTTACAATTGATGTTGAAGAACCAGTTTACTGTCTGAAACACATTTTTTTTATATTTGGCTTTATTGCTTTTGCTGTACTGAAGCTCCTAGAAGTTGATATTTGGATATATTCAAATGTAATTACATATGAACAGCAATTCAAACAGAACAATGTCAGTCTGGCACTTCTGGAAAAAATAAGTATTTTTATTTGGAGATAATGAAAATAGAACTTATATACTTAGTATGTGATGATTACAGCAAGAAATTTGGATCAGCTTTAAAAATGGCAGTTATAATTTTTTCTCCTCTCCTTTCAGAGAGTAATGGGCATCAGGGAGCATTTCTTTTCTTCCAGTACTGTACATAACTATGACAGTAATGGAAAGGAAGCACTACTGTCATGATAGGTGTGTTTTTGTGAAAGTATGGTTTTGCAGTGGTCTTGCTGTGAACTGCATTCACAAACCATTCTCACTTCAGCTGGCAATTATGTACAGCCTTCATCCTCCTCCTGTTAAATTTTTGGTCATAATTTTGACTATACGAATAATCTTTTCACTCTAACAGTGAAACTGGGGAGTTTTGAAATATTCTGATGTCAGCAAGAAAAGATCTGCCCCAGGTTTCTAGAAACACATTCATTCAGGTATTAATTTTAGATAGCTTCTGAGTTCAGTTGTGAAATGGGGCAGACATCACCAAACCGATTTTAAGGACTTGAGATGCAGCAGGAGTAGGCCATGAGGTGGGCTTAGAGCATTACAGGAGTTTTAGTTTTACGTGTTCATTACAGCCTGGCTTTAGTACTTGGATTTGAGAAGTTTATGATTGCAGTGGCACAGTTTTCTCTTTGTTCTCATTTCTAGTATTTCCCTCAAAATTTGTAATGAAAACACATTAGCATACAGATATCTGCAGATGAGTAAATTTCATCGATGGAATGTATGGATATCCACTATCCAGAACCTGTCTGGAAAAAGAATCATAAAGTAATAAGATCCTACTGTTCTAGAGATTGTTTAAAGCTTTCCTTCTAGGAAGATGATTTTTTCTTGGCTTGGGTTTTTTTCCACATTTATTCAGGGTGGTTTCACTGGTGTCCAGTGCTATTTTTTCTGCAGTTTTTTGCTCAAATATATATTTCCAGCAACAAAGTGTCAAGGTCATAGAATGGCATGGGCAGAGACGGGAAACAAGAGGGAGAAGAGATGCTGAGAAAAAGAAATGAAAATTCCAAGGCAGTGTGTCCCACCTTCCTTTCTTTTATTAGTCCTGGACTGTACCAAACAAGTGGTATGTAAAAAAGGTGGATGGTGGATTTTCATGACCTTTCCCACCTGTCACAGGGGAATGTATTTCCCAGAGATTAAGGATTCTTTTGTTTGATCATCCCCGTTCCAGTCCTTGGTGGAGAGGTGTGGGAGAGCAGGCTGCTTTGTGTTAGTAACTAGGGAGTAACTTTTACATCTTGCATCTGCCTCCAGCTCCAAGATATTTAGCCAACAGAAATGTATCCTGGGTTCACGGGGTTCAAATAAACAAGTTTCAGCTCATGCATGTTGTGATAGTCAGCTGTCTTGAGGGAAGTTATTCACAGCTAGTTCTGCCTACTTTTTGAACTCTGAAGCTTTCTGCCCCCCTTCCCCAAATTCTTGATTAATTTCCAAGGTATGACTAATGCATTTCTCGAAATGCTTTGGGGCTTCACACCCCAGCTCTTGTACTTTGATGATTTGTTTCGTCATGATCCTGTTTGCTAGTGTTTCAGTAAACAAGACTTGCTTGCTCCCTGAGGGGAACACAGGAGTAACAACACCTAAAATTGTTCCTAATCAAGTTCCAACTACTACATGATGAGAAAGAGGAGAGATTTATTATTGCTAATATAACCTTGTGGAGCATCAAATGTTTTGGTAATGGGCATCAAGATAAGCACCTAGGTACTCAACAGAGAAGGAGGAATTATTATATTAAGGAAAAAGGAATTATTATACTAAGGTTTAAAATGGAAGACTGTATCCTTCTATCTGTGAGCATAAATCAGTTGAGAGAACAGTTGCAAACATTTTCTGTTGTTGCATTTAAACTTGTCTAATCTAGCATTTATCCAGAGACTTACCAGTGTTGCATCTTCACTAAATTTCTATAATGCAAGAAAAATAATTAATCAGTTAATCAGTTCTAGCCCTGGTTTAAATATCATTGATTTCTGTCTGGTCAACTGGTGGCAGGCAGTGCAAGAAAGCTACCCCAAGAAGGCACAGTAGAGAAGCTGCAAACAATGGAAAATGACTGTGTGTCTCCCACCAGTGTCCAAAAGAAAGGGGAGGCTGGGATCTGGTAGGGATTAAAAACTGGCAGGAGGTCTTTGGGGAAGTGCAAAGGAGCCCTGGGAACTCTCTTTAATCCCTGGAGAGGTTCCTGTGGGTATAGAGTGATGGTATGACTATGAGTGTGATCAGTGAGTGTGATCTAAGCAGAAATTCAAGATCAGGGACTGGATATGTCTCTGGGACTTTATGTTCTTCTATGTCTACCTTCTTGTACTTGGCTGAAGTGAGAATCTTTCTCCATCCAGCATGTGCATGACTGTTTCTGTTCTTTCTGCCCTTTTGGTGTCACCCCAAAAGACACTGAGATCCTGCTGAGTTGTTCACAGGGACATGATCATTAGCAGGACTGCTTGGAGGTCCACAATGTTGTGGTCATGATATTGTGCTCACAATATGTAGAAAAGTTAATTAATTTCAACACAAAAGAATAACATTTTGAAGTCACTTATTCATCTGAAAAAGCAAGTGGGCACAGTGGACTAAGAGGACTTTTGTGTAGTTTCTTTTTAATATCTCAATACAGGGAGAAGTAATATTCCATGGAGGATCCTACAGACATGGGAGAGAAAGTGACTTAGTCTGGAACCAGTGCAGGAGTATAGAAAAAGACTCACATGGTCCTGTGCAACCTGTCTGATGATAACAATATGGGCAGTTATCTGGGAAGTGTCCTAAGCCTTTGCTGGAATTCCAGGCACATAAGTTGGTTTTGTGTAAGAACTGTTCTCACAGTTTCCTAAATCCTAACCTGTTTTAAAGACTATGGTAATCCAGGTAATTAAGAAAAGGCACACTTTTTCTCTTGCTGACATCCAAAAATCAAAAAGCAATTTTACTAAGAGTGTTTACCTTTCCACTTAATGCAGCTGCTGCTTTATCATTTCTTGTTCCAAAATATGAGCAGGTGAATTCCTTTCAGTTTTTACATTGCAGTTGACAAGAACTAATCAGCCAAAGTTTTCAGTTCTTGCTTTGCAGATATCATAGACCTGATAAGTAAACACTGATAAAATCAAGTGAAGTTTCAGCTGCTTTGTCCAAAACATACTGAAAGTTCACAAAACAGGAAGTGTAAGTATGAAGTTTTAGCCACATCTAACCTACTTGTAATCTTAGATGCTTATAGCAGTGTTAAGTCACCTTTTGGAGAAAAAGGCATCTTGCTTGATATTAATTAGGTAACATTCTATATTTGAAAGTTATGCCCCAGATATTTTAAAGTCTGTCTGATGCTTTTGATATTCCTGTGATTTAGATTGATATGAAAGTAGTATTTTTTGTAGCATTTTCCTTGTCAGGAGAGTTTTGCTGCATCTTTGTGTGTTTCAATTGGCATTTAAAATATCATCTTTTATCAATACTTATTAAATTAAATTGCACATGTTTAAAAGCAAAGGAAGTGCCATGCCACGTGCTAAAAATAACACTAGTACATGCTGCTTCAGGCCTATATGGTACTTGGTAAACAAGAAATTGTTCAGGGAGTTCTTTCTCTTATATTCCCAAGCATTTATTTAAAACAAACAAAATCCAAAAACTCCCCAAAAGCCAAACCAAAAATAGTAATACAGTAACCCCCCAATCTCACTAAAATCCCAAAACAAAACCTGAACAAAAGAAAAGTTATCAGTCACATTGACAAGGATAAGATGTACCCAGCCTGAACTCAATGCGCTCATCATTTAGAGTCCTTATCCAGCACATTCTTCCTCCAATTATCATGTATTTGTGCATGGAAAGGCTTCATGCAAACAGTTCCCAAATTCCACAAATTTTAGTATGGACAAGTTGGAGTCGAAAAGTGAGTAATCTTTTGCTGAACACTTGAGTCAAAACTTGCCAGTATGTGTGTGAGGACTGGGTGAAACCAGGCAGGCAGGAACCTCCCTACCGGATTTCCAATCTATTCTTTCAGTATTTTCCAATTACAGTTAAACTACGTGATCAGCTCAGGGGAAGGAAAAAAAAAAGGGGAGGTTATAAATGACATGATAAGAGGCACTGAGGCACTGGGGGAGCACTGTAGACAGTAGTCTGCTCCACAGCTGCTGGCTGGTAGAAGTCCAGCTGGACCTGCTGAGTATGCAGGGTCATTTCTGTCCAGTGGACACAAGCTGCTGAACTGGCAGGAGCAGGGCACACAAGCAGGAAAAGGACTCAGGTTGGGAGCAGATTTCTAGGAAGTCACTCAGCTGGTGAGGAGCACGTGCTGGATTTCTTATGAAGGCTGACAAGGTTTTAGAGGGGTGGTAGGGTGCTCCCTAAAGTACCTAAAGGGGACCTGCTGAGTGAAAGTTGGAAAGGGACTTTTTACAAGGACACGTAGTGATAGGACAAGGGTAATGGTTTCAAACTGAAAGAGACCATATTTAGATTAGATATTAGGAAGAAATTCTTTGTTGTGAGGATGATGAGACACTGGCACAGGTTGCCCAGAGAAGATTTGGATGCCCCATCCCTGGAAGTGTTCAAGGCCAGGCTGGTGAGGTTTTGAGAAACCTGGACAAGCAGGTGTCCCTGCCCATGTTAGGAGAGTTGAAATTAGATGATTTTTATATTGTCCCTTCCAATTAAAGCTATTCTTTGATTCTATCTACTCTGATTTACTCAGACACATGAAAAGGTTGCTCTTCAATGAATTTTTTAGAAAGGGAATTCCTGCAGGAGAATAACACCGAGTGAGGGAATGAAGAGTTGGAATGTTACTGACTGTTATTAGCCTGGGCTATTCATAGCAAGGATGATCCTAGTCATTGAATACAACAAAGATTTTTTGTTTAAAGTAAATTGAGGGCTCACAATATCCTCCTAAACCAAAGCCAAAGTTCTCCAGTTAAGTTACCTCTGACAGGCTGTTTCCACTAAAGAAATACAGTTAGTAGCTGTTTCTTGGATCTTTTTTTTTAAATAGACCTATATAAAATTAAAAAGGAAAGATTAGGTATGTCCCTATAGAACTATTGATATTCCTTACAAATCTTTCTGTTTGGATATCCTACTCTTAAAAGTGAAGCGTTAAAGGGTAAAGTCTTGACGGCTATGATACTAAGATATTTACTTGACTGACTGAACTTTATACAAATGTAATTTGTCCTTTATGTATTTCCTCTGAATTTTAGTGGCTTGACTGGTTAAGACTCGGGTGACCATATGATTGTAGAAATTTCAGGAAATAACATGGCATGATATTTCCTAAGCAATAAATTAAGACCTCCTTTTTACAGCAGCAGCAATGATGTGGAGTGGCAATGACATGCTAGGTGCTGTCCAAACACACGTAAGAGTTGTAGGGCAATGGAATAACATCTAGGAGGAAGACCAAGTGGAAAAGCAGAGAGAAGTAGAACACTAAAAACTAATTGCTGTTGAAACAAACAAGATTCTCCACAAGAAAAAACAAGATCAACAAAAGTCCCTAAGGACCTTGGTAGTTTGTTTGATGTTGGGGATTAAAAACAAAGTTAAAAGTGGAAGTAATAATAGCCTGTAGAGAAATTCATGTGTTCTGGCTGGAGAAGAAATATTAACAAAGGTATATAAATGGCTTTGTGAGAAACTGCCAGTCACAGAAAAGTTGTTTAGCAGAGTGTCACGAGAGAGAATGAATGTAGAGAGACACACTTACAAAACTGTGAAAATTTAAAAAAAAAAGCAAACCCAAACAATCCTTTATTTTCAAGGAGAAATTGGGCAGAGAACAGCAAGACACATTGAAAAGGTTCACAGCAAAAAAAATATAGCATGTAGAGCCTACACGTTCATTTCTTCTGTGCCATGGCACACATTTTCATTTTCCACTTTTGCAGTAATAGTGAGAACACTAGTGCAAGTAATGCACCACTAAAATTGCTGTCAAATTCCTCCCTGTTTTCAGAGGCAAGCCACCTTCAGATATGGTACACAGACATGAGCAGGGGTGGGTGGTACCCTGGGAGGACCTGGAGAGGCCTTGCAATTAGAAGAGGCAGGAAGTTGTGAAGCCAAATAAACAACTCACTGACCATATCACTGTTTCTATTCTAGATGAGTCATCTGTATCTTCCTTACCTTTATAGGTGCTTCTGTACAGACCTTGTCTATATAGAAAAGATGTTCATGTCAAACAACCAGGGACAAAGATCTTTATTTGTTCCAAAGGCTGTTTAAAGTACTTTCTGGATTTCTCCAGCCTACTTTTTTCTCCTTCCATTTTGCATCCTTTCCTAATGCTCTTTTAAAAGTCTTGGTTATTTAGAATGAATTGGAGTCTGGATGGAGTAGGAGCCACTTCAATGTTCAGCTGCTTTGATCCTATTCCTTGTGGCCTATCTAGCTGCAGGAGCCAAGTTTATTCCTGTCCCATTAGTCCTGGCAGTTTATTCAGCAGGCATTGCCATGACTTCCATGGTGAGTGGGTACTGGTCAGTGTACGCAGCAGCAGCAGCAGCAACATCATTTGGAGTGGTCTGATATTTGTGAGAAAGTGTGCAGCCTGAAGGGCCTATCATAGAAAAGCTGTCAGAGTGGTAATCCTTTTCTACATGAAAGGAAATGAAAAAATGTCACAAAAGCAAATTGAAGAGAGAACAGAAAGTGAGGGTTGCATGTACTTGAACATCACACAGTAAAGCTCAAAGTTTCAAAAAAATATAGCAGCAAGGTTACATTTGTAACCAGGGAACCAATTTTCGGTGATGAAGGACAGTGTGGGTGTAGGAGAGGCTTTTGTTTTTCAAACATAACCAGAACAAAGGCAAAAATATAGCAGTCTGCCTTCCTCCTATAGCTCAAGAGAGTAGCTCAAGATACAGAAAAGGATGTCTGGGTAAGACTAACCACCATGGGAGAGAAGCAGAGGTGTGGAAGAGGAGGTCATGTCACTGGGTGAGAAGTACTGACTGAAAAATATACTGGAAACCGTTTGGTGCCTCAGTGAGAGTGGGAGAGGAAGGGGGTGTAGGACCCACTGAGAAGTCATTGCAGGGACTTCACTGCATCTTGCCATTACTTCTACTTATTTCAAAAATGCTGCAGAAAGGGACTCCTGCATTAACTGACTCCATCTATAACTAGCCTCATGTTTTATCTTTTTTTTAAAATCATGGATTCTGCTAGAAGTATTAATATATTACAAATATCTGCTGAAAGGAATTTTTTTTTTTGTAATAAAAACAAAAAAATTTGTTGGGAATAGAAGAGAAAATGAGATGAGGAAAAAAAGGCTAGTTCTAACTAATTGAATACTCTTAAGGTTCTTAAACTTATGTGAAAATATTTAGTAATGTTTTTGTGCACCCCATTATATTTCTAAATCGCATATCCTGATGGCCAACTCTATTGCTTTCTGGACAAGAAAGCACTGCTAAATCAGCCATTTATTTACTCTGGCTATTAGAGTGGTTATTGTTCTTTTAAGCTGTGTAAAGAACAATAGTGCATCACAATTGCTTTCAAGAGTAAATGAAGTTTGTCTCATCAAGGCAGGAATTTTATGGCCTGTGCAGTGCTTGCCCAAAGAAACCTTGTTAGAACAGCATTTACTTGTGATGCTATCAAAATGCTTGTAATAGTAATAATATCTTTTTAGTTTATTGAACCTTTTTTCTCTAAAGAATTAAGTGTCTGAGGTACCTTAAAATATATCGTGCCCTGGGAAGGACTTCTTTTCTGTAGTAAATTCAGTGTTCAGGTTTCACAGATTTAAGGATTGGAAATATTTTGTCTCCCACAAAATAATGAAAACATTTTCTGGATAATGAAAAAAAAAAAAGCCAACTGATAAACCTACCTCCTTGTGTTTTTATATTGTATTCTATTGTAATACTCTAACCAAATTTGCTTGAGAAATTTGTGACTCTCTGGAGGTGCCTGCTGTGTATTGTCCTCTTAATTCTGACATGCTCATTTAAGGACTTGTCTAGTCCATTTAGATTTGAAAGAATGTGAGTTTATATTATTGTGGAGGATCTCTCTTTCTACCAGTGCTTTCTCTTGGCATTTGTGGTAGGTAGTATACTTAGGCCAGTATCAGCTGAGGTCCATCATCTCCAAAACTCTGGATCATCTAAAAGGGAGTCTGCCCACTTCTGGACATTTCTCTCTTAGATGAAGAGCCAGCTTTGCTGCCATCAGCCAAGAAAAGATTGTTCTAGTTAAAGGAATCTCATGAGCTGTGAATCATCCACATGAGGAAAAATTAGGTAGATTGACTCAAACTGTCTGGCTGGATAAACCAATTTTGAATGGACAAGAGAGTGCTCCTGTAATCCATTTTCCAGTGTTGTTTATAGCTGGCAGGGAATGGTAGCAACCAACCACCAACCAGAACACCCATTTGCCAGCTAAGATCTCTCTAGTCCCCTGAATAATTAGGTTGGGTTTTTTATTTTCTCTGAGCAATCTGCGAATCAGGAACACCAAGCAGAAGTCTTCTGTGTATGAACTTTCAGCATATGATGTGAGTTTTCTGCTGTCTTCCTGACAGTTTATTAATATTTAATTTCATTTGCCATATTCAGCCAAGCTGAGAATAAAATCTAAGTTAAAATGCTCAAGTAGGTCGCAATGCATTTTGTTGCCAAAACAACACTTAAATAAATTAAATACAGGCTAGTAATCGGTTTCCTTGAAATCTTAGAAGGATCATTTAAAGTTTTGTTCTGCTTTTTTTATACCATCTATTACAGACTCCCAGTAAACAATAGAAATATATTATGTATTTCTTTAGCCAGTTGATCATGGCTACATTTGCATAGCATGAACTTTTTATAATTAGTTTTTGGAAAAGAAGGAAAAAATAACATTTAATGAAAGGTGTTTTTCATAAAGAAACTGGCTTAACAAGCATTTCTTTTAGCAGTGGTGCTGTTGTTAAAGGCTATTACCCTTGCCTTTATTCTTAGCCTAAACTTGAATAGCTTTAACTCCACCCTTCTTTGTCACTGGCAAAATGAGTTTCCAAGCCAAATTTGCCTTTATGAATGAGGCTACCTCCATGTAGTTACATACACTCTCAGTTGTAAAGATACAAACTGGTTGTGAGATCATATAGTGGCTTAGATTAGAGAGCTCATCTGTGACAAAAGGAAAAAAGACAGAAAAAAAAAATTCACAAGCAAATTATCTTCATGAGCTGAAGAGAGAGCTGAAACAAGGATGCTGTGGAGGCTGGGCCCAGGCTGTCTTGTAGCATAGCTATTCTCATCATGTTAATGAAGACTATTAAAGGTAAACCTTAACATTCTGTAAGTGAAGAATAGAGTCATATTAATTTTTATGACTTTTCTGAACAGGCAGTTCAGTAAGTGCTGTCCATTCCTTCTTTCAGGCAGGAGATCAGAATGTGGAATTTCTGTTAGCTAAGATAAAGGCATGTAGTACACAACTGCTGAAACTCAGTATGCAAAATTATCGTACAGATTTCAGCTTGGACTGAAGTGGTCCCTTTTGTCCCTAGCTTTACTACATTTTGGGCAGGATTCACAAAGTGGGGAAACTGGTGAAGGAGTCGTGGGAACCACCAGTATTTTTATGGACAAACATGAGTGAACCAGCTTTGGAGAGGTTTTTGGTAGCTAATATCCAACTGATATTTAATATTCAGAAAGTGGAATTTTATCTTGCTATAATTCACTTGCTCTTGTAATTTTCTTTCTGTGATCTGTTTGGACAGTATTTATGAAATATTTCTGTTTATTCTTCAAATGGATTTACTTGGCTTCTCAGCAAATGAATGCATTTGATGAAAGGAAGATCAACAAGAAATAGGAAGTCTGGTGTTTCCAAATACAGAAATGACACAATCTTTTGTAAGATGAAAATTTGTAAACATCCAAAAATACAAGATGTATTAGCAGTTTGTATCACAGTCTGTCTTCTCATTCAGAAAAAAACTGTGGAATGATTGCTACTCTCACTGCAAAGCAGCAATTCTAAAACCTGTCCTGTAATTGAAAATCAATTCACCAAGTGAGGTGATCCTGTTCTTGATAGAAAAACTTTCTAAAGGTACTCTTCTCGGGAGCTGTATATACAAGAAGACATTTCAGATGGCTCTTGACAATAGAAGACAGGAAATGTGTTGTGTTTCCTAATTCACAAGAATGCTTTGTGGTTTTGTTTGTACTCTGCTGACTTAAAAGAACAGCTACGTGTTCCTGTATCCAGCATTGCCATTGTCTAAATAATGGTTATAGTCCTTTTTTTTTTTTCATTCTGAGTAAGTTTTATATTTTAAATGCAGTTAACTTAAATGTATAGTTTTAGGTCCCATTTGATGTGACTTCTTTGTCAATGGTACTATGACAAGGAAGAGATGAGATACTTTGATATTAAATAAAGAGACTGTCGGTATGAAAGTCTTCCTCCCCTGTGATGTATTTTCATGAATTGGTATTATCATCCAGTATGGCTCAGGTGTGCTGTAGGCTCACCATTGAGTGCCACTGCCTTTCCCTACTAATGTCCTAGTGAGGTGCACATTCTATAGCTTTAAAAAGTGAATAAAGCCTTAACGATTGCTGTGATTTCAGTGAAATCCAATCCGGAGAAATTTGACGAGTTGTTTTTATGACATTGTACACACTGGAGGTTTCCTGGAGATGTAGCTATATACATTTTTTAAATAGACTTACAATTTGGGGATAATTTATCCTGAATTAACTCAGACTTGGTAAAAACAAGGAAATGAAGGTACATTTGGTTTGTGATATCTGAGTCAGTGCACAGAACAATTTTGCATATGGATAGTATTTCAACAGTATGACACAAAAAAAGACAATTAAAAAAATTAGTCATAGAAGGAAAAATTTCCTTTAGAAGGCTGAATGAATGAAAGGAAAGCAGAACCATAACTCTATTTACCAGAGGAATTGTTTACTTATTTGAAACTGCAAACAAGTATAGCTTGATAATTTCTGTATTTTCTTGCTTTTATTAAAAGGGAAGAAAGACAGTGCAAAGTCCAGCTCAGAAATGTCAATTACAGTTGTAAATTTTAGGTTTTCCTACACAGCTGATGAGGGGCAAAGGAAAAGGGTCTGAAGGATAAGATGAATTCTGAACTACACAGGTATCTAAGACAGATCTGTGTGCTCTTCATGCCTGTGCCTAGAGCACTATGTAGCATTTTGCTGTCTTTTTCGATTTACATTCTTCCCTTCACAACAATATCTCAACAATATAATAAAGGTCTCAGCTTCACCTTCCTTGTAATTTTTCTTTTTCTTATTTAATCTAGTGTGGGGATTTCTTACAGATCACACTACAGAGTAAAATCTGAGCATTCAGTCTTCTGCCTAAGAAATAAGGGCTTTATCTCAGAGAAACCAGTCAGTATTTTAAGAACATTATTAGAAGGCTTGCTTCAGGCTTATTTTTAACAGAAGTTTTCTGGGTCATAACATTTGGCACATTACAAACTACTATCCCTCATTTGTCTTAGAGAGTGTTTAAATCAGATAGCTGAAGATCCAGTGAATAAATCCAAAAGCATGTGGGTCCTTCAGGCTTTCTAAAAATAATTTACTAAATACTATCAGGTCTGCAAATCAAAATTGCTATTCTAAGAGTCATATTGAACAGGACACAAGAAGAAAAAGGTGCATCATACAACAACAAATGTATTAGCCATATTCAGCATGAATACTTAAAAAAGAGGGAATTGGGCTTTTCATAGAGTAGAATTTTCAAGCTCAGATGTATTGAGAAGAAGAACTACTGCCTGGGCTGTGGTGGTGTGCTGTCCTGCAGGACCAGGCTTGGTGGAATAAGTAACAGAGCACAGAGTTTTCAGCTCCTGCAAAATGAATTAGTTCTGCTTAATTCAGCTGGACTAATTTTTCAGCTAAACTAAACCACACCAAGACTAGTGATTTCATCAGAGCTCTTTTCTTGTCCATATCATGTAGTAAAACATCTTAGCTTTTCCTCTTCTTTAAGCTACTAACAAATAACTTGCTTTGGAGATAGCTCTTCATTAATAATTCAGCTTTACTTTATGCTCACCCCCCGATACAAAGCAGGGAGATGTGGCTGGTGTGCCTCTGCCTTATCCTATCCAATGCTCCCAGAGAGCCTGCAGTCAGAGTGACATGGTTTAGGGAGGAAGGATGACAGAAGTGACCATACTTTTCTCCAGACTAACCCTGAGCTCAGCTTTAGCAACTTAGAACATGAGAAGATGTATTTTGCTAGCAAAGACATAGTAGGTAATTAAAGAGTGAGTGGAAAGCAGATATTTTCAGTATTTCCCTCACCAGGTTTATTTAACATGCAGACTAATTGAGAACATCTTCTGATATCAGCTCCAGGGAAATATATTTCCTTTGTTTAAAAAATAGGTTGGTAGGAAACCTGACACTTCCTTGGGTACCCAATTGCTTTGTTTGCAAGTCCAGAATATAATCTGGAAATGAGATATAAAAAAGTGTCAAAGGGAATAGAAGACCTTATTGTGCTAAATTAATTCACTGCTCTTCCCGTCCCTCCCCCCTAAGAACAATAAAAATTCTCAAGCTTCTCAGCCACAGTGTTATCTGATAAATTTCTTGTGTAAATCAGAGAGATAGGGGAAGTAGTTTGTTGAAGAGGATGGTTTCTTACTGAGGAGGAGGATCCTGCAAGATTTGGTTCTCATGGCAGCTTCACATGTGATGGAGCAGACAGCCCTATTGTGTCTGAGTTTAAAAAGCAATTGGAAAGCAGCTCATGCTTCTCTTCCTGTTTTTGTTCACTTCATCCAGCTGCACCAATGAGAAGCTCTGAAATAACATGAATGAGTCATTTCTTACGTTGCTTAATATTTGTTTTGAAATTCTGACACACTTTTGAGTACCTGACTTCTCCTTCTTCTATGATAACTTGGTTTTAAAATCAGTTGTGGGATTGTTGAACACTTGATTTAAGGAGTTACAACAAGTGCCAGCTCTGATCAAGCAGAGACATGCTTCTGTGTGTTTGAGAGCAGAGTTAATCTCTGGAATGGCTCAAGGATTTTTTGTGTATGATGCAGTGATTCTCTGTCTGGAGTCTCAAAAATGTTTTTGTGGTCCTGAGGCATAGGTAGGGACAACATCTATGCATGCAAACAAACTTGTTTTTGTACCCTGCCACTGAGTCTCAGTGAGGGAAAGGTGGGGAGATGGGAACAGGAGGAAGAGAAAACTTCAGAGGTAAGATTTTTTCCAGGGCTCATTCTCTGGCTCAAGGTGTTAGAAAGGAGCTTTGAAAAAAATCCCATTTGCCTGCACATGTCACAGGGTGCAACAGATTGTTTTACCTTACTTATTTGTTTGTTTGTTTATATTTTATTTTTTATCTGGCATGTGAAAAGCCAAACTTGTCCTTGCCTCTTGTAAACGAAAAGAACATTGCTCATTAGTCTATGTAGGTGCTGGTTTTGGTTTTCTTTTTTTCATTTTCTAACAGTCAGGAAAAGCATAAAGGCATCAACAATTAATAAATAAAAAACAAAAGCAAAAAACAAGAGCCATATTCTTAATTCCAAGTGGCAGTGTATGACTTTTATATTGGGAATCCCACTTATCTCTACAGGGAGATCCCAAGGGTCCAAACTGCCCCTGCTCCACCTTTCAGCAGGTCTCTCTCACGGTACCTTGTGGTGAGTTATCCTGCTGTGTCCCCACAGGATCTCAGGAAAAACTGACACTGGTTCCTCAGTGGTAAACCTTTAGCTGGCCTGTGTATGGTATGCATGGCATGGTGAGTGGCAGGGCTCAGCAGAGGCTGGCCATGGCTGAGATATCTGAGAAGGCTGGTGAGGCTTTTGCTCAGGGATATATCAAATCATGAATGCAATGGACTAGGCAGGGACGTCTGTTTGCTGTCTCTTCCAAAATGAATGTTGGGAGGAATCAACAAGCAGAGCCACTGGTTCATCAGGCTGATAGGGGTCAGGGTGTGAAAGGGCACCTAAATCATGCATGGGTCAATGGACAAATTAATGAAAAAAGGGTTCTCCCGAGGACTGTGCATTAGCACAATGACTGTGTCGGGTTTGGGAGGTCTGTGAACTGGGAAAAGTGAGAGGCAGCGAGGAGGGCCCTAGAGGGAAGAGCCAGAGACGCCTGTCTGGAAGTGCTTATGTGGCCATGGAGTTTATAGCCAAAGGCAGGAGGGACCTTCGCTCCAGACCAGGAGAGCTGTTCTTATTTATATTTATGCAGAAGTACAAACATTATTTTGAAATAGCAAGCCAATAGATGAATGGAGTATTACTTTGAATAATGTCCTAAGAATATTTTTGAAGATGGCAAAAATGACAGGGGCTCTTGTTTTTCCCAATACTTTTAAAACATACTGTTTTCTGCTCACTCATCTAAAATGGTTCTAACATGTTCATGCATAGTCAGAGGTATTGACATTTCTGGGAACAGTGGGGGGTGTCCATTGCAAATGAGTGACTTCCCTCTTTGTCATGGGGAAGCATTTTAACTCAGAATTCTTGTATGGGCTCTTAGCTGTAAATCATACATTATTTTTTAAGAATTCTGTGAGGTAGAAGGAAATTACAAAATGTCGGTGGAATGGTTTCCAGAGGCGACCTCAGTCTTGCAAGAAGCCTTCCCTACACATGTTTCAGTATTTACGGCTCACACTGGAGTGTGATACTAATTGTTAGTGCAATGTTTTCATGAGAGCCCACTAATTCAGTGTGGCTCCATGTTTGGGTTGTCAGATGAGGATGACATTGGAGACTTCCTCTAATTAAGTCCCACTAGCTTCAGTGGGTGTTAAGAGCTGCTCTACATAAACATGTGAGTCTCACTACCTGTTATGCATTTTAATGAATATTTTCATTTGAGCTCTCTGTCCTGTCCTGAAAACAAACAGAAGTTTCTACAGGACTTTGTTTGCCCTCACACGTGCCTCTGCTGGAAACTGTCCATAGAATGCCCCCATAGCCTTAGCTCACCAAAAATTGATTTAGGTGAGGTCTCTGTGCAGGCACGGACAGTCCAGCACAGTGTTTTCTTGGCTCATGAGGCAATGAGTAACTTAGCTACACTTGGCACCCTCTACAAGAGTGGCACAGCTCTCACATGACAGATCAGTGTGATTAAAAACAGGAAGGTCAGCTTCCATTTTTAAACAATGGGGTGCTTTATAAACACTAGGATATGTGAGCTTGTCATATCTAGCAGTGATGAGTGAAGTTAAATGATGTAATTGGCATAAGGTCATGATCTGGTAATTAATCTGAAACACATTTTACTATGGTTGTTCTCTTTATATTGACTCATAATAAACTAGAATATAGAAAGAGAGCCGTGATACAAAATGCATAAAATTTTGTTGTGACAAAACAAAACCTAAGTGCTGCCTTGATTGCTGTCTTAATCATAAGAAACCAGAGACAGAAAACAAACCATACTCCTGGTCATGGTTTTGTTCTGATGCTTCCTGCCAGTTAGGAAGACAGCAGTTTCTTGAGTATATCCTCTATAAAAACAGCCAGGGGTTGATCATTGCTAATCTTGCGCTACCTGTGTGCCCAGTACTGGTTTGATTGACCTGCTGACAGTAATGGTTTAATTACTCTGACAGGCACAGTATCCAGGTTGCAAATGGTGTGTTTATATGTATAGATTATTTTTTAATGATCAATATAAAACCAATGAGTAGAGAAACTATCATCAATAATTGTACATGCTGATAAGCTTTCTGCTGATGGAGGACTATCTCTGTTTTCTACTGTCCAGAAAGGATACAAAAAGATGAAGTGATGGTGTTAGCACATAAGTATAGATACTGAAATTTGAGTTATATGTATACATACAATATTTGTCATTATCATCAAAATAATGGAATTTTGTATTATTTTTTTCTCATCTGCATTATATAATTATGCCAATGAAATTTTGACTTTAAAAATTAACCCCAAAACAGTTGCATATTAGTACAAAAAATACAATGATAAAATCTACTCTAGTTTAATCTCATCAAAAGCCAATCTTTTTGGTTGGCAATGTGTGATATGTGTAGTATTTTTTAAAACTAAATTATAAGAGAAGAAAATGGAGTGAAAATTAGCAGGAGTAAGTCTATTATAAGAGACTAAGCTGAAAATTAGTAAAGACAGAAATATATATTAGGTTCATCATAAATTCTTACTGAGTAAAATGTTAAAATAAGGAAAAAATAATTGCCACAAAAGATCTGAGATTTTTTTCACTGCTGAATTACACAAATTGTATAGGTTCAAAACTGTATTTCAATGGATTTAAATGTCCAAAACCAGAATAATGACATGGTGAATTGCAATAGTGCCCTGTCATCTGTGTGGGGACTTCCACAAACCTCCAGTGTCTGATTTGAACACTCTTTGAAGCATATGGTCAGGGTGCTCTCTAGTCACTGACCTTGACATGGTCTATTCTTGATAGGGGTTTGCCTCTGGCTTTGCTGAGAAGCAAACATCTCATGCTTATGCCATTTGGTAAGAAGAAACATGATTAGTCACTTAAACATTTAGTGGCTATTTTTTTAAATGGATGAGTCTGCTGTAATACCTCACATGAACATGTGCTTTGATGTTCACCTGAGCTAGGGTCTTCACTAGACTTCTGGAAAACCTCTACAGGAGTCTGTGGCTCTGGTCAATAGTGACTCTTTTTAGTCCTTGAGAAGCTTGATACACTTTCATTTTATGCTCACAGAATCTCAGAAAAAAATTACATTGCTGTATGCTTCAGTTAATTCCTAGAAAACACTATGAAATAATAATAGAAGATACAGAAATAGAAATAAAAGAAAAAATAGAAGAATTGCAATGTTTTCTTACTCATGTGCACCAGTACAACCAGGCTGGAAATTTGCTGGAAGAGGAAGGCTGACTACAGTTTGTACACAGAACCTAGCTTGTACAGATGCAGTGTCCTGTCACAATAAGGTATTGATTTGCACTATTTACTACTTTAGAGTACATAAGATTGACAACAGTGTAAATGAAAGTAGGTGTTCTAAATTTAAAATTTTAAATTCTATTCTAAATCTACTCCAGCTAAAACCAGCACATCCCCTCCATCCTTACTCCATATACTTTGCCTCAGGTCCCACATAACCCCAGTAATGACCACCCCACTTCCTATACTTTTATATAATAAACACGCACATATTGCTCTCTCAGCCTGTGGACCACCTCTGAAGAATGTGCATAAGATGTCCACCAAATGTCTATTATATTAAATTAGTCCATGACTTTGGACTCCATCTGTTACAACTGTCCCTCAGGACAGAAGAGGTGCTGTATTTCATGGACTTACTGAGCACCAACATCACGTTAGACTGCGTCATTGCTGAAAGGCAACTGGTTCTTGTAAGGCTTCTCCTCCACTGGTTTGAGTAGTTTCTCTTATCATAAGTCCTGAAGCATGTAACTCAAATTATGGCTCACAATAATTTAAAGCTATATCCATTACAATCTCAACCCCCGCTCCTTTTAGACNTGGTTTGAGTAGTTTCTCTTATCATAAGTCCTGAAGCATGTAACTCAAATTATGGCTCACAATAATTTAAAGCTATATCCATTACAATCTCAACCCCCGCTCCTTTTAGACCAGGTTATCTGGTTTAACCCTGCAACAAACTCCTCCCCTTGTTCTCAGCTTGGCTAACAATGAATGGCTCCTTCCAGAGTCCACCTAGTAACACATCCCATTCCTTCATGGGCTGCAGGTGGATCACTTCTCCATCATGGTCTCATTCACATCACAGTCCCTCCTCTTCACACTAGAGCTCCATCCTGCCCAGTATCCCAACACAGAAAGCAGCAGCACCATGCTGGCCAGTGGCCAGCGCAGGTGCTTCACCATGGTGGTAACCAAAGTGTTCCCAGGCAGAGCACAGGAAGGTGATGAGTAGTACAGCAGCAGCAGCAAAATCAAAAAGTGGCCACCGACAAGCACTAGACTCTAATACTCAGTCAGGAAATAGAGGCCCATACCAAGCGCAGGAGCCTGCTCATTTTCAGCTGAGCACTACTAGCAATGTAAGCTCAATCTAGTACACCCCAATCAAATCTTCCATTTTCACAAACCCCTCTAGCCCCACATGGGCAATTGAAAGGATTGTGGTGGGTTGACCTTGGCTGAATGCCATGTGCCAACAAAACTGCTCTATTGTTCCCCTTCCCAGCTAAACAGGGTAGAGAAAATAAGAAAATGAGTCATAGGCTGAGATAAGGGTGTTTACTGAAGCAAAATGAAAGTTTATGCATGCACAAGAAAGAGGAAAAAGAAAAAAGTTTTCCTCTCTTCTTCTTATCAGCAAGCAATGTTCAGCCACTTCCCAGGAAGCAAGGCTTCAGCATGTGTAGCAGTTGCTCCAGAAGTTGCTCTATTGTAAATAGCGAATGCCTGCCTTCCTTCCTTCCCCCTTCCTTTGCTCTTATATCTGAGCTGATGTCATTTGGTATGGAACATCCCTTTGGTTAATTTGGATCAGCTGGCTTAATTTTGTTTCTTTCAAGGATCTTGTTCACTGCAGCCCCTTGATGGGAGAAGAATGTTGGAGACACTTTTGCTGTGCCAGCCTGGCTCAGCAGCAGCTGAAACACTGCTGTGTTATCAACCACCTTGCAACCAATGCAGAGAACAGCACTGTGGGGTCTGCTATGGGAAAAGGAACTCCAGCTCACTCTCGCCCAATACAAATTATTTGCCCTTAGAGATGTATTGTTGACTGTCAATTATTTCCTCCTTTAACATGCAGGAGTATCTGCTTCATGATCTTGCTGAGCACTGAGGTGGGATTGGAAGATCAGTGGTTCTTGGGTCTTCCTTTTTTCCTTTTTAAAAAGAGACCTTATATCCCTTTTTCAGTGAGTGGGATCTTCACCAGACTATGTCCTGACTAGCCATTCAAACCTGACAAATAGCATATCTCATCTGCCAGTTTCCTCAGGACCTCAGGTCCTTCGTTTCCATAGACTTGTGCACCTTCAGGTTCCTTGGATGTGATGTTCTTGAACCTGATCTTCTACACCTTTTTGTTCTTCCAGCCCCTGCCTTTTTCTTCTGCAGCTCAGGTGGTGTCGCTAGTGTACTTGCCCGTAAAGACAGGGGCAGAACGTTGTTGAGTGCCTCAGTCTTCTTCACATCCCAGGTAATCAGGTCTCCAATTTCCTTCATGAGTGGGTCTATAATTTTCTCTATTATTCCTTTTACCACCAGCATACCTGTGGGAATTTTTCTCGTTGTTCTTGATGTCCCTGTCAAAATTTAATTCTATCATGGCTGTAGATTTCCTAACCCCTATTTTCCCTTGGTTATATATCCGTGTTTCTATCCTCTGTAGGCTTCCTTTTTGTCTTTGAGTTTTTCCAGCAGCTTCTTGTTCATATACACAGGCCTCCTGAAATTTTTGCCAGACTTCCTTTTTGTAAGGATGCATCACTCCTAAAGTCCAGGGCAGCGAGCTTGCTTCTCCTCCTCCTCACTGCTGCAAGGATCTTGAACAGCACCATTTCATGGTCACGTCAGCCCAGGCTGCCCTTGAGCTTCACCTTCCTTGTCAGCCTCTCCTTGGTGAGAAAAAAGTTCAGCACAGCACCTCTGCTTGTTGGCCCTTCTCTCACTTGGAGAAGGCAGTTATCATCAGTTAATGCTGGGAGCCTCTTGGATTGCCTATGCCCTGCTGTGCTGTCCCCACAACAGATGTCAGGGTGTTAGGAGTCCCCCATGAGGACCAGGGCTTCTGAATATGAAGCTGCTTCTAACTATTATAGAGGACCTCATCCACTTGGTCTTGCTGATCAGGCAGTCTGTAGCAGTCCCACACTATAGTGTCACCTGTCCCTGCCCTCCCTTTGATCCCGACCCATAAACTCTCAGTTGGTCCCTCATCCATCCCCAGGCAGAGCTCTGTGCAGTCTATCTGGTCATTGACTTGAAGGGAGACACTCTTCCTCATCTGCACTGCCTGTGCTTCCTACATAGCCTGTGTCGATCCATTCCAACACTGGAATCACAGGAGTCATCCCGCTACATCTCTGTAATTCCAATAAGATCATAGTCCTACAGGCATGTGCATGTCTCTAATTCTTTTGTTTATTCCCCATGTTGTGTGCATTTGCATGGAAGCATTTAGATATGACTCCCCATGACTTACTAACTGCGGTGGCTGGAATTCTTTTGGACTCTCTCAGCTCTCCTGCTGACCTGTGATCCCTCTGTAGATTATGAGCATCTGGTCCTGGCATGAGACTGGAAGGAATGGGATGGATTGAGGTTCCCCTCTTCTGGCAACTTTAGTTTAAAGCAACACCACTCCTCCGCACACCACTGCTTTGTTTCTCTATCTTAAATTGATAACTTATGTTTAAATTAAGGCAATGAAACATATCCTTTACAATTAGAACATGATGAAAATTTAAAAAGGATTTAAGCCTTCAGCAGAACCTCATTATTAAAATAAAAAATGGAAAGGACAAGACTTTATATGTTGTGTGAAAGTGTTTGGAAGAAACACTATACTTGACCAAAAAACTCATCACCTCCCCAAGTTTTTATCGATCCACTACATGAAGCACAAAATTCAAGAAATACTTGAATTTTATAAGCATTTTAATGTCAGTTTCTTCATTAAAGGTATCAGAGCTCATTGGAAAGGTTTTGTGAAGCCTGGATGTTCCAGTGCTACCTCTCTACCTTTGGCTAGGTATGTGGCCAGGTGCTGCAGACTGCATCTGAAGTGCATTGCTTCTGCCCATTTAACTACTTTGGTGCTGCTCCACAGGAGAAAAATAATTGTCAGCTGTAATTTTGACTCGTGGATGTTGGTAAAAGTACACTTGATCATTAAGGAAGCACTTCAAATTATTGAATCCTGTCAGAAGACAAGAAGGGTCTGTGCATTCACAGCACAGATATCCTCTTGTCATTTTTCTGTAACATTTTTCTCTGTTAAGTCCTTGCTGATTCTAGTTCACATGAACATCTTGACTAACCAATTTCAGTAGCTTGTCCAGCTGACAAAAAATCTTCTGTGGTTCAGTGTAGAGGCCACAAGGTCCTTGAGCACCTTGGGGACTGTGGAAACTTCCAGGAACACTTCTGCTGACTGCTAGGGAGATGCCTCTTTCCTGCACATGCATTTCCAACATCACTAAGAGATTCAGATTTTCCTTTTCAAATGATATGCAGCTCATAGCATCCTGTAGGTAAGTAAAACAGCAGGTGTTACATTCCTTGTCAACTCCAAGAAGAGTGTCACATATACTGGAGTGCCATCTACTGGCTCTTTTCCTCTGTAATAGGTAGATAAAAGTGCCAGCTTGGTCTCTGTGTGTTACTTTATCCTTGCATTCCAAGGAGGATCTCTCACTTCTCCCACTGCATCCAGGACCCAGGCCCACAGAGACCTTCACCCAACTCCTTCAAAGTCCTCATGCTGGTATTCAGGCCAACACTATACATATCTCAGCATCCTAGTTCTTCCCTTGTAGTAGTTTGCCCCACTCCTTAAAATTTCTGCTGCCTTTGAAGGTATCTTAGGAGAGAAGCTCAAGTCCCTCCACTGAAGCATTCGAACACCGTAAACATAAGTAATGGCAAAACAGTTAGTCATGGAATCACAGAAGCATGGGATATTTCAGATCAGAAGATAGCCATAAGCATAATCTCCCTTCTCCTCTCAGGACTAGCCATACAACTAGAGCTTTATCCATAATCTCCTTGATCTCTGATAGACTTGGTCTGGTGACCACTTCCCAGGACAGATTGTTTCAGTGACTGACAATGCTTTCAGTAAAGAATATTTTCCTAAAGACCAATCTGAACTTCCTCTTAAGCAGTTTTATTTCTCTTAAGCATCTCCCCCTCCACTGTTTCACTTCAATGGCCCCTCCAGCCTTCCTTTCTCCAGGATTCACAAGCCAAGTGACCTCAATACTCCTCTTAAGTCTTGCCCTTGAGTAATTTCACCCTCAGCTTGGTGACCCTCCTCCTCTGAATATACTCCAGAATTTGAGGTTCAGGTGTTGAGGTGCTCAGATACAAGACACAAAATTCAAGGTGAGGCCACCCCAGTGCAGTGTAGAGTGAGACAATCACATCCCTTGACCAGCCAGTGATTCTGTGCTAGACGTATTCCTGGGAATCATTGTCACAGGACACTGCTGACTCATGTTCACCTTGCCACCAATCCAAATCCCCAGGCCTCTTTTTGTTGGGCTGCTTCTCTGACTCTTATCTGCCCCCAGTTTGTACATATGTCTAGGATTTTTCCATTTCAGATGCAGAATCCAGTACTTGCTTTTGTTAAATTTCATATGGTTCATGGTTGCCCAGCTCTCTAGTCTATCCAGATCTCTCTCTAAACCTCTCCATCTCAAAGGAGTTCCCAGTTTAGTATGGTAGGCAAAATTATCGAGTGAATTTATGTTTGATTCCTGTGTCCAGATAGATTATAAAAAGCATTAAAGAGCACTGGCCCTAAATGCCAATCTGTTAGAACCCCAATTAATACAACCCTTTGAGCCCAACCCATCAGCAAACTGCTCACCCAAAGTATTATTGGCTTGTCCTGCTGTGTGCTGGCCAACTTATCAGTAAGGATACTGTGAGAGACATTACCAAAATCTTCGCTAAAATTAAAATCCCCACACATTTCCTATCTTCCCTTAGTCAACTACCTGGGTGACCTTGTCATAAAAGGCAATTAATTTAGTTAAGCAGCACTTTCCCGTTGTTAAATCATGGTGGCTGTGACAAATGATTTTGTTGCCTCTCAAGTGTTTTTCAGTAGCTCCCAGATTAACCTTCTCCATGTTTTCAGCAGGTACTGTGAGACTGACAGGCCTGTAATTACTAGCCTTCCTTCTTTCCCTTCTTGAAAAATGTAAACTTTTTCTAGTTTCCAGTCCACTGGGACATCTCCAGACACCCAAGATGCTGAAAATAATGGAGAGAGATCATGTGATGCCATCATCCAGCTCTCTCAGTACCCTGGTACGAATCCCCTTGGAGATTTATGGGCATCCAGGTGTACATAAGCAAGCAAGTTTTGAACAAGTTTGGAGTTGACAGAGAGTGTATCTTTCCCCCAGTCATGGTCTTCCAACTCTGCGGGCACCCGGGCCCACCACTGGTCCTGAAGACAAGAGCTGAAAAAGGCTTTTTTGTGTTTGCTTTGTCTCTGTCCCTATTTATGACCAGCCTTGTAAAGCAAGGGACCAGTGTTATGTCTGATCCTCCTTCAGCTTTTCAAATACTTGTAAAGCCCTTTTTGTTGCCCTTCTCTTCTGGTTTAGAGCAAATTTGGA
>VXBI01011933.1:0-105786 GCA_013397375.1 Toxostoma redivivum
TTCCACTTCTCTCTGGAGAAATTCTTCCCAAACCCATTGATGGGGGGAGGAGTCATGGGGGTTTGTTTTCTTGGGGCTCCTTCCGGAGGTTTTCCCCCAGATTTGCCCTAAGCCAGGACATTGCTAAAACTCTGCACACATCACAAGGAATTTTCTTTCCTAGGGCCCGAGATCCTGCAGGACATTGTGTCAGAGATCTGGATTGAGGTCTCAGTTTTCAATCCAACAGTATTTCTGCAGAATTATCTGCTTTAACCACTTTACGGCATTATTCATTTGATCTGGAGTACCGCTTGCCTAGAAGGGTTGGGGTGAGGATGATGTGCTTCCAAAGTGCAAGCTTTAGAAATAAAAATAACCAAACCAGTCAGAGGAAAAAGTGGTTTTTGAGCCTCCCAGAGCACACTCAGCCTCCCCTTTGGGCTGTCAAACTGCACTGGGGTTGTGGATGGGAATCAGGGTGGACACACAGACAGTCCTGGCAGCCTGGGAGACCAAAATCTGTGCAAGGCATGGGTCCCAGCATGACCCCATGGGTCAGTCCCAGCTACACCTTCCTGTGTCATAACGAGCTGCTCCACATCAAGCTTCAAAAGTTACATGGTGCTCATATTCTTATGTAGTGGGAATCAAATCCATTTTGCTGCCCACTGCAGTGCAGTACTTGGATCCCAACAGGGCATCTACATCCATCAGGCTCCAAAAGGGAGGGTCCCAGCTGCCCCATGATAGGAAGGACTCCATCTTCTTCTCTTGCACAGGGACTTTCTGGCTTTCCACAACTCCCTGACAGGAGGCTGCAACCAGGTGAGGGTCAGGCTCTGCTCCCAGGGAACAAGGATGAGAGGAAATGGCCTCAAATTGTGCCAGGGGAAGATAGGATATTTGGGATTAGACTGGATATTGGGGATAATTTCTTCATGAAATGGGGCATCAGGCACTGGCTCAGGCTGTCCAGGACAGTGGTGGAGTCACCATCCCTGGGAGAATTTTAAAAATCTGTGGATGTGACATATGGGGACATGGGTTAGTGGTGATCACAGTGGTGCTGGGTTAACCGCTGTACTCAATGATCTTTAAGGGTTTTTCCAATCTTTATCATTCTATGATCCCCAAACAGGTTTGCACATGGAGGGAGAGAGATGTTCCAGGGGTTCACCTGAGCCCTCGAACTTGCAAACTCTCTGTATTCCCTTCTGCAGACTCCCTCACAATATATGATATTTCTCTGGGGATATTTGAGGTTTGAGGTTCCCAAGACACCCAGAGCACCATTCCTGGCACTCTCCCTCTCTCCAGCCCAGCTCCAGGGAGCACCTCCAGGGCCAGATCACTCCTGACACCCCCTTGCCTCACCTCCATCTCCACTATAGGACCATGACACAAAGCTCCCTCCAGACATTACATCAGGTCCCCACATCAATCCTGGGTCCACCAAACAAATACAGAATGCTGACACAATAAAAACCACTGTACGTAAGAAAAAAGGCCAGTTCCCTATTATGGAAAGAATCAGACAGGAATAACCTCTCCTCTCCACTACCACCAATCTGCAGCCTCCAGGATTCTATAGCTCATCAGCCTTTGTCCTCTGGGCAGAAGCACTTCATGGCAATGCCAGGACCCCCTTCTCTGCTATAACCCTCCCAGCAAGCCCCACACCTGCAGGGTGACACAGGAGCCTGCTGTGAGACTGGAATTACCTGTGCAAATATCCTGCATGACAAATTCAGTGCCAAAATAAACAGCACCAGAGATGCCCCACCAACCAATCCCATTTGTAACTAAAATTTCAGGGTTTCATCTAAGTAAAGCACTTGCTCCACATGTGGTAAGTCCTGAGCCCAGCTGGGCTGTGACATCTGGGACAGTTGTGATGTACCACCACGAGCTGGGGATGCAAGGGCATCCACATCCCTACAGTCATCACCAAAAGGAAACCTTAGAGCCCCTTTCAATAACTTAAAGGGGTCAACTGGAAGGCTGGAGAAGGGCTTTGGATGGAGGGACAGCACAAGGGATAACAGCTTCCCACTGCCAGAGGGCAGGGTTAGATGGGATATTGGGACAAAATCCTTTCCTGAGGGTGGAGAGGCCCTGGCATGGGGTGTCTGGAGAAGTTGTGGCTGCCCCTGGATCCCTGGAAGTGCCCACAGCCAGCTTAGATGGGGCAGCCTGGGATAGTGGGAGGTGTTCCTGGACATGGCAGGGGCTGGAACAAGTTGAGATTTAAGGTCCCTTTCAATCCAAACCATTCTGTGATTCTGTGATTCTAAACCCTCCACTGGTTCAACTGGTGAATCCAAAAGCCCAGTGAAAACAAAAATATTGATGCCTGCCTGGATAAACAAACCTCCAAGCCTGCAGGCAGACTTGACCTGCAGCCTTTTCACCATGGGGTGTGTGAGCTCTGAGGAGGGCCAGCTGCCCTCAGCCCAGCCCCACAGCTGGGGCTCCCCAGCCAGCTGTGCACACCTGTGGGAATTTTCACCTCTGCCACAAACCACAGCCTGGCACTGGGACGAGCTATCAGGGCTGCACTCGATGGAGCATTCACTACTGAGAAACACAGACACAAACCCACAGTCCCCCTGGGATGGGTTAGTGGCTTTTCAGGGATGGCCTCAAACCACATCCTCGCTGGGAAAACCTCTCCCCACAGGCACAGGCTCGGTCCCAGCCCTGCAGTGCCACACTGACTGGGCTGGCAGGAGGTGGGATGGGGTCCCAGGCCCCACAGCTGGCAGGGAGCAGCACCCTGAGCACCCACACATGATCGATTTGCTTCCCACTACAGACACAGGCTGGATTCCCCATTCCCTATCTTCCAGTCTCAACAAGGAAAGATAGGGAAACACTCACATTCCCTCCCATGCATGAAGCCTGAGTGATCCTGGGAACAGCAGCAATGACAAACCCACTCCTGTGCCCACCTCTGCCCACCGTAACTCATCTGTCCCTGCAGCAAGAGAGAAAAGGGAGTTGTACCCCCCACCCTCCTTAAAAATTGCTTTTCTTTGAAAAAACATTCCTTGAACAAATGGCAGCAAATCCCAAGGCAGAGCTGCACAATGGACACTTCAGTCTGCCCAGGGGAGGAGAGACAGGACCTTCAATGCCTAAATAAATGCAATTTGCTTGTCAAGAGGGGGCTGGGGAAGGTTAGGCAGAGGGGAGCCCGGGTTATTCACTTCCCCCAATTAACATTCCAGCAGAGCTGCTCTGTTTTCTAGGAACAATAACTTTTTGGGAAGGGGGAGTGATGCCCGTGGGGGCGTTGGATGGTCCTGGAGAAAGGAGACATGTCCAAGGGTGTGAGGATGCAAGTCTGTGTGTGATGGGAACTGCTAAACAAAACCAAGATTAAATAAAGGTCTACCCTATGCAAAAAGAACCTGAAAAGTAAAACCCTTCATGTCCATGGACCAAGATTTGCCTTTGCAGCTGATCTAAATGCCTTTCTGGGACCAAGGAGGCCTGCACAGAAAAGAGGTGGCTTGTCACTGTTTGGAAGAGGTCTCCAAATGCAGGATATTTTGCACCATCACTCTGTGACAGTAACTTTGTCACCTGCTTCCTTGCCAGGATGAAAAAACCTGTCTTTCCTCAGCAAGGGCGTTGATTTCTTCATAAGGACTTCACAGCACACTTGGTGGCTCTCATGGCTTCCCCAATGCTCTCCTAAGGGAGGCAACTGGGCTTTTGTTAGACCCACACACAGAAAACAAGAAGAGCGAACTGAAACCAACTGTGGCTGGGATGGAAAAGCAGCAGAGGGACTCTGCATGCCAAGCACTGCCCATCCTGCCTGGCAGACCCTTGGAACACTCCCAGGAGAGCTCCCACAAGGAAGGACAAAGCCTGACCCCAGAGGAAGTCATGCCTGCCGCTGTCTCAAGCACTGCAGGCCTGAAAGGAGCAGGCTCACCCTGGCAAAGCTGAAAGGAACTCCCCGAGAATGAACACGTCCATCCATACCCCCAGGCACGTGTGCTGGGGCAGATCTATTTCACCACACCACAGTTCCTGAGGATTCCCATGAAAATCTAGCTCAGACAGACAGATGGCTGCAGCTCAGCACTCCCAGCCACTACTGTCAGCAAGAATAGGGCACCCAGAAGCAGGACTCTGGCTGGACAAACACCCACCCTGGAGGGAGGATAGACACCCCCCAGAAGGAGCTCAGTGACATTATCTAGGGATGCCTGTGCCAGGGTAGGTAAGGAAAACACTCTGATCTGCTGAATGTGTCAGGAATTAAACCCAGTTTGGTTGGTTGGTTTGACACCTGCAGAAGAACATGCCAAACTGAGAGAGCTCTGGTCATGCCATGTTCAGCTGCTCCAGCTCCATGTGTCCCGTAGGACTCAGAGCAGGCAATGTCCAGGGATGCCCCAGTGATTGATTCACTCACAGCAACACTCAAGCTGAAGATTTGCAGTTTGCCCTCTTGGCTTCCCAGATGCCAAAGCAGCTTTGCTGATGTACCAGGCAATGCATAATCACATCCAAAGGCTCTCTGGTGGCAATGCCATCTCAGGAAGAAGATGGAGGATGGCAGAAGGGCTGCACCTCCCTGAAAAGGTGCCTCCTGACAGGCTCAATGCTGAAAGGTCAGGAAATCAGGATCAGACCACCAGTATTGTTACAGAACGTCAAAATAGTTCAGGTTGGAAAGACCACTGGAGGGGTCATCTGATCCCACCTCCCTGCTCAAGAAGGGTCATCCCAGAGCACACAGCACAGGATTGTATCCAGGTGGGTTTTGAATATCCTCAGTGAGGGAGACTCCACAAATTCTCTGGGAACCCTCTTCAGTGCTTTCCAGAAATGAGATGAACAAAACATCACCGTGAGGCTCTTGATAAAAGCACACAGAACCACAGACGAGCCACAGCTCTGGGGAAAAGGCTGGATTCACCTGAAGCCCACTGGAAATCTCCAGGCACACCTCCTGCTTCCTGTCCAAATTCTTCCCATGGGCTCAACAACAGAAAGGCTTCCAGGAAACCGTGGTCTGTGTGCTCCTTTTGGAGCACCACAAGGCTCAATCCCAGGGCAAAGAATTTGGTGCTTTTTCACAGCAAGCAAAGGGCTGCAGTCAGAACAAACCCCCTCCCAGGCCAGCACCAGGTACTAGGACTCTATTTTCCCTACTTTTGGGGCAGCCGGTGCTCCATCCTACTACCCATTGTACAACAAACTGCTGCAGAGCCAACGCTGCAGTGTCACCAGAGGTACCTGGTGGCCCCATGGAACAGTGAATGGTCACATGGTCAAAACCTGGCTGATCAGCAGAGCTATGGGGTTTGCTACTGACTTTCAAGCCTGAAAGAGGAACCCACCCACAAAGACGCAGAGGCCAATTATTGAAAGAGAATGACCCCCACAAGAGAGGAAGCAGCACAAACCCCAACCAGAGTGGGCAGGAGCTCCCTCCCAGCCCAGGTACCACAGCCCAGTGTGTGGTTCCTCCTCCCTGTGCACCAGTTACTGTCAGAGGGGAATGCAGCAGGGGTTGAACCAGGGCCCAGGCCCAGCAGGGACCTATCAATGTCCCTTGGAGCTTCCTGACATTAAGCTCCATCCCTGATCTGCTCCAGCAATCAGTTTCTTCCCTCTCCCCCAGAAGTAACAGGAGCCTGGACAAGTGTGTCAAGACCCCAACACCCCAAGTAAGTTGAAACTGGGGTCTTTCCAGGACCCCACCACCCCCACAGGGGCACTGTGAGTATATAAGGTCATTCCAGGCAGCTGTTTCATCCTGCTTTCCTCAAATGTCCAGAAGTGCTGAAACTTATCACAAGGCTGGACATTTCTGCTGTCAGGGAACAGGGACAGCCAGAAGTTGAATGTTGTCATGCTGATAGCCAGACATCTCAGAAAAGTTCCTCTCTGCCTTGGAAAGTCACCTCTGTAACAGCCAAAGAAACAGGGACATTTTCTCATGCAAAAATTTCCCTCAGCCTTCTTTCTCCCCTGCCAGTTGCTCCTGGGTGCCAGGTCCTCTTCTCCTGGGCTGCCTGGAAGCTTCAGCAAGGACAGGTTCAGCAGGCCAGCAACAGACACACCCCTTGCCATTAAACAAGCATCAAGAGCTCCACAGACAAAGCATCCACCCCACCCCTCTTCATCCTAGCCCTCCCTCCCCCAGGGTGAGGGTCTGCGAGTCTCACAGAAACCCCTCTACCACCCCATTGTGGCTGTTCTCAGTCCTCTGGTGTGACTGGGCTCAGACTGGATATGCAACTGCAACAGCAAGAAGGAGGAAAAAACAGCTTTACATGTGACATGTAAATAGTCAGAGCAGAGAGAGATAAATGTCCTTTTCTTTCCGGGAGATCAAGACCCAACTATGCAAGTGGGGCACCTCCAAAGGCACCTCCCTCTGTGCAGCAGCCTGGGCACCCTCTGCCACTGCAAGTGCTCCCTTACAGAGATAAGGTGCAGTTGCTGAGCCTCACCAACTCACCATTAAAAAAAAATAAAACACAAGTGAGATTAACAAACTGCTAATAGAAACCCCCAGGTCAAACCGCCTCCCTGTCACCAGGGCTCTCCTCTTGCCAGCACATTCCTGTCACTAGTGAGGTCCCATCACTTCCTCCTCGCTCCTCAAGTTGCTCCTGGTGATGCAAATCCATCGTCTTTGTTTCTATTCTTGGAGTAAAACCAGAACCAAAGTAGTTCTTAGGTTTCAGGATCCTTTCTTTTTCCATCTTTCCCAACTGCACCAAGGCTGCTGCTGCAGTCAGAGCAAGGTGACACCTGACCCCAGACATCAGCCTGTTCCCACAGGAAATGCTCCACTTAATCTCCAACCTTCAGGTCCCTTTGAGATCGCTGCCAGCTCCTTCCTGAGCTGTGCTCCTCGGGAAGTGGCAGGCGTCCCAACGAGCCTCTTGGAGAGGGAGGGGAGCTGTGGGGGCCCTGCCAGGGACCCCGGGATGGTAGAGAGCTCTCTCCAGCCCCAGACCCTGCCAGATCTTCCACTGTCAGCCTTCCCCAAGAAGCTGAACCAGCTCTAGCCTGTGCCCCAAACTCATGGTACCCACAGGTTCCTCTGTGCCAGGGTGGGCACTGTGCAACAAAGGGGGAAAGGAGATACATGGAAACCCTAGTAGGACAGTCAGCTCTGCCCTGTACATGCCAGTATCCCATGGAGCAGAGCAGCACTGTCCTGCCACATCCCACTGCCAGGGGACTATTGAATGTCGGCTCTGTCACTGTGAGCCCCACAGGAGCTGCAGGGCAGGAGGGGCAGCTAAGGCTAGCTGTGTGCCACAGAAGCTATGTTCACATCGAGTTCTGGTCTGTAACAACATCCTCCCCAAAGTCCCTCCTGCTCCAGCTGAGATCAGCAATATCCAGCCAGCAGCAAACCCTGCATGAAGTGCCAGGACCTGCAGCAGGACAAGCACGCTCTGGGAGCACCGGTGTCATGTCCCACCACTCACCCTGGTCACAGGCCACCCTGGAGAGTGGGGCAGCAGCAAAGAGCAGAGCCTTGGCTCCATATGCAGGGACAGCACAGAGTCCTGACAGTGCTCACTAATGATGGACAGTCAGATGTGACCACTGAGTGCTGACACGGTGACCCACAGTGCTGTGGGGAGCTTTGGGAGGTTCCCACAGACTCCCAGGCATAAGGAAGGGGGAAATTGTGAGGTAGATGAGAGCTGGAGAGGGCTTTGGACAAGGACTTGGAGTGACAGGACACAGGGAATGGCTTCCCACTGCCAGAGGGCTGGGATAGATGGGATTTTGGGAAGGAATTCTTGGCTGTGAGGGTGGGCAGGCGCTGGCACAGAGTGCCCAGAGCAGCTGTGGCTGTCCCTGGATCCCTGGTGAATATCCAGGGCCAGGCTGGATGGGGCTTGGAGCATCCTGGGCTAGCGGAAAATATCCTTGCCCATGGCTGGGGGCAGACTGGGATGAGCTTTAAGGTCCATCCCAGCTCAAACCAGTCTGGAATCCCATGATTCAGAGTCTGAGAACTCAGACCTCTGTAGCGAGAGCAGAGGCAGGTAAAATCCAGCACTTGAGCCAGAGGAAGTAAGTAAAGCTGGAGCAGTGGGAAAGCAGCAGCTGTGGGCTGGGTGTGTCAAGCGTGGTGCTGCAGAGACCTCTTGCAGAACAGAGTTGCTACTGCAGCACACTGCTGCTACTGCAGCTCGCATTGGCTACTGCAGCTCACATTGGCTACTGCAGCCACACTCCAGCACTTCCCAGCAGCTCAGACCTCATGGAAAAACTGCCTTAAATCCCTGGGGATTAATGCAGTGCATCCTAGGCAGATTGCACCTGGAGAGGCTCTGCAGCAGCTGCTAATGGCACCCAGCACACACAAAGTGCCACCTCCACACAGCCACTGCACTCCAGTGCTCCCAGTCCTGAAGCTGAGTCCACTTGAGTCTCTATGAAGTCACAGCCGTGTCCCAAAGGGCTCATTCAGGCACAAGCACCGTTTTGCCGGAATGTGCTTAGGGAAAGTGCTCTGAAAGATTTAAACCTCAGGCTGTCAAAGCACTTTCTTTCCTGGCCCACTCCAATTGCATAGGAAAGGCATATGGGGATTGCACTACTTGCTCCCAAACCTGGGGCACCTGGCTCCCTCACACCAAGAGGACCCAAAGAGCTGCAGACTGTGGGTCTGAATTGTAAGAGAACACACTACAACAGCCAGATTTCCTTTCTGAGATCTGGGAAACAACTGCAATGGGCTTGAGAGGAAAAGCTGAGGAATATATCTCCCAGGAAACAAAAGGAAGGACTGTAGGTGGACTAAGAGGCCCCACAGGCAGCAGAGGATGGGATTTAGTACACTGGATCTGAGCAGTGACCTGGCTGTATCCAGGATCCAGGCACTTTGGGATTAACAAGAACAGCCCCAGCAGCCAGGACCTCTCTTGCTGGATGTCAAGGCCAGGAAGGGCCTGGGCAGCAGACATGCTGCTATTGTCACCACCACAGCCAGCTGTTGGGAGGGGACAACTAGCCAAAGGCAGATGGAGAGGTGAAGCATCCCCTCACACCAACCAGACACTGATCTGGGTCATGCCAGCATAAGCCCTCATGCTCAGCAGGATGGAGCCAAATGCATTTGGTTTTCCACACAGCTGGACCATTGCTGGCTGCAGCCCAAAGCATTTCCAGCCTACCCTGCACTGCCAAGAGCCCAGACAGGGCTGCAGTTCCAACCCAAAAAATCTTTTGACTTTCATGTAAGACTCCAGTCCTGCCATGGAAGAGGAATACTCCAGCTCACAAAATAGTGTCTCACTTATTTTAAATCACTGCGGTTATTTTCTTTTTTCACACAAACTTCACATACCAAAGGACACGGTGCACATTTCTGGTGAGTCTCGCTTGTAGAAGCAAAGTAAAATTGGAAGTTGGCAAACAACTCTGCTCTCCTCCTTCCCACCCCTGCTGCTCGCTGAGCAGTTGATGTTCTTTGTGCAGAAATATAAATGGTAACACATCAGAGGCTGAAAACTGTTAAAATTCATCCCATTCCACCCCCTGCCATGGGCAGGGACACCTCCCACTAGCCCAGGGTGTTCCAAGCCCCATCCAGACTGGCCTTGGACACTGTCAGGGATCCAGGGGCAGCCACAGCTTCTCTGTGCCAGGACCTCCCCACCCTCATAGGGAACAATTCCTTCCCAATATCCCATCCAGCCCTGCCCTCCTGCAGTGGGAAGCCATTCCCTGTGTCCTGTCCCTCCATCCCTTGTCCCCAGTCCCTCTCCAGCTCTCCTGGAGCCCCTTTAGGCCCTGGAAGGGCTCTGAGGTGTTCCTGGAGCCTTCTCTTCTCCAGGTGAACACCCCCAGCTCTCCCAGCCTGGCTCCAGAGCAGAGGGGCTCCATCCTTGGAGCATCTCCATGGACTCCCTTGGGCTCTCTCCAGCAGCTCCATGTCCTTGTGCTGTTGGCCCCAGGGCTGGGGGCAGCTGTGCAGATGGGGTCTCACCTGAGGGGGGCAGAATCCCCCCCTCCCCTGCTGCCCATGCTGGGGGCTCAGCCCAGGCTTGGAGGGTTCTGGGTGCACACGGCTGGGGGACGTCCAACCCTCATCTACCAACACTTTTAAGTCCTACTCAGGACTTCCCTTGATCCATTCCCTGCCCAGCCTGTGCTTGGGACTGGGACTGCCCCAGCCTGGGTGCAGGATGTTGCACTGGGGCTCGTTGAAGCTGCTGCTTTTGTCTCTGCCAGCCTGTGGAATGCCCCATGCTCCACAGCACTGCCAGCCCTCGGCAGGTGGATCCAGGCTCTGCTCCCCAGAGCGAAGCCAGCAGAGGGAGCAAACACTGCAGGTTTGCAGGGAGAGCCTGCTGCTTCCTCACTGTGGTTGTTATATTTTAAATCCAGAGGTTATCTCGTGGGAATTTGCATAAGTTATTTGGAAAGGCCCAGGTTAGGACCAAAGCCAGCCTGCATATTTTCTTGTAAACTGACATCTCAGTCTCACTAGTGCCCACCCTGCAACAGCAGCATTGAAATCAAACCCAAAGTCTGGTCCTTAGAACAAACCCTCTCCAGTTTCAAGCTCAGGATCCCACATGTCCTGTGTGTTAATTTTAGATTCCTGTGCCCTCAACCTTCCCAGCACTGTGCCCACCTTTCTCACAGCAAACAGGAGAGGCCTCACCCAGCCCAGCTCACACAGACTGCCACAGGTGCCTGCTCCCAGACAGGCTTTGGCCAAGTGGGAAGTCTCCCACTGTCCCCAGCCCCGCCAGAACCCCCTCTCTACCAGCATTCCCCACAAACTGCTCCTCCCCTTCCTAATTCCTCCCACAGGAGACACCTCCCTTTGTGTGGGAATGCTGAGAGCAGTCCCACAGCACGCTGTACTCTTCCTGAGCCATCCCTGCTTTACTACAGGCACCACGAAGCACCAGCTGGGACGTCACAAGCTGCTGTTGTAAATAAAACCACGTTCACCAGAGAAATGAGCCGGGTACGCTTTGGTTTCGAGCTCTGCTGTGCCTGTTCACTCCCACACTAATTTGCAAAGTGGGGTGATTCACAGGGAGCCTCTTCCCAGCTTCCAAGGACTGCTCTCCAGGGAATGAGTCGTTCTCTGGCTCCAAACACGTCATTTACCGGGTTTGGGTTTTTCTGTTAAGCACTCAGCGAACAACAGTCGGCAAGTGAGCAATGTGAGGAGGAGGGGCTGGGCACAGGAGTGATACACAGAGCTCAAACATCACCTGCCTTTGCAATTACCTCCCTCAGGCAGTCACTGCCACTCTGCTCTGGGAGCTGAGGTAGCCGTGTGCAGCTCCAGGATGACTCGCTCTGCTCCACCTCCTCACCAAGCACAGCTGACCTGCCTCTCACATGGTCACTTCTCCAACCCAGAGAAGCTGTGGCTGCCCCACCCCTGGAAGTGTCCAAGGCCAGGTTGGATGGGGCTTGGAGCAACCTGCGATAGTGGAAGGTGTCCCTGTTCATGGCAGGGGTTAGGACGAGATAACTTTTAGGGTGCCTTCCCAACCAAACTACCCTGTGATTTTACTTTTATATGTTTCTTTATTTTTATCGCAATGACCTACAGACACAGCCAGGAATCCTCTGTCTGCTTGCTGATCCTTTCTGAAATCATGTATGAGAGCGCATGGTTCATAGCAGTGTCAAAACAGAGCCCAATAAAGTACAGCAAGGAGAGAGTGGGATTTCACTGGCACCAGAGGCATCATGGCAGGGTGAGCATGATCTTGCTGTCACCATAAGCATCACACCAGAGCCTCCAGCAGGCTGAACACAGGAGACAACAGGCTGCACCCAGCCAACTTGGAGAGGCCCCTGCACACTTGGGAACAAGACCAAACCACTGGGATTACACACAGATGGCTTCTACCAAGGTCCTACCTTGTCTCCAGCTCACCTGGCACCTAAAATCCACACCAGGATAATTACACCCCTTAGACTGGTGCTGCTCTGGGGTGAGGCAGCTTCTGCACTCCCCAACATCACTGCAGTGACCACCAGGAACAGGAGGCATTTCTGGGTTGATCATTGGAATAGGAAAACCTGGACAGGTACCTGTCAGCTGGTGCCAATCCAGGTGCTGTCAGTGAGCACCAGGTATGACCAGGTCTCCGCCACACAGTGAGTTCCTCCCCTCACTGCCTCCCTTCCCAGGCTCTGCTATCCCAATTCACCTTGTCTCTGTCATCATCACTTTGTCAGGCAGGGATTTCCTCTGCTCAACTCATCTGTAGAACTCCCAAGATAGAGTCTAAGTGTATCCTGCAGGGCACAGACATTTCATATCAGAATCACTGCCTGGAAAAATACCATACACAAATAATAACCATTTAAAAATAAATTAGTGCATGAGAGCACAGAGTAAAATTAATTAGTGCAGAGGCAGGAAAGCAACACAACCTCGAGTCACCTACTTGAAACCTGCAGGAACTACAGTGAGCAGAAGTGCCAGGGCAGCTGGGGCAGCACCAGGGACACCATGGCAATGCCAAGGGCTGCTCTCCTCCGCCTCCACTGCACAAAGCAGGTGACTCCTCCACGATGCTCAGAGAGGAGCACATCACTTCAGAGCTGCAGAGGGGTCAGGGTAGAGACCTCAAACCAAGCTGGGTCAGCATGTGGGACCCCAGGCACTGCTGGCTCCTCCTCTTCAGAGGCAGCGGGATCTGTGCCATAACATCACAAAATGATTGGGCAATGCCAGAACAACTGGCCTAGATACAGAGAACTTGAAATTCCCATGGGGAAAAGGGAAGAGCACAATTCCCTCAGAGCCCTGCTGCAATCTGCGCTGACTGTCCCAGCAGCCACCACAGAGAGTGACTCAGCCCTGGTGACCTCTTTTAATGCTCCATAAGGTTAATGCTGAGTTTAACAGGGTTAACTCTGCCTTTAATGACCAGTTTTCCAGTGAAGACAAGGAGATCAGCACAGTCTGTAACTCAGCCATGTCTCACTTCTCCTCCCCTAGAGCAAGAGACACTGCAGAAGGTCCCATCCCTACGCCTGCTGCCCATCTCAGGAACCAGCTGAGCACATAACCAAAACAGTCCCTTGGCCATCACCGAGTGACCCCAAACAACGTGCCCAAGGTCACAGAGCACAGTCCCAGCCTGTCATGGTCTCTGTCACAGCTGGAGTGACTGGGACAAGGCAGGGGATCCGAGTGAGAGACAGATGTCAAAAGCAATCAGCTGCTCCCCTGTCTCCAAGGCAGGAATGCTGACAGCACTACAGGCCTTGGAGGTGTTAAAAGGAAAAGCTTATTAGAAAGAAAACTCGTTCTGACAATCACAAAAATTGGAATTAATTTAAAATTCAAATTATGCAAATTCCAGTAATCTGTACGTGCAGATCCATCACACAGCAGAGTGGGACTGCAGACACCTGCCACCAGTGACATGGCTGGAGAAATCCCACCCTCCCCAGCTCTGGGAGGAAGGCAGGTGTGCTGGCCTCTGGCAGGCACGGGAAGAGCAGCTGCTCCAGGACAGTGGGGCCCGCCAGGATTTGCAGGTGCTCCCCTGCACTGAAATATGCTTCAGCAGCCCTGGCAGCATCCAGCACGTCAGAGCACGAGGAGCAGGAAAGCCAGACTCCAGTGTTCTCACATAAATTATAGCAAATTCTCCCTTGGACAAGCTCAGGTGCCCATGACCAGCACTAAGCCTTCCTTAAGCAGCACCTGATCACATGGATGTGAGGTGGCCACACAGCACTGGATGCACGTGGGCAACAGCTCTGCCCCATCACCATCCACCCTGCCACAGGAGGGGTCCACCCAAAGCCTCAAGAGCCTCTCCCCTCTTTCAGCAATTCCCAAAATTCTGGTTTTGGGGAATTTAAAAACCAAGCCAAGCAGCTGCATCACGCAGCAAAGGTGGCTCAGACTGTCAGCATGGAAACAGAAAACCAGAAATCGACATTACAGGCTGGGGAAGTGCAACAGCCCAGAAAAATTAATCCAGCTTCTTCCTAAAAGGATGAGCCACTGTGATACGGCAAATCGTGCTCTCTCCTGTACGTGCTGTGCCATACATGAGGAGAGCAGATCCCACCTGGCAGCAACTCCTCCCCCAGCCAGGGCTGGGCAGAGCCAGTGTCACGCAGAGCTGGGCACAACACACGCCCAGGGGAAGCTGCAATACCTCCAGCACAAAGATGGTGTCCTGGTTTAGGGCAAATTTGGGAGAAAACCTCTGAATGGAGTCCCTCTAGGAAACAGATTCAAGCAGTCCCTCCCCCAGCTGGTTTGGGGACACAAACTGATAACAAACCCTGCACCTCTTCTCTCCCCCTTCACTCCTGGAACCAGACTTAAAGCTGCAGAACTCAATATTCAACACCAACAGAACGGACAACTGGGGATACAAGCATCATAAAGTTACCTCAAGAGAGACAGAAAGTAACAAACCCAGCCCTGGAAGGATACAGAGCCCAGAACTGTTCTTGGAAATTACTTCCCCAGCTTGGCAGGATCTGTACTTTGAACTGATAAACCAGGCTCTGGGACTGTGTCAGGAGTGCTGGTCCTGTACTGGCCCTAGCCTCAGCCAAGTACTGCCAGTACACTTTCCTCCACACTTTCTGCCTCTGCTGAGGGCCCTCTGGAAGCCCTTTCCAAGCAGGATGATTCTGCTTTTCTCAGCAGGTCTCACAAGACCCCATGGCTGAGTTTACAGCAACAACTTTTACGTTTGAATGAGCCAGAAATGATTCAGCAACATCCCCAGATCCTACAAAAAACCTGCTCTGTTCCTTGACAGTCAGCTCCGTGGGTACACCAAGGAAAGCTAAAGTTCCCCAAAATCTGGGTAAGCCAAAGGCCAAATCTAACTGGCCACAGACGGCACAGAGAGGTGCTGGCATGGCATCGAGCAGGGAGGGACAGGGTGCTGCTCCACAGGAAGGGCAGAACCCAGTTCTCTGCAGGTACCAAGACACTGTGCTTAAAACAAGTGCTTCCACACCTTTTGTGCCCATCTCCACTGCAGCACGGAGGCTGTGGGGAACAGGTCCCACAGAGATACTGGAAAAACATCCCTGAAAGACAGTGGTTCCCAACGTCTCAGCACCCTCCTGTCCCTCCTGCTCTCCTGGGTACAGCTTGGAGCCACAGATGCAGGCAGACAGAAAAAGCAGTTCCTTACCCCACAGCAGGGCCGCCTCATCTTAAACATCTCCAACATCTTTCAGCCACTCATCAGGTGCCCCATCCTGCTTGTGCTGATCTCCATCCCTGAGGTTTCAAGTGCTTCCTGAGCCTGAAGCAGCAGTTTCCACAGAGAAGGTTCACTGGCAGTGCTGGGACTGTGAGCAGCTCCCACAGACTCACCCACAGCACCCACTGCTGCCCCAGCACTCTGCGAGGCCAGAGCCGCCCTCCTGGGACAAAAGTGCTGGCTATATCCAACAATGCAGGCACAAGCAGGGAAGGTAAGCCCCAGAGCCACGCTGTGCCCAGCTGTGACACTGCCCAGCTACACCAGGAGAAACTCCCAGTGCATGAGAGCCCAGAGGGACCAGCCCTTCTCCTGGGGCACAGGAAGTCTGTGCTTGCAGGGTCCCAGCAGATATGTGTGTGCCCAGCCTGGGGCAGGGTGAGCTGTACTGCCTCAGCCCATTCCTGCTCCATTCCCATTGTACCACCTCTCTCAGCCATTGCCAATCAACACCGAGTGCTCCTCATCACCACGACACCTGAGCCCTCATTACAACCCCGAGCAGGTAACGAGGCGGGGGAAGGACATCCGAACCCCGGAGTTGGGTGTCTCTGGGAAGGAGAGGAGGCAGAGCCCATTAAACATTGATCAGAGGCTCCTACAGCTGTGGTGCAGCCCTGTCGCATCCCTGCTGTCCTGCTACCCAGAGCTCCCAAGGGCCAGGAAGGTCCGAGCTGCCCCAGGGACTCAGCGCTGGCTCATTGGCCCCAGCAAACCTTTGGGAAGGTGCAGTTCCTCAGAGACACAAAGCTGAGGACAGGAAAACTCATTTCCTGCTTTCAGCCTTGTTCCATGTTTTGGACAGCAGTGCCCAGAGTGCAGGCCCTCATCCCACACTTCACCCAGCTGAGCAGCAGCTGCCCAGAGCCAGTGGGAGCCCATTGGGAGCTGGGGGGACAGGACCCCCCAGCAGAGGGGCTCTGTCACGGGCTGGGCAAAGTCCAGCTGCCACCACCATCTGCTCCACCACTCTGGTGCAGCCTCTCTTGCTGTTGTTTTACTAACACTGGCCACAACAATAGCTCTCGGAGATGTTTTTGGGAAGCCGCGCGCGTGGACGTGGGGCCAGAGGCCGATACTCACGAACTGCCGCCGCAGCTTGGTCCGGACGCGCTCGGCCTTGCTCTCGACCGGGTGCACGGCGTAGCTCAGCGAGCCCAGGTGGTTGTCCACGGACAGGCTCTTCCTCATGTAGCAGGAGCGGCTGCGGAAGTAGCTGAACGGGGCGTCCTCCACCGCCGTGCCCAGCTGGGGGGCCCTGGGGGGCTCCGAGCAGTCATCCTCCAGCCGCCAGGCCTCCCCTGCCGAGAGGAGAGGCCTCTCCATCAGAGCATGAGCCAGCCCCTCGAGCCAGCCCTGGGGATGCTCAGTGGGCATCCCTGGATCCCCTCTGGCCATCCCACAGCCGTGGGGTACAGATGCTGGGAACTTACTCAGAGGGCAGGTCCCTTCCACAAATCCCAGGCAACAGCCCCTGCACCCAAGCTGCCCATCCCAGGTACCCACAGTCCCCACCATCTTCCTGGAAGGAATCAGTCAAATACAGTTACAATCATGAAATGCTTTTTGTTGGAAGGAAGCTTAAAGCTCATCTCATTCCAACTTTCTGCCGTGGGCAGGGACACCTTCCACTGCATCAGGTTGCTCCAAGCCCTGTTCAACCTGGCTTTGAATGGGAAAAATGAGGCATCCCAAGTGTTACAAATTACAAAAGAATTTAATGCCATCTCCTCCTGCAGAAAAAAAAAAAGAGCAAAACCCTTTATGGCACAGCCAGGAGCAAATCAACAGCCCCACGAAGGACAGAAGCCAGACCTCCCTTTACCAGCAGCAACAAGATGCAGCAGTGCAGGGCTGAGAGCCCTGGGGACAAACCTCACTAGCACTGTGACAGTGGCAGCAGTGGCAGAGGACAGCTGGCACCATGCAGAGCTGATGATCCCAGGGCAGGACTGGCCACATTTCATTGCAACAAAAGGGAAAAAACAACAAAACAACAGGAGATGTTTCCAGAATATCACTGCTGCGCTCTTTTCCCTTCGGCTCGGATCGTCGCCTGCTTTTTGATGCCAATCTCCTCTCTTACATCTGGAGCTTGCCCTGCCTCCTCCCCTCAGTCAAAATCACTGCTCAAGCCATGACAAACAATCAATAAAAGCTTTTTCTCAATTATTAACCTAAAAGGGCATCTCACAGGACTGCCTCCAGGGGCTCTCCCCTTCCTTCAGCCTCTTACCAAGGCAACATCCTTTACCTCTCATTTCTGTAAATCCCAGCCCTTTCAAGCATGAACGACCCTGTTCCCACTACACCAGGGCTGAGGAGCAAAACACCTCTGGGGTTTAAAGCAGATAACGGCCCTAAGCCCCTGTTCAGCAGTGCAGTCCAGTTTACCCAGAAAGCCTATGGGGTTTACATGGAATACGATGAGACACAGGCTGGACTACAAGCCACAAGAGGAGGAACCACCTATACCCACTGCCAGAAGGGCAGAATTAGATTGGACCTTAGGAAGGAATTGCTCCCTGGAAGGGTGGGCAGGCCCTGGCACAGGCTGCCCAAGAAGCTGTGGTTACCCCTGGATTCCTGGCAGTGCCCAAGGCCAGGTTGGACAGAGCTTGGAGCAGCCTGGGATAGTGGGAGGTGTCTGCTCATGACAGGGGGTGGAACAAGATTATCTTGAAGGTCCCTTCCAACCCAAACCCAAACTATTCCATGAAAGAGGCAACCTGGAGCACAGCACTCCAAGCATCGTGCAGATTTTTCCTCCCCTACTTTCAATTTAATAAGCTGCTGCTGCTCCTCTCCAAATGTCACCTCACACAACACAGGAACTGCTGTTTGAAAGCTGTGATTATTCCATGCACAAACACATCAATCGGAGGCAGATCCTGACTGCCATTGTGAGATAGCATCGCTCTGGAAGTGCAGCAGGGAACACTGACACACGAGACAGGGGACGCGGGGAAATCGCACATAAAGGGAGGAACTCACCCCCGTGCTCACCTGAGATGGCCCAGCCACTGCCTGTGCCACCCTGTGTCCTTGAGACTGTCCCCCCAGCCCCACAGCTCATCCAGAAACAGCCCCCACTGCTCTGCTGCCCTGAGCAAGGGAGGGCCAAGGCCATGTGCTGAATGAGGGGAAGGATTCACCTGCTGTACCCACGCCTCTGTGCAGGGCACCTCACCCGAGGATGAGGAGTTGAGTTTCAATCAGAGCAGCTGGGCCACATCTGCTCTCACTGATCCCAGTTCCCCAAGGATTTTGTTTCTTTTGGTCTCGTCTCTCATCTACAGGAGCTGCACTCTCCAGCACAGGCCTGGAGCTGGACCAGAGACAGTTCCTCCCTGGCATACCCAAGGGGTGGGCCTCACCAAACTGGCTCAGTGATGTGCAAAGGTCTGCCCTGTGCACAACTTTTGGGAGAATTAGTAGCACCAGGAAATGAAATGCAGCCTGCAAAGCATCAAAATTAATCCAGGGTTTGGACAGCTGCTCTGCTGAGCAACACAGAGATCTGACTGTGAGAGGGATCATTGAAAAAAAAACATTAAAAAATCCAAGGGTGCTGTTTGAAGGGAGCCATTTTATAAGGATTTTATTCAGCACTGGACTGCCAGCCCTGGCTTCCAGGCCTTATCTTTGTTTCAGCGTTAATAATCCCCTTTCCCATCACTTTTATAGTCCCAGCGTGGTTCTGCTGGCACCAAAAGTACTGAAACACTTTGGCCATCAGCGGCTTTGCCAATCAACTTGCTCACAGCAGCTGGCCCAGCCATATTAGTATTTCATCAGGATCAGCATGAGAGTAGAAGAACACGATAAAAATCCTCAGGGCTGACCCAAAGACCAACACACAGAGCTAGGCTGGGAGCATTTACAAATCTCCAAGGCCAGGGCTGTGGGACGAGCACAATGATGATGTTCCTGCCACTGCTCCTGGAAAAACCCCAGAAGTTCACCAAGAAGGGCTATTTTCAGAGCAGAATGAACTCCACATGGGCTGGAGTAGGATTTGTGCCCCTGGAGAAGCAGGAAAGCTTTGCTGGGATCCTGTAGCCACAGAGGGGTGGGTGCTCGCCCTGACACTCACCAGCAGAAGGGACCGTGCAGCCTTTCTGGTGCTCAGAGGCCGAGTGCTTCTTGTAGGGCTTCTGCTCGGGCATCTCGTCCCTGCAGGCTGCGGGCTCGAGCAGGGGCAGCCGGCTCAGCACCGGCGACTGCGGGATGCTGGGCAGAGTCCGGGACTTCCCCAGGAGAGGACGCTGCAGCTTCCTATCCAGAGACCTGCAGGGACAGAGCACAGGGCAGGGCTTCAGGAGGGACAGGACACATGACAGGGACTTCAGGAAGGACAGGAAACAGGGTAAGGGCTTCAGGAGGGACAGGACACAGGGCAGGAGCTTCAGGAGGGACAGGACACAGGGTAGGGTCTGCTCAGGAGGGGGACAGGACACAGGGCAGGAGCTGTTCAGGAGGTGGGAGAGGTCCCTCAAGCCAGGACCCCTGTGTGACACACATGCAGCCCATGGCTGAGTATACACCCTTCATGGAACCATGGAATTGCTCAGGTTGCAAAAGCCCTCTAGGATCAGTAAGTCCAGTCATTATCCCAGCACTAAACCATGTCCCTAAGTGCCACATCCACAGGTCTTTTCAACACTCCCAGGAATAGTGACTTCACCACTGCCCTGGGCAGACTGTTCCAATACCCTAACACCTTTCCCATCTTTTCCCCAATCTAACCCTCCCCTAACATCACACACTGGGGCTGTTTCCTCTTGTCCTGTCCCAACCCCCCTGGCTGTCCCCTCCTGTCAAGAGAGTTGTGCAGAGCCAGAAGGTTCCCCCTGAGCCTCCTTCTCTCCAGGCTGAGCCCCTTTCCCAGCTCCCTCAGCCTCTCCTGGTGCAACCCCTTCCCCAGCTCTGTTCCCTTCCCTGGACATGCCCCAGCCCCTCAGTGTCTTTCTTGTTGTGAGGACCCCAGAAGTGACCCCAGGACTGGAGGTGCCTCAGCAGTGCCCAGCACAGGGGATGGTCACTGCCCTGGTCCTGTGGCCACACCAGGGCTGGTACAGGCCAGGTGCCCTTGGCCTCTTGCCCACCTGAGCACACCTCACTCAGCACCACACTGCACCCTCTGTTAGCAAAGCTGTGCCAGCAAAGTCTTCTCCCCTGGCCAGGTACTGTAATTAGGATTTGCATCTTGAGCTGCAAGGCACAATCAGTACAGTAAGAATTCAAGCCCTCAGCCCACCTCAAAACTCCCAGATAATCTGAATTAACCAAATAAAGAGACCAGACGGTTCAAGACTGAAGCGATAAAAATTTCCTCTGTGACAATGAAACCCCCATTAAACATCATCCACAACACCAGAAAGGGATTTGAGGTAGAAAACAGGTCAGTGGCCATGTACTAGGTAAAGTCCAGGCTCCAGAAAGCCAGACTCACACAGCAGGGACTGCAGAGGTCCCCAGGGTGTCATGGAACATACAGAAACATAAATTAAATGTCTCCATCAAAACTCAACTGAGTTTGATGGTGGGGCTCCAAATCTGCAAGGGTGGCCAGGACACACATCCATGTGTCAGCATGGCCACCTCTTTCCAAAGCTGGCACCTCCTTCCAAAGCCCAGAGGCAGCCCAGGCCTGCAGGGACATGGGAGCATCATGGCCCTGTCTTGCTCTAACCAGAGCCAGGGGATGGTCCTCAGGTGACCCCTCAGGGATGACACTGGCCCAGGCCATGCTCCAAGGATCCCAGAAATGCAATAAAAAGGAGCAGAGCCCAGCACTGTTGTGGGGTGTCCTGTGCTGAGGTTCACTCCAAGGCTGTCCCTTGTCCCCTGCTTCCACAGAATCCACAGCTGAGCCCAAAGGAGCTCCCTAGCACACCGCAAGGCTGTTCTAAAATCACTGAAACACAGAATGATTTGGGTTGGAAATGACCTTAAAGGTAATTTCCAACCCCCTGCCATGGGCAAATCTCATAATGAATGGTAGAGATCCTTCAAACTTCCATCTAAAACTCAATTCTTCACCACTTACACTCATTTGTTCTTGTGCCAATATTAACCTTTAGCTTAAATAATTATCCCCCCTCGACAGTGTTTGCTCCCATGATTAATTTTCATTATAATGAAGTTCCAGCCCCTTTCTGCCTGCATTTTCAAGGCTGATTAACACAAGTTCTTTCAGTCTCCTCTCACAAAATTAGCTTTCATTTCCCCACGGATGTTTCCATACCCCTCAGTGCCCTCCCTCTATCTTGGACTCAGCTTTCTCCACCCAGCCTGGAGCATCACAGAATCCCAGGATGGTTTGGGTCAGAGGGAACCTTAAAGCCCATCTCATTCTCCCTCCTGCCACGAGCATGGACACTCCCCACTGTCCCAGGTTGCTCCAAGACCTGTCCAACCCAGTCTGGAACACTGCCAGGGATCCAGGGGCAGCCACAGCTTCTCTGGGCACCCTGTGCCAGGGCCTCCCCACCCTCACAGGGAACAATTCCTTCCCAGTACCTCCTTCATTCCTGCCCTCTGGCAGTGGAAGCCCTTCCCTGTGTCCTGTCCCTCCATCCCTTGTCCCCAGTCCCTCTCCAGCTCTCCTGGAGCCCCTTTAGGCCCTGGAAGAGGCTCTATGGTGTCCCTGGAGCCTTCTCTTCTCCAGGTGAGCACCCCCAGCTCTCCCAGCCTGGTCATGATGCAGACAGCAGGGTAACTCCTCTGCCTCCCTGCATGTTCCACCACTAAATTTTATCCCATTTTACTCTCCAGTGCTCAGGGTCATGCAGGCAGAGTCTATCTTGCCAAAGGTCCTGACCCTCAGTGCTCGCCTGTCACTGTGATGTTTGTCACCATGGGTCTTCACTCCTGTTCTGGACACAGCAGCAGCTCCCAAGTGGTGCCAGTCCAATGTCACTCAGGAGAGCAGGCACAGGGCCATGCAGCCACCTCCAGGGCCACAGGTCACACCCAGCCCTGGGCACAGGGCCATAGGGAACAGCTAGGGCACAGGGCAGCATAGGCACCCCTGCCAGCCCTCAGACATGGCACATCCCTCACATAAGGGCTGGGCAGCATATTTGGACAATACTGGTCACATTGGACACATTTGGACAGCAGTTCATTGGTATAAATCATTCACATTCTCTCTCAATTCCCAGGTGCTGCTGCTCTGCTGTGGAGGAGAAAAGGTAAGACCCATGAGCTGAGGTAATAATGGAAATAGAGTTGTTAGTGGTGTTTATTATTATCATCATTATTGCTGTTGTTGTTATTATTGCAATGAAAATGGAGATAAATCAATCACATTCTCTCTCAATTCCCAGGTGCTGCTGGTTTCTGGGGTTGGGGTAGGGACAGCAGTGCCCTAGGCCTGGCCACAGCCATGTCAGGCACTCAGCATCATCCTGCCCACCTCAGGCCCCATGCTTCAGTGGGATCAGCATGGAAACAAGCTGTGCCAAGAGATACAAAGCCAGAATTAGCTTCCCAAGCAGTTTCCATTCCAGCAGAACATTTGTACCTCTCATTGCAACATATTTCACTGGCACAAGGCAACAGGGACAGAGCTTAACACATCGCTGTGCTGCATAAATGAGTTCAAAATATTCCTTTTTCTGTGCATGTAAATCCCAGGATACCTGTGTGCAACTCCATCACCTGCAGAACCCCATTAGCATTTTAGTGCTCCCGTTCCTTTTGTGCTCACAGGGCCACTCACAAGAGTCACATGGGGGAAAAAAACCAGAAGAATTCACTCTGTTAGAGAAGCAATTTTCAAGCTATGTATCTTCAGGCAGTGATTTATATTGTCAGAAAAAGCAAAGCAACTAGAAACCTGTTTAGCTCTGAAATCTGAACTCAAATTCCCAAGCACAATTCAGCTCCATGAATTTACCATCCCACTTGTCATTGTTGAACCACAGCTGGCATGTAAGTACCACACAGCCCCTGGTTCATCCCAACCTCCCAGTGGATGGGGAGGACAATCAGGAAAAGGTAAAATCCGTGAGTTGAGGCAGTAATTGAAACAGAGTTCTTGTTGGTGTTTATTATCATTATTATTATCATTATTGCAATGAAAACGGAGATAAGAGAGAGAGGAATTTAATCCCAGATAGAAGAGTGGTACCCAATACAGTCTCTCACCACCCAAAAAGCCCACCCAGCCTGTTCCTTAGCAGCAGTAAGCCTCTCCCAGCCAACCCCTCAGTTTCCATACCAGGTATGACATTCCATGGTTTGGAATATATCTCTGTCCTGGCCACGATCCCTCCCAGTTCTTTTCACCTCCCCAAGGGCAGAGCATGGGAAATGGAAAAGTCCTTGAGTTAGGGGGAGCATTTCCCAGCAACAACCAAACCACCAGTGTGTTATCAACATTGTTCTCATCCTGAATCCAAAACACAGCCCTGGATCCAACTATGGGAAGAAAATTAACTCAATCCCAGCCCAAAACAGAGCTGGTGCACAGCTCCAGAGGCCTCAGCAGCCAGTGCCAGGCGGGACCTGACAGCACCAGGGAGTCACACTGCATCTCCGTCTGCTTCCCAAGCAGGCATCCCAGCTGGGTGCTATCAAGGATGCTACATCCCATTAGTAAAGATCCCTGATGGAGTGTAAAGCTCAATTAGAAAAGCCACAATCAACGCTGTTACAGAATATATTTAGCTGCCGCTTGGCATTTGGGTAGGAAGGAGAGCACATAATCGAGTCCTGACAGGGGTGGAAAAATCCTCTTGGCTGGCTGTGAGAGCTCAGGCAGGAGCCCAGTGACAGCTCTGTCACCCCCCGTCCACAGCCAAATGGGGAAATGTGGGAACATCATCAGGGCTAGGTGGCTGCCCCCAGCCCCGGGGACAGCTGTGGGACAGCAGTGACTGTGCCAGGCAGGGGCAAGGCTGCTCTAGCAGCCCCTGACAGCCAGCAGCACGGGAAGAAAAGGAGAACTCATCTCCAAAGCTGTACTGTGTCCAGCACCTTCCCCATGGTGACTCCTTCGCCAACCCACCAAAGAGAGGGGAAAGGCTCAGATAAAGGGAAGGGAGGGAGAAAGCAAAGTTGAATGCAAATTAAAAGCCAGCTCCTGCTCATTTCTGTGTGGGAGAAGCTGCTCTCCAGAGGGCACTTCCAGCCCAATCCAGAGAGCGTGGAGTCTACAACTCCCCAGGGCAGGATGGGGGAGTTACCACAGCAGCCCCAGCAGCACCAGAGAGGGTGGCAGGAGGGAGAAATATCCCTAAACCCACTGCTCTCACAACCCAAAAAGGACCCCAGTAAGTCTCACTGATTTATATTATTTGCCTAGGAACAAAGCAAGGAAACCTCCTGCACGTGTCCTGGAAATGCCCAAGGATGATGGCCCTCCAGAGATGTCCCACTCTTGGGAATAGGGAAGCCTTCATCCTGCTAGTGCACCCAGCCCCAGCAGCTCTGACACAAACCTGAGCACCCACTGTGTTAATCCCTTCCCAGAGGCAGGCTGCTGGTGGAACACAGCAAGGAGAAGAGAAGGTTAATCGAGGGAGGAAGACTAAGGATGGAAAGGGGTAGAGCAGCAGGGCAGCAGCTACTCCAGACCTTGCTCACCTGCTCCAGAGCTGTGGCTTGGTGACAGCCATATGCCCTGTGAGGAACATGTGAGGCCACTTCCAAGATCCAAGGGGGACAGCACGTGTCCCAAAGAGCTCACAGCCCCAAAACTCAAGCCAAAATAGACAGAGAAGACAAAGGGCTGCCCCTCTTCCTGCAGCACCGCACAGCATCCCACAGGTAATTGGAGGGGACTCCTCTACCCCCGCCCAGCTAATAAATGCACTAAATCTATTGAGCAAAGGAAGCTGATAAAGCAGAATGTTTGGGGAAGAACAGCTAAATGTGGTACAGGCTGGGAGGGTGGCAGGGATAGGGGCCAGGAGAGCAGTTATTGCAGAGGGATGCTGCTCCCAGATCTTCCTAGCCCATGGTTGTTCACTCACCTCTCAGCCCACTCCTCCAAGGAGGTGTAACTTAGCAACCTGACCTTAAAAACTCGGCAAGGGTTCCAGCTGGATTCAGGAAAATGAGAGATGCTACAAGTCAGGAGGAGCCATTACCCAGCAAAGCCCCTCTCAAAGCAGGGTGTGGAGAGGGGGGTGCACCTCCTGCACAGCCTGAGCCCCATGAAAACACAAACAACGGCTGCAAAATGGAAACAAATCAACAAAACACCCACATCCATTCCTGAAACAGCTTGTGGAAATGCAGCTGGGTGTGACAGGTATGGGGGAGAACACAGGGCAGGCAGAGCATTGCATCCAGGTCTGGGGCCTCAGCATGAGATGGATATGGCACTGCTGGAACAAGTCCAGAGGAGACCACAAAGGTGTTCTGAGGGCTGGAGCCCTTCTGATCTGGAGCCAGGCTGGGAGAGCTGGGGGTGTTCACCTGGAGAAGAGAAGGCTCCAGGGACACCACAGAGCCCCTTCCAGGGCCTAAAGGGGCTCCAGGAGAGCTGGAGAGGGACTGGGGACAAGGGATGGAGGGACAGGACACAGGGATTGGATTCCCACTGCCAGAGGGCTGGGATAGATGGGATACTGGGAAGGAATTCTTGGCTGAGGGCTGCTGAGGCCCTGGCACAGGGTGCCCAGAGAAGCTGTGGCTGCCCCTGGATCCCTGGAAGCATCCAAGGCCAGGCTGTCAGAGCCTGGAGCCACCTGGGGTAGTGAAAGAATGAGCTTTAAGGTTCCTTCTAACCCAAATCCTTCTGGGATTCTGTGAGGCTTCCCCACAATGCTCAGCTCCACGGCACAGGATTCGTCCTGTCCTGCCATGGTGCCTCACCCCACTTTGTGTCCCTGCCCAGGGCAGACACAGAACTTGCTCCTGCAGGAAGCAACTGGGGTACCCCACCAGGCTGGGCTGCAACCAGGCCAGCCCAGCTCCCAAAGGCCGAGGCAAGGCACCACTGTGCCTCTGACATCCCAGGAATGCACAGTGCTCATTGGATGCGACTCTGCCGTGAGCCATGGCACTGAGCAGAGATTTGAGCAAGGATCTTCTCCATCCCCATCCCAACAGCAGCAGGAGACAAGCCAACATCTACCTGCAGCTGGTTTCTGCAAAGGGGCTCTGCAGGAGAAGGCAGCAGCAGAGGAAGAGGGGAAGCACAGGAGGCTGCTGTGCCCCAAAAGCTCTTTCTGGAAAGAAGCAGGGGCAGCAGTGGCAGCAGTCCCTGGGATGCAGTTCAGTGCAGTCCAACAGCCAAAGCTGTGGCAGGATCCCATGGAGGGCAGGGAGTGCAGCTTAAGGGGATCACACAGCAGTGGTGAAGCCTAGGGAATGAGTGTGAGAGGAAGAAGTCAAGTGGTAACACACAGAGTAGCCTTGGAAACCAAAGCCTGAGGATTTTGGCAGAGCAGAGCCTTCACAGGGCATCCTCACCTGTTCAAATCACCAGTTTGCTCTGCAAACCTTATCGGCTGTGAGCAAACCCGTGAGTCACTGGCACTATTTCCAGTGACCCAGTGGATGACAAAGCCAGAGAAAATCACTGAGAAATCTTCCCCTTCACATTCAAAAAACACCCAAACAAAACACCTTCCTTTCTGGCTGGCTAGTGCATGTGTGTGAAGAGTAGAAAATGAGAGCTGAAACAGAGCATCTTTCATCTGACTGTGAGACAGTTTCAAAGCAAAACAAAACCCAGAACAGCATTCAGTGTGCAAGTTCAGAAAGGGAGAAAACCAACCATGTGAAGCTATAAAAATACCTTCCCAGGCTCAGCTGTGAGCTGGTAAATACCATGATTTCCACCAGCTGGTTTCCAAAAGCTTCTTCTTCTGCCACCTTTCCAACTTGCAGAGCATCTCTGCAGCAGAGCCATCACCTGAGCACTGAACTAAACACCACCAGCATCCAGGGAATAATGGCTCCTGTCCCTACAAACTGCATTTTGATTCAGAGGGGTGTGGGAGGGCAGGACAGGGGGTCACACACCAGGGCAGCCCTCAGGAAGACATTTCAGAGCTGCCTAGAGGAGGATTCAGGATCACTCCCCACTATGAGCCCCCTGTGCCTGAAGCCCAGCCCTGCTCCCAGCACCCAGGGGGTTGGGAACCCTGAAAAGGGCCAGAAGTTTTTTTGTGGCAGATGCTGCCTGAAAAGCCCTGAGTTCTTGAGTGTGTGACAGCCAGTGTCACACCAGCCACTGCCCACAGCCTCTCTCCCACCAGGTATTTACCCAGGGCTAAAGAACTGCTGCTGCTACTCACCCATGGCACCACGACATCCTGGCACCCTGGCACGCCAAGCTGGGCAAAGCCATCCCCAGGGAAACAAGGTGAAAAAACACAAACCCTTCACGTCAGCACTCACAAACTATGAGCTGTGGCTGTGTTTTGTAGCAACGCCTCCATTTCACCATTCACTGGAATCCAATTGTTGAACAGATAAGGAAATACATTGGAGCCAGACACTGCCATTCATTCATAAGTATGTTGGATTCTTTGTTAAAAGAACCTTCTTTTCCAGCTCTGTCGCAGGCAGTGAAGACATCGCCAGCCAGGGGGATGCTCCCTCCTCTCCCTAGCTCAGGAGCACCCCACAGGCTCCTTGCTGGTGCTCACCCTGTCCTCTCTGTCACTCTCTGTCCCTGTGGTGCCGGCAGACCATCCCCTCCACATCCAGCACGGGAGAGGAGCCCTGTGCACTCCCTGCCCTCCTGCTGCTCTGCTCATACCCCATTAACAGGGGCGGAACAGGGACCAGGCGCTTGGGAAGGCTCTGACAGAGCCCAGCTCAGACCTGCTGGAGCTGCATCTGCACTACAAAAAGTCCAAAGACAAAAATTCCCTAGGGCCAGGGAAAGAAGCAGGAATATTCATGGAACATGAACTTTTATCCTGCTCACGTACTTCTCTCTGATAAATGGGGAGAGATGGCAGACAAAGGTGAAATGAATCCCAGTGGAGCAGAGGAGCATCCTCCCTCCTGGCAGCTCCAGAGCGTGACCTGCATCCTCAGGGACCAGTGTGGTGTCTGTCCCTGGGTCCCTGTGCTTACAGCCAGGCTATGCTATCCAGATGAAGCAGACAGGATGGCCAAAGGTATCTGAGATGCTCCACAAGAAGCTCAGGGACCACTCTCTAGAAGGAATGGGGCTGAGGCTTACAAAGAAGGGTGTTTGAGATGCAGAAGGAAGCTCCTTCCACACTGAAAGTCAGCTCACGAGCAGGATGTGACTCCCAGAGACAGCAGTGCCTGGCCAGCCCCGAGGAAGGAGAGACACAGCAAAGCATGGTTGGGAACACAGCAAGGGCAGAGAGAGTGCAGAGCAGAGCAGGGCAGGCAGGAGCAGCTCCTGGCTGGGAAGGACAAGGCCTGGGGGGGAAGAACAAAGCCCTGCTGCCACCCCAGCAGGAACCACCACCCTCTGGTGACCTGCCAAGGCCAGGACAGAGCAAACACCTCCCATTGCCCAGGTTCACCAGACCGGGCCATAGACATTGTGCCCTGGCTCCTGGCTTTTCTTCTATGGTGTTTATGTATCCCCTGTCTCCTCCAAAACATTTCAGAGACAAAAGCTAATGAAGCACAAGGAATGGATGACAAACATCCGGCTCTGATGTTCAAAGGTTGGCTAATTTACAAGATACATAACGTAACACAGCTGCCTCCTTTGCATTTACAAACACCTTTCAGGGAGGATGTGAAGGGGTTCAGCATCACAGCCACCTCCAGCACCCAGCTGCTGCCCTCCTCCCATCACCCCTGCACTCCCAACAGAATCCCTGGAGCAGGACTGAAGCCCAGATGCTCCTGCACCACAACCCCCAGCTCCTGGTCCCGTTCCCAGTCTCATGACACTGGACTGGTCTCCCCTGTTGCTTCAAAATCCAAGTCACATGGCAGAGGAGACAAAAAGCTGCTGAGATCATTTGGAAGGGATATTGCTGCTCCTGACAACCACAGGGGAGATGCTTCAGGCCTGAATTTGACATGCTCCAGCACAGAAAGACACTCCAGACAGCTGGTGGAGCTGCTTGGTTTGCTTGAAATCCTATAATTTCTGCAGCATCACCAAGTTTTCCAGCACTGGAGATGAACAGGGGCTGAGCTGATCCATCTCTGATCATTATTCCCTGGCAAAAATCATTATTTATGTATGTTTTGGTCAAAAAGCAGATTTAGAATCAATCACAGGGCATGTTGCTGTTTCAGACCTTCCTGGGCACCACCTTTAAACCAGAGCCTTAGGCTGCTTTTCATTTTCCTCTGAAGCACAAGAGGCAGGTCACCACCATGGTCAGAGAGACAAGCTCATCGAACAGGAAACATTTGTTATGCTCCCAGCGTATCACAGTAAAATTCCTTAAAAAGAAGGTTTTCAGTGCAGGATTAATAGGGGCTGAGGGGAGCTGGCAGCAGAGCTCTGGCAAAGTCCAGCAGCTGCTCGTGGCCAGGGTAATGGAGTTCATCTGTCTTGTGAGGGCAAGCAGCCCCAAAACAGCCCAGAGGAAGGCCAGATTGGGCAGCAGCACTTGAGGACAGGATTCCTCCAGGACATAATCAGGTCTGGGTCCCAGCCAGCCCCAGGGCCCTGCAGCACAGCAGGAACTGACCCATGGGGCTGGGCTGGGGGCTGCCTATGGGGTGCAAGGAAGCAGAGCCCAAAATCTTCCTATTCCAGACCAGAACCCTGGCACAGCTTCAGTTGCCAGGCTGTCTGGAGAATCACAGAATCATCAAGGTTGGAAAAGACCACTAAGATTATAAAATCCAACAACCAATTCAGGACATGGAAGATGATGGTGGTGCTGAAGTGCCACATCCACACATTTTTGCAATGCTTCCAGGGATGGGGACTCTGCCACTTCTGTGAGCAGCTGCAGCTCAGCGCCCACAGAGAAAGGCAAAGGCAGGTTCTGCCAGGGGAAACATCCCTGCTGCAGGAAAAACACCCCCTAAAATCCTCAGGCCGAATAGCCTCCCACTCTTCCAGTGAAGAACTGGTGCCTGCCCCATCCCTAGAGGTGTTCAAGGCCAGCTTGGATGGGATCGTGGAAGGTGTCCCTGCCCACAGGGTTGGAATGAGATGAGCTGAAAGCTCCATTCCAGCCTAAACCATCCTGGGATTCCGTGATAAATTTTATCTATTTGTTCTTTAAAGCAACATAAAAATGTGCTGGAGCTTTCCAGTTTTTCTACAAACATGGATTTGCAGCCAAAACATAGATGTACCAGAGACAGGCACACAAATCCTGCACACAGGACAGGCAGCAGAGGGCCCAGAGCATCCAAGCAGCCAACAGGAACAAATGCCAGCTCAAGGGGCTTCCAAACACCTCTGGAGGCACATGGATGCTCCAGGCAGCAGCACCCACACCCTGCTGCTTTGGGTGGGGGCTCTGCTCTGCTCCCCTCACCCCAGGGGCTGCTACAGCCAGGGAACCAGGAGGAGCTGCTTATTCCCACCTGCTTTCTTTCCATCGAAAAATCAAAAAATGCAAACTAAAAATATCTTGCATTAATTTGTATACTTGCCAACTATTCCTACAGGAAAAAAACACAGAATTTTTGCGGGGAAAAGAATGTTTTAATTATTCAAGTAAGTATTCTAGTTCTCCCATTTGAAATATTCCCAATAGTAGTGTCCTTTTTTCCTTTCCTCTTTGAAAGGCTTCTTCCTGGGTCCAGAGAAAATCTCTTTTGTTGATATATCCCCTTTCCCTTCCTTCCTAGCTCTCCTTGAGCTGGCTCAGCCCACCTCCTGCAAGACAGCATCACCTGGGGGATCTCCCTGGAGCATCCCTCTCCTCCCAGGGGGGCTCTCCCCCACCAAGGGGCTGTTTGAAGGACAACCCCTCCCAAACTTCCCCACAGGAGGATGCTGGGCTCCTGCACCAGGGACATGCATAGAGGATATTCTGTGCCCTGACACCTCCAAATCTCAGTGGCATCTCCTCCCTGCTCCCCACTCTGCCACCATCCCACAGGCACTCCCAGCTCTGACACTTCCATCCTTCCACTGCCCCCATGTGCCACAGACACCAAGCCCCTTCCCTTCACCCCCAGGTGACACCACTGCAGCAGGACATTTCCCAGGTGTTATGGGGCAGGCAGCACCCTACAGCTGCCCTGTGCCTGGCAGAGCCCCCCAGCTCCCACTCCCACCTGGAGCAGAATGACAAAGCCACCCCTGCCACTCAAGCCAGGACCTGGGCTGCCCAGTGTCCCCCACACATCCCAGGGGCTGCCCTGCATAGTCAGGAGCAGGCAGAGAAGGGTACCCAGGAACAATTCCATTCAGAATTTTCCCCAGCCAGCCAGCACTTCTCTCAGAAGTGGTGTTAACATTCCCACTGCTGTTAACATTCCCACTGCTGTCTGGAACCACTTCCTCCCTGCACAAATCCTGGTGTGGATGCTGGGGCTTCTATTTCCTACCTGCACCCCCACGCAGCTGTGACTCAGTACCAAAACAGTGGGAATTAGGAATCCAACAGCCTTTCGAGCAAAGTGTGACTCACAGGCCAAGGCTTTCTGCTGAACCCAGCCCCTGCAGTCACGCTCTGTAATTCCCCTTAATACCAGTTTCATTCCCTTCCTCCCACTGCCCCATCCAACTACCATTCCAAAATAAAGGATGCCCATTCATCTTTTTCTGCCTAATCCAGGCAAAGATGAGCTTCATCTTGTGCAGAAATTAGGCAACTCCCAAGCTCATCTTCCATCCCAAAGATTGGCCTTCAAAAGAGACTGGAAACCAGGCAGAAAGGGAGAACACCGGGTGCAATCCTTCTCTTTAGCTAAAACATGGCCTTGAACCCCGAAAAGATGACCCTGACAGCTCAGATGTGGTCTGTCCGATCCAGGAGGCTTTCCTTGTCAGCTCCCAGGCCACACAATCATGCACTTTTTTACGAGATAGATGTTAAACATCCCTCTACACACAGCCATGGGAGCAGGTTTTTGAGGAGCAGGAAGAGGCAGAGGCCCAGAGCACAGCTGGCTCTGTCCACATCACCTCCCCCTGCACCCCAACAGCACAGGAGGGGACAGAGACACAGCCCACAGTGAGACCAGGAGCTCTGTGGAGCTGAGACCACATCCAGGGGAGCTGGAACTGGGAATGCACCCAGGTGTCCCCCTGTGCACAGAAACCACGGAGAACCAGGAGAAGTCAAAGTTTGGTGGAGACGCCCCTTGCAAGGACAGGTCTGCTGGGGGGACAGATTTCTTCTCAGTGCTGCTCCTCAAGCCTCCTCCTGACAGATCCCAGGCACAGGAGAACAAAGCCAAAAAGCTGCTTCAGGTTTAATACACAAAACCCAGGCAGCTCAATCAAGAAACAAAAGCTAAATGTCATTTCCTCCCATGGTACTGCCACTCTGCTCACAGTTGTTCATGTCTGACAGCTTGTCATTGTCATGAGACACCGGAGACACAGCCTGGGGAGAGGCTGGCACAGAGGAGAGGGGAGGAAGGTTCAGTCCTGCAGCTCACCACAGACACCAGCACCGAGAGGGATGGGCACCCGTGTGAGCTGAAGGGCACAAGTGACCCCAGCAGGCACAACCACACAGGGCAGGTAGGAAACAGCACATCCTTAAAGCTCATCCCATTCCAGCCCCTGCCATGTCCAGCGACACCTTCCACTGTCCCAGGCTGCTCCAAGCCCTGTCCAGCCTGGCCTTGGGCACTGCCAGGGATCCAGGGGCAGCCACAGCTTCTCTGGGCATCCTGTGCCAGGGCCTGCCCACCCTCCCAGGGAACAATTCCTTCCCAATATCTAATCTAAATCTCCCCTTTTGTAGTTTAAAACCATTCCTGTTTGTCCTGTCACTGACCGCCCATGCAAAAAGTTGCTCTCCCTCTTTTTATAATCTCCCTTCTCTTCTCCAGCTTTCAGCCCATCTCCATGGCAGAGGGGCTCCAGTCTTTGGAGCATCAAACAAGCCTCACCCAAGAGGATACAGGCTGCCTTAAAGACAGCCCTACAGAGCTGTACAGGCTCAGACACCCCAAAAACTGTCACCACATCCCAGTCTCCAGCTGAATGAGGCTGAAGTTTCCAGCTCTGGCTCCTGAAGTTCTTCCCCTCATTCTTGCCCAGCCAAGCTGCAGAAGTGCTGAGGCTTGGCTGCCTGCTCCATTTAAGAGGATTAATGGATGCTCTATGAGACAGGCACGGGCTGAGTCACCCACACTGGATTTAGGACTAGCAGCACCAGCACTGACCACTTCCATGCAGTGGTGATGGACTTCCATTTGTTAACAGGCTACAATGATCTGTTGCAGCAAGAAACAGGAATCCATGCAGCCATACAAATTTTCCTGCTGGCATCTCAGCAGGCAAGGGAGGTGTGAGCGCTGGGAAGTTTGGAGTACAAGTGGCACAAACACCTTATTGACTAATTCCAAGTGGAAACTTTCCACTTAACCCGAAACACTTTCAAGCTCCTTGCTAGTTTTCTCCTTTAAAATGCAGATATCTTTCCATATGGATGTGTCGTTTGGAAGCAGGAACAGAACAAGTCAGTCAAACTCTTAGCCATAGTAGGACAGCGCCTCAGAGTCACCCCTTTGGGCATCTTTACCTGTCTCACCCTGTGTGCTGCTAACACAGCAGCTGTTCCCTCAGTGCAATTTCCCAGCCCCAAAACTTGCCAGTTCCTCCTGTCCCCCATCACAATCGTGTGCTTGAACACAGACGTGCTGTCAGAGCTGAGGAGATATTTTTAAACACCCAAAAACAACTAAGCAAAATCCTGCCAGGAAAACATTCCCCACCACCCCCTCCCCACCTCTAAGCCCATCACACTGCACACTGAGGACATGGACCAGGGTATCAGTGTGGAAAAGACCCCTGAAGGAGCGGGGGTAACAGCTCCCCATGGCAAAAGGCAGCTCCTTGGTCCAGCTGCCTACAAGGCTTAGGACAGGCTCTGACCCTGAGAGCAACAGGAATGCCTGGACCCACCTCTGCCCACCAGACTGCAAAGATGCAGCATCACCCCAAGCATCCCTTCTTCAGCTGGAGATTATCTAATGACATGGCCAAAAACCAGCCCAGCAAGTTGGAATTTTTATGTAATTGAATTCTTACATAATCTAATTCATTGTTAATTAATACCAACTTCGGGTACTTTGAGAAAAAAAGGCAGCAGAACGCTAAAGCTGCCACCCTGCAGGCCCAGCACAGTCAAACTCCTCTCCTCCCCCTTCCTCACACCCAGCTTCCCTGGCTTTCACCAGAGGCACCCCAAGCCACAGAGAAGCTCCTCTCCTGGGGCCCACTGAGGACATAGGGTCTTCACCCCCAGGTTTTTGGGGGTTCTCAGCTCTGCTGCCTCCAGGGATGAAGGTATCCCCTAGGAACAGGATGCAGGAGCCAAACCCAAGCACATATCTCCCCCATCCTGAATATCTTCTTTCCCATAACTAGGCAGTGATGTCCTGAGGAGCTCATCAAAGCCCATCTGTGGGAACCCTATGGGGCTCTGGGGACCACAGAGAAGGGGAGAGGTCAAAGAGGGAGGGATGCCAGGGAAGGGATCTGCCTCAGAACAGCCCTGGGCCAATCAGTCCACAAGTCCCTGCCTAGAGGTGAAAACTTCTCTCAAAAGCACCCCTGGACAGGACTTGAGATTTTTAACAACTTTCAATAGGGATTTTTAATGATTTTTTAAATGAATTAGTTACTGTTGCAGGTCACCTCTGTGGTGATAGACCTGGCATTCTCAGGCAGTTCTGCTTTCCTGCATTACACCCAGCACCTCCAAGAGCATCCTTGAGAAATTCTCCCACACCTGTTAACTCTGACATGGGATCCCTGTCCTCTCAGAATCACTGTAGGCCCCCAGGGTCCCAGCCCAGTGCTCTGCCAGGTTGGCTCGCTGCTACCTGGCAGCCAACAGCAGCCTGGGAAGTGCCATCATGCTCCAGAGAGTTCCAGCCCACCCTGGAACCTCCCTGGCTCATTCATAGCAGGGCAGATCTGCTCTCTCAGCCCAGTGACAGCACAACAACACAACAGTGATGTTCTGATCCACTTGGCAAAAGCTGTAGGAACCCAAAATCAGTTGTCCAGACCTTTCAGTTTACAAATAGCTCACTAAAAGAAGAGCTATTTAGTGTAACTTGCCTTGCCCTTCCATTTCTCCTCCACCCCAGAGCGGATCCTCTGTGCCCTTCCAGACAACACAGAGAGCTGGGCACAAGCACCTCAAGGCTGGCACCACAAGACAGCACAAAGGACAACCCCCCAGAGCTCAGCAAGCACCCCTGGCCCCTCCTGTACTGCACCCGCAGGCACCCGCACCCAGCTCTGCAGACAAACCCTCATACCCCTGCGATGTTCCAGGGCTCATCCCTCATGAAGCACTCCTGCTCCAGAGCCTGGCAGCTGGAGTTTCTCTTTCATCCATCACTGCCCCTGCTAGACGAAAAAAAAATTGCTGCAAATAAATCAGCTGCTCCCCTGGGCTGGGCTTGGCTGGGGAGTTCACTCACACTGCCAGTCCCTGTCCCAGTAGAGCTGCACAGGGGACACCCTGATCCCCACCTTGTCACACCTGGGGCCTCCCAGCCCCAGGGACAACTGTCCAGGTGATGGATTTCATAACAGGAGGCAGCTGCGCCACAGCCCCTCCTGCAGCACAGGGCTGGAGGAGTCTCAGGCTGACACAACACAGAGGGACAAATCAGGACACTGTGCCACAGGTGGGGACAGAGCAGGAGGGCAGAGGCTAAAGAGCTCCTGCAATCAGCGCCTTTGCCCAAAAGCACCTTGAGTGAGATGATCTCCTGCTGGGCTCCACTTCCATGCACAAGTTTGAGCCCACAAATTCTCAAGCCCAGCAGACTTACTCATCCCAGCTCACTCATGTTATTTATCTGGAGGCGTAGTTTAAAGATGCAGGAATATTATTTAAAACCATAACTGCACACCTGCTGATTTCTGTGAGGTCCTATGAGAATGCGTGGGACCACTATATTTAGAATTTAATAACTCCAGTCAATGCATGCTCTCGACTGAGTACCTGCCTACGTCTGTTCCCTGTGGTCCCAGGGGATTATGCAGCCTTGGGAAGCATGGTGGGAGCTTGGCTGCCCTGAGCAAGACCAGGGCAGGGCTGTGCTCAGGGCTGTCACACATCACCCTGCTGAACCAGGCTGCAGGATCTCTGCTACCTCCATGCACGTGAAAATGTGTGAGATGAGCATCTTCTCTTCATGCCCCACTTACCCACAATAGAGTGAAGAAATGAAGTAAAAGCAGAAATTTGATCAGCAGAGCTAGAAGAAGCACCATCTAGAGCAAGGGCAGGGTCAGACATTGCAGCAGCTGCATTGTACTAGCTTTTGGATCCCAGCCGTGAAGATTTCCTGGGACTTCTCAAGGTACAGACATTGGGAGGGTTGAGGGGGGAACAGGCAGAAGCTCAAGCAGCTGGGGTGACAAGTGACACTGATTTCAAAGCACCCCACACTTCAATCAACACTTAGTTTCACTTTCATAATCAATCGCAGCAATCAAGGCAATGGGCTCAGCATCCACAGGTGCACTCAATCCTGGTCACTGTGGGGTCAGGGACACCAGGAAATCTGTCCACACACTTGGATCCAGCCCAGAGGAGCTGCCCCGGAGCAGCTGCATGGCCCAGTGGGCAAAATAGGCAGAGCACAGCTCCGTGCAACTCGAGCTTGGCCACAGCAGAGCACCGGGGCACACACAGGATCTCTGCTGGGGGGAAGGGGGGCACCAGCCCCAGAGCTAAGCCCTGACAGGCAGTGGCCCTGGTGGCCACATCTGATGCACAGCGAGTCCTGCATGAGGGGACAATTCAGACACAGAATAGTTTGGTTGAAGGGATCTTAAAGCTTATCCCCTTCCACTCCCTGCCATGACGATGCCAGGGATGCCTTCCACCAAAGCAGGTTGATCAGAGTCCACATCCATAACCAGCATCTCCTGGAAAATTTGGTATGTGAGATACACACCATCAATGCTGCTTTTGTGTGGCTCACGTGTGGCTCATGTTCCAGAACTAGGAAGGCACCATGATGCCTCCCATTACAGAGGAAACCACCCAACTCACCCCAAGGTCCAGGACTGTAGCACCCTGTGCATGGGGCAGCACCACCTCCTCTCCCTTGGGCCAGGCACCGGCACACGCTTGGCTGCACACAGCAAACCCCAGGCACGTACTGTGCTCAGCAGCACCTGGACAACAGACCTTCCTCACACCCAGCTCCATACCAGGACAGCAAAAACCTGAGGGCAGGAACCAAGGTTTCTGTCCACAACACCTAAAAGGAGCAGAACAAAGCTCCTGGCCCTACCAGGAATGTTTCCGGAGAAACAAGCAAGTGGGGAAGAGGCGACTTCTGCTCAGCCCCCGAGGGAAGAAGGGAGACAGCAGGCACTGTGCATGCCTCACAGCAGCACCAGGAGGGCTCCAACTTCATCCGAATCTGTAGATATTTTAATTACCTTTACAGAGTGCAAAGTGCTCAACGACCAGGGAGGAAGGTAAGTGAACACCTCGGTGTGATTTTTTGCTCTGTGTGTCCCTACACAGACCTACACCCCACAGCAGCAGGGAGGCACCGTCTGCAGGTCAGCAGGAGATTTGGGGACACACTGCTCAGACTGAGCCCACACAAAAGGGGAAGGGCAGCACCAAGTGCTAGCCCGGTCCTACAGGCTGCATGAAATATCCAAAGAGAAACCACACAGGAACAGAGCAATTTTCTTAATTGCAGTAACTGTGTTTACATGCAAAACAAGGATGTGTGCAAACCCCCCACACAACTCTGAGCACTCATACGCTCCTAGAGGATTTCCAGTCAGCCCAAATGCCGCCCCCCCCATCCCCACTGTGATCATCAATCCACACCCCAAGAAAGCTGCCGATGAACCGTGTGTCTGTGTGTCCAGAGCACCTCCCCTCTCCACTGCCCAGACCTTCCTACATGACAGGAGGCTCCATCAGCACCTCATACACACAGATTCCACTTCCCCTGAGAAGCCACTTCTTGCTGCCCCTGCAGAGAGGCTTTTGCATGGGGCAGGTGAAGGGAAGGGCAATTTTGGTGCAATGACCTCGCTCCTCTGATGAGGGAACAGTGCAGTGGCACAGCAGAGAGCACCAGGCAGAGGCAGGCAGGCACAGGTGCACATGGTCACCCAGCAGACACACAGGATGTACCACCGACACTTGGGACCTGCCCTGGGCAGGGATGCCAGGTCCCAGAGCGTGTCAGAGTCATCCTGCAGCAATGAGCTGCGTGGGACCCCCAGACAGGAACCAGGCGATGCTTCCAGAGTCCTTGGCTTGCTCCCAGCCCCCTCCCAGCCCCAAGAGAGGTAAACAGAAAGCAAAGCACTGAGGATTGCACATCCCATCCCGCAGCCCCCAGGCACACACGGAGGCACCAGGACAGTCAGGTCACTGCCACCCCGTACCTGCACTCCGTGACACTACAGCAACAGCTCCCGCTCCGCCGGCCCCAGCGCCTGGAGCGCAGCTCCGGCCTCGACTTCCTCAGGCTGAAATACTCCGTCAGCTTCCCAAACGAAGCCATGGCTCCCGCCGGTGTCCCTGTGTCCCTGGGCACACTCGTGCATGCTACACCCCGGCCGTGCCCGCTGCCAGCCCTTGGCACCGGGAGGGAGCAGGGCTGCGGGGTCTCAGCACAGGGCAGGAGGAGCTCAGCCACGAGTTACTCAGACAGTCCACAGCATGTTCCAGTGAGCCCTCAGATCTGGAGGGTGCTAAGTCCTGTCTCCCTGAGCCAAGCACAGGTCCCAGCTCAGGGCAGCTGGCAGCTGCACATGTATTTCATATGATGCTGCAGAGCTGAGCAAAGGAGGAAGAGGAAAAATTTAAAAGTACTCGCTGGAAAGAGTCCCTCGGTAGCACTGGCACAGGTCTGCAAGCCCCCACGGTGAGTGGCACTGGGCAGGTTGGACGAGCTGCCCTCTGAGTAGGTGGCTCAGCGTGGCTGTAGTGGCCCTCAGATGAGGAAAGGGATGGGGTTTGATCTCAGAGGCGATGAGAAACCCCAAGAAATCGGCTGCTCAGATGAATTTCCAAAGGGTCTGCTCTCACAGCGTGGAGAGGATCCCCGCTTGCTCTTCCCAAGGCTATTCAGAGTCCACCAGTTTTCCTCCCTCCCTGTTTTCCAGAGCAGAAGGCACCCTCAGCTGCCAGCAGCACCTACCTATCATGACTTTCCAGCCTGTCACCAAACACCTGAGCCTAAGGAGAGGGACAGGCATTTAAAGCAAGCGAGGTTGATCCAGGTAGAGGTCACCTGTGAGCTCTGCTCCCCACGCTCCAGCACAAAGCCTTTTCACAGCAGACAGCAGACACGGGGATGCTGCGAACCCGAAGGGAAATCCTCCTGCCAGCCCTCCCCTAGTCAGGAGCACTTGTCTCTGCATCCTCGGCGCCTGACGCTAGCTGGGCGGAGAAAAAACAAGGGCTTCAGAGAAAAACCACCCAAACCTTGCTCCAGCCCCACGGAGCAAAGCCAGATCAAGTCAGTGAAGCATATCCAGGGGAAGGAGTGTCTGACAGCGATTCCCAGCCATGCCAAGAGAGGAAACAGCAAGAAAAGCTGGTGGTAACTCAGCTGGCAGAGCCTCCAGCTCCCTGAACACCCTTTTATCCCTCCGGTGTGGATGCCATGTTAAAAAATAAACAACCTGCATTCATTGCTATTTCCCTGCTTAGAGCCATCCCCTGCAAGCAGCCCCCTCGCCACCAGGGACAGCCATCTGCCGCCGAAAGCCCTTCCTGACCTCCACTTCCCTCCTCCCTTATTTTCTTTATTTTCCTGTAGACTCCGGCTCAGCTTTCCCCTTGGAATTAAATGCCTGAGCAGGCGGGTGCGCCCTGCGGAGCACGGCCCAGGGACACCCGCCCCTGCCGGCTGCTGGTGACCGGCAGAGCCACTGTCCCCGTCCGCGCTTTTTGGGGGACGTAGTTTGTTTGCAGCATCCCCACCCCTGCTCCCCGCTCCGGGCGCTGCCATTCATCCCGCAAACAGAGCGAGCCGCAGACCTGCACACAAACAGCGGCTGGCGATGCTCGGGGGCTCCGCGGTCACGGGGGACGCTGGCAGCAGCTCCCCCGGGCACCTTCTTCCTCCCTGGCACACGCGGGGAGGGAGAGCGGGGGCTGCTCCCTCTGGCAGCCGGGAAATAAAGCTGCTCACACACTGCTCCGCACAGCCACCCTCCCCCGGCTCCCACCTTCTCCCTCCGAGGGGCTCCGCCGCAGCTGGGGAGGGTCCAGGGCGCTCCCCCAGGTCGATGGGTTTGTGCAGAGGGCAGAGCATCCGCGGGCTGGCTCTGCGCGGCGCAGCGTGAGCCGGGAGCACTGTCACTAACACTGTCACCCCTCTTATCTGCCATCGGCTCCCCGTTACCCAGCACGGTGAAATGCAACACGTCAAAGGAGGTCAGATGAGCCGGAGCAGAGCGGAGCAGCCGGGGGAGAGCAGAGGGGGCTGGCAGGAGGCAGCGGGAAGCAGCCGAGGGGGAGATCAGAGAAGGGGAGGCAGAAGGAGACAAACTCTTCTTTCCCTGCTATGGAAAAAGGCACAGCACTGGCTCTCCCGGAGGAAACTGCGCTGAGGCACACACACCTTGGAGCGTGAGGACGACAGCGGGGTCACCTGGCAGCGGTGATGTTACCTGCCCCTGCCTGTGCCAAGGCAACGGGAGAGGGGGCTGGACAGAGCAGCAGGAAGAGTGAAGAGGAAGAGCGGTGTTAATTTGAATCCCTCTCTTCCCCCTTCCTCTCATCACCTGTTGAGAGGGCAGAGGAGCAGCGACGCTGCCCCAGGGATCCTCCTTTGGTATTTGCAAAGCAAAAACTCTTTGGGGACAAAAGGCTGATCTGGTAGACTGCAGAAAAAAACTGCAGAAGGATTCGACAAACTGGTAGACACAAAATCCAAGGAGCAAGCCATACTTCCCCAGCATTCCAGCTGCATGAGGGACACCCTACAGCCAGGGACAGCACACGTCCTGCAGGACCCTCCGGTGGGAGTGGGTAGGAGCCACAGCCCTTGGCAGGGAGTCAAGCTCCCAACAAGGCTCTAGAGCTCAGTCCGTGAGCCCAACAGTGACAGCACTTGGAAAACAAACAGGAGGAAATGCTACCTTCGTGAAACCTCTGGGGAAGCTGGGAATGGTGGCATCCAAGGTACCAATGCCTGAAACAGACAACTCCATAAACACCTCCTTCTGTGCCCAAAAAGGGGATTCCAGCCCCACAGCCCCCCAGCATACCCCAGTCACCTGGACCATACCAACTGGGACCCATGTGGCTGAAAGCACAACCAGTGCTGTCGAAGAGGCAGCACAAGCTCCCACATCACTCCTCTGAGCTACTGCCTCTGCTTTTGTGCTGGTGCCTTGGGGCAAGGGAAGGGTGGTCTCCTTTGCCCCAAGGACATGGAACAGCCCTCAGGCCCTTCCTTGCTCAAAGAATGAGTGGTCAGCCCGTCAGATAGGGCTGTCACACCAGCTGGCTCCCAGAGGAGCTCGGTGCCTCCTATTAGGCAGCAGAGGCAATTGCTGAACTCTAATTTCACATTAACAATCTGCTGTGCTGGGGTTTGCAGCCACGTACTCAGCAATGCGACAGCTTCCCACTTCCACTTATCAGTGGAATGAAACACTTCATAAGCGAAACAGTGGTTTAATTTACAGAGACATAAACTGATTTTTAAGAGGAGCTGTGGAGAAGATGTTAAAGCAGGAATCAGAACCGGCACAGCACTGGGACTTGGGGGATGCAGAGCACAGCTGCACAGCCATCACCCAACCCTGGCACAGGCATCTCACACCTCTGGCCGCAGCATTTGGGAGGAGAAAAATACCCACAAGTCAAACACAGCCTGGTTATTTGGGTCATCTCACACATTCCTGTGCATATACTGCTTTGGGCCCTAGAGACCAACATTCCCCATTTCAGAACCCTCCAAACACAGTGAAGCCATCACAGATATGGGAACCAGCACCAGTCCCAGCTTGCAAACAACCATAATGCTTTTTCAGGCAGAAATCATCACAGCTACATCCCAGCACCTCAGACATCCTAAGTGTGAACTGGGAAGCTTCTCTTCCAGGTCCTGTGGACCAGTGGGACAAGCCAGACAGCCCTGAAGGTAGCCCTTGCACCATTCCCAGAGATGCCTTGGAGACCCCAGTCCTTATGCTCCTGAGCCTATGGTGAGCAAACCAGATCTGGTTACACCTCTGTGGCTTCCCCAAGCAGCTTTTGCTCCAATTACACTTCTTAAATATGGATAGGCAGAAGCAGGGAAAGAGGAAAAGGGGGTTCTTCTGACCTGACAGCTCCTCCATCCACTCCTACAGTCCAAAAGGACCCTAACTGTATTTCTCCAGAGCTCCAGTTTCACTCCACACCTAGATCACTCAACACCAGTTAAACACATCCATTTTCCAGTCCTGGCTCTTCTGGGGAGCTGCATCCCTAAAAGCCACTCAGCAACTGAGGCAGAGCCTCTGTTCCTCCTGTTCCTTCTTCAGCCATGCCTCCCACAGCTCATCCCTACCCCAGGACAGCACCAGGGATGCTCACCAGTACCCAACCTCCCAGTGTTTGGGGGAAGCTATTAAAACAGGTTTAAACCATTGTGGGAGCAGCCACCCCATCTCCACAAGCAAAACCTTGGCTGGTTTAAGGCTCCCTTTCCCTTTGTCCCTTTCCCAGGCTGGCTGGTACCTGGAGAGCAGAACTCCATGCAGAGTTCTGGAGCAGAGAACGGAGTGCAGGATGCACAAGTGGAGTCCTAGACTGGAGGTGTGATATTGAGCAGTGACAACAGAACAGTCTAGAAAACCTGCCAGGTGGGCCAAAGAAGGAGCTGGAGCCTGAGCAGCTCTTCAGGAACAGAGCCTGGAGCAGGAGGCACTGCTGCCTGCTCATCCCAGGATGTCCTGTGCCAAAGGGGTCATTGCACCATGGGAGTGCTGGTAACCCAGTTCTCATCTGTTGTCATCAGAGTCCCTCTCCTCACAGGGGAAAAATACCTGCTGAGATACCCAAAACTGGGTGAGAGGAAGCTTCCCAATCCCCCAGGAGCACCTGTGTCCTCAGGTCAGGTGGAAGAGAATTTCTTATGATCCTTCTCCTAGTGCCAGCTGGGGAGGGACCAGCCTCTTCAAGTTACCTGGGAAGTCACCTGAAAGCACCATGGGCACTTGAAATGACTTTGGGGCAGGAATTTTCCAAGCTGCTGAAAACTGGCCACGGATGTCACACATCAGCTCCCAGTCAAATCTTTCAGCCAATTTAGAAGAATTTTTATAATCACTGTTTTTTTGGGTTTTTTTTTAATTCTGAGCACTAATTCTTGGGGTTTAGGAAGAAAACTTCTTCCACCATATTTTAAATACCCAGCGGTGACTGAGGCCAAATTTTTCACTGCTGGTTAACCCAGCATACCAGAGAATCATCAAGTATTTTGGGATAGTTATAAAAATAAAATTGGAATACATTATTTCACAGGATGTTCAAAACCAATTATCAACACATGCATGTGAAGAAATATGTTAAATGCAAGTATGAACTGATTTTAGAAACAGATGCACAAGAGACATTGGAACAAATCTAGGGGAAGCTATGGAGATGCTCCAAGGGCTGAAGCCCCTCCGCTCTGGAGCCGGCTTGGAAGAGCTGGGGGTGCTCACCTGGAGAAGAGAAGGCTCCAGGGACACCTCAGAGCCCCTGCCAGGGCCTAAAGGGGCTCCAAGAGAGCTGGAGAGGGACTTTGGAGTGACAGAACAAGGGGGAATGGCTTCCCATTGACCAAGGGCAGAATTAGATGGGATATTGGAAAGAAATCTTTCTGTGTGAGCGTACATGAGTGGCTTGGCAGTGCTGAGGTAACAGTTGGACTCAATGATCTTGGAGGACTTTTCCAACCTAAATGATTCTATCCAGAATACATCAAAGCATTTCATCTTGATTTTAAATGTGCCCAATGCTCTGTGCAAACACGAGCCCACAGTGGCACAACACACTGAAGGTCCACTCTGGTGCCCAGCACCCTGGAGAAACACATCTGGAGGTCCCTGGACCCAACTCCTGGGAACAGCACAGCTCTGGGAACAACACATACTTTCTGGCAGAGATGTGGAGCCCTCTGGAAAGTGCTACATCTCAACACAGCTGTAATAAAGTGCAGAGTGCGCAAGAGGCTCAATAATTTCAGTCTAAGCAGGCTCTTTGCTGTAATTGCCAGCTCTATTGCATTACTCACACACTTCTGTGCCGGTACCTACCACGAGCCAACCACATCAATTTACTGATTTACCCAATGTGTCACTTAGCAAAACTACTCTAATTCCAGCAGCAAGCCCAGATGTGCTGCCCAAATTAAGGTAAAATATCCTCATTCACAAATTAAATTAAAATACCCTCTTTCTTGAAAATAACATAGAATCATATAGGGAGAGGGTTGCACTGCAAGGATGGGGACGGGTTTGGAGAGGAAGCCATAGGAGCAGCAGCTGAGAGCACTTGGTTTGTTCAGCTGGAGGAGATGGAGCACAGAGCTCACCTGGGCTGCAGCTCCTCCTGAGGGGCAGCTCTGATCTCTGCCCCCTGGGACAGGGACAGGAAACGGCTGGAGCTGTGCCAGGGGAGGTTTAGGTTGGAGATCAGGAAAGGTTCTTCCCCCAGAGGGTGCTGGCACTGCCCAGGCTCCCCAGGGAATGGGCACAGCCCCGAGGCTGCCAGAGCTCCAGGAGTGTTTGGACAGCACTGACAGGGATGCACAGGGGAGGACTGTTGGGGTGTCTGCACAGAAACAGGGGTTGGACTCATGATCCTTGTGGGTCCTGCCTATGATTCTATGAAAATTCACCTTTCCAGAGAAGTACCCAGGAAGCAGAGGTGGAGTCACCACCAAATCCAGTGTGGCAGCACAGAGGCAGCCCCAGCCCCCAGCACAGAGATGCTGGTGCTGATCCAGCAGTAGCTGATCAGCATCTGCCCCTTTTTGGAGCAGCACGGGATGTGCATGCTCCTGAAATCCAATTCCCTTTTTAGCCCCCTGCATCGATGGAAATTGCCAGGTTATTTCATCGCACTTCAAAACGTTCTCCCCACTCACAGCACTGTGCAGTTAAATCACGGGCATACAGGGATAATAACTTCCCAAAGCAGGGCTGCCCTTGGTGCTGCTCCCTGACAGCTGCATAAAAACCTGGCTCAGGCTTGCAGGGAAGAGATAAGGGCACAGAAAAGCAGCCAGCAGCACAGGCAGCTGGAGGAGTCATACAGGCCTTTAGATACTTACTAAGTGAAAAAAAGGAAAGAGAAAATTGGTTAATAACTCCTAAAAATAGTTTGTTGAGTTCAAAAGACCTGAAAAAAGTCTAAAACACCAACAGTGAGGTGATGGGAGTAAACATAGACAAAGGCAGGATAATTTAAGGACATTTGGAGCTGGCAGGGATGTCTTATGGGCAAAGGGTGCTGCCTCTGCTGAACCATTCCCCAAAGCAGTCCCGTTGGCTCTGCCCCCACACTGTTTGAGATCCACCCAAATTCCATTTGATCCTCAGGGAACGTTCTCAGCCCCGAGGCTGCCAGAGCTCCAGGAGTGCTTGGACAACTCTCTCAGGGATGCAGAGTGGGATTGCTGGGGTTTGTGTGCAGGGCCAGGAGCTGGACTCTGTGATCACCGTGGGTCCCATCCAAGTCAGGACATTCTGTAATTCTGTGATTCTTTCAAATCAAAAGGGAAAAAAACCCCAAATCCTGCCCAAGTGGGACAGGCTGGGACATGTATAATCCCCACTTACTCAAGGAGCCTGGGAACAGACCCAGCTCACTGCACACCAGTTGTTCTTTTGCCCTGAAAAACCAAAAACCTGAAGCAAAAATTGGAAAACTCATTACCATGATCAAGGGTTTCAGAAAATGGGAAGGAGAATTCATGCAATTAGAGCCCAGCAAACTTCATCAGTCTTCAGAAAAAAAAATTATAATCAATATGGAACAAGCAGTCTCCAGGCTGGGAGAGCAGGGGGCTGGATCGATGCAGCTGCCGACATCCCACAGACAGCAGAGCTCCGAGGAGCAGCCCCCCTCCCACAGCTGGCTCCTGGCAATTGTGTCCCCCACCACCCCTGTCACACCCAGGGGGACTGCTACAAGGGTTTCCCTTAGCAACACACAACCCCCAAGGCTTCCCAAAAGGGGCCAGGATTGGCAGTGTCGTGGTTGGAGAAAGACAAGCAGAAAAGGGACAGAGGGATTGTGCCCAGCTGCCAGCCCGTGTGGCAAAGCCACCCTGGCCACACAGTTTTCACTGTGTGCTGTCCCCACCCCTCCTGGTCCTGTACACACCGTGGTGGCTGCTTAGGGAGCCCCTGCTGCTCCCTTCACCCCAGCCTTGTGCCCACAGCTTCCTAAACCTCCTGTGACTGCTGGGCACTGCCCACGGCAGCTGTGTCCCTTCATGGCAGGGCGGGGAGGCAGCACCAGTGGCCGCAGGCTGGAGAGGGATCAAAATTCAATTAACAGCCAGACATGGGAGATCACCTCATACACAAGATGAGCAGGATGAGCATCTGACCAGCTCCCCCTCAGCACTTGGCATGGCCTGCTTGGAAAGGAATTATGGATAAATCACAGAATCATGGAATCACAGGATGCTTTGGGTTGTAAGGGACCTTCCAGCTCATCTCGTTCCACCCCTTGCCATATCCAGTGACACCTTCCACTGTCCCAGGCTGCTCCAAGCCCCATCCAACCTGGCCTTGGACCCTCCCAGGGATCCAGGGGCAGCCACAGCTTCTCTGGGCACCCTGTGCCAGGGCCTGCCCACCCTCACAGGGAAAAATCTCTTCTAATATGCAATAGCCTCTCTGGGAAATTACTCATCCACAGCCTCAAGCTTCCCTCTGATTTTTAGGAAGTCCTTCCACTGATCCCATGGACACAGGCACAGTCCTGAGCACCTCTCCTTCCCAGGGCTTCACAACTCAAGCTCACCTGGACTTCTGAGAACTGGCAGCAGACTCAGCCTGGCAGCTGGGGTTTGTAGGGTGGAGAGGCTGTTCCAGGAGGAGATGGTGCTCAGACCCCACAGGAATTTGCATCCTCCCTACTCCCCAAACAACTACCACATCCCTGAGGAAGCACTGGCCCAGAGGGGCACAGACATCCTCAGCAAGCCCAAGATCCAACACCAGGCACCATTTCTACTTCCAACCATTTTCTTTTCACCTCTCAAGCAGTAATTATCCCATTTCTGCACCAAAACAGAATCTATTAAAAACTTACTTCTTTCCCAAACAACAGATTAACGTAAAACTCTTACGCCACTGAGCTGGCTCTTCCTGTTGCAAACTTTCAAGCCTGGAGTAAAATTTTAATTTTCCTGTCAAAACTCTGAACAGCACAATCACCAGCTAGACAGGGATGCTGGATTTACTCAGAATAAGGCTTTCCATTTAAATTAAGGCCAAAGATTTCCCCCAGGTTATAGCAATTTAATTAAAACAAAGACAAAACAAACCTCTACAACTTCTGAAATGCTAGTTGGGTAAAATTAAAACTTCCAGAGTACAGAGCCCAAATGGTACCCAAGAGAAAACAAATACTTTGACTTATTTCAGGAAAATAAGACAACTGACAATGCAGATCACATCCAATCCTCCACAATATAGGCAAAATATTTAAAGCCTCATTGGGCAGGACAAAGACAATTACACAGATGGGTCAGTGCCACCAAAATGAGCAGCTGCATGGTGAAACTCCTCACCTGAGAGGAACTCTGCTCCTGCCCAACTCCAAGGCACTGCTGTCCCTGCCCACATCCCCTGCAGGCAGCAGGGACAGAGCTCCAGACACGGAGCTGCTCAGGGCACTCACATCAGCTCCCTAAGCTCTGGCACCTCAGGGACACCCACTGGCCTGGACACTGGTGGGATTAGCTGTGCATGGGGTAGCTATGCACTGGGGTTCCACTTTCCAGCATGAGCCCTGAGGAACCCAGCTGCTTCCAGGACTCTGCTCCACGTGCTGACATGATGCTCATGCCAGGAATGCCTGGTTCAAACCTGACACTACAGCCCTGTGTGCTGAGACCAAGATTTCTGCTGCTGCAGAGAAGGAAGGAGACCCTGACATCCTGCAGCATCAGCTCTTCTCACCTCTACCTCGCTGCTGCCTTCAAAGGATGCTGCTATGCTGACAGAGGGAAGGGAAACACCAGGGAGGTGTCTGTGCAGGCTGATGGGAACTGGCTGTGGGACAGGTCTGTGTCACACTATGAAACTCACACCACCAGCAGAAAGGAGCAAAAATTAGTCAGCTCAGCTGATCTGCTGAGAACCAAAACACAAGCCAGTCCAACCACACTTCCTCAGCACCAGAGTGAGCTGACTCATCCCATGGCCACGCAAGCACTGGACCCAACACAGGGACAGGGGAAGGAGGAGGCTCGTTCCAGGGCTGGGGGACTTGAATCTTGCTCCAGCACCCACCAGGGGATGAGCAAAGTGAAGTTGTGCCCCGAAGAGCTATGGGGAGACAACACTTCAGCCCTTGCAAAGCATCCTGCCAGAGCCTGGACCACACCAGGAAAGACACTATAACTACTGTATATCCAGCACATTCATACCCCAGCATTGAAGTGCTAGCAGGCCAGAGGGTTGAGCCAAGGGGATTTCTGCCAAACAGTCAGGGTCAAGGATCCACTGGGTTCCCACCATAATTCAGTGCCCTTCTGCAAAGAGAGGAGGGCAACAGCTGTAAGGCAACACCTTTTATGAACACCCCACTAGGGTCTGCCAAGCTGTGCCAGACATGGGAAACAGAGCACACCTTGCGTGCAGTGTGGAGGAAGGCGGTCCAGCATTGCAGCCACGTTCCACAGCAGAAAATCCCCCAAACTTCCAACCTCATGATGTCAATGTGGTGAGAAAAATAACTCACAGCACATGCTCTGCACAGGCACTGCTAGGAAACAGCAACTGACAGAAGGAAAACACCTTCTGCTTAAAAGAGAAAATGAATTAGAAATGGAAACTTCTACATCAATTACCAGCTGCCATGGGAGAGACGGTGGAGCACAAGGCACTGAGGTCAGTGGCTCTCCCTGTCAAATACCTAAAACCAGCATCACAAGTGTGCGACAGAACAGGCTGCTTACTACATCTGCTCTCATCAGCCTATGAACACATAGGTTGTCTTCAGCTAAAATGCCAAGGAATCCATCTCTTTGCATCCCCAGATGAGAAAAAAAGCTTGAAGTACATCAAAGATTTGTTCGTCACATTGCTGTGAACCGTAGCTCAGCCCAACATGCACCCTGCACAAGCAGAGACACCAGCATACCTCAACACCTCAGCCCCATCTCTCAGGGCACAGGTAGGATCAGCACCACAGTACCTGCAGGGCTGAGCAGCTTCTCTGTCCCATGCAGCAGCTGGCAGCAGCCAAGACACCTCTGCCAGCACCTCAGGCAGCTCTGGGAGCTGTGTTTTGGCCCCCCAAATGCTGGAGAGCCCCATCTGAGGTGTCTGCCTCTCCCTGGGCAGCACAGGTCTCTCGCTGCCCAAGGCTTGCAGAAGACATCAGTGGGAGGCGCAGGGAGCATCCTGACACAGCACAAACCTGCCCTTCCTACCGCCCCCCTGGGCCAGAGGCCCCACGCTCAATGAACTCCCTGGGGCAGAGGCCACAGCCCTGGGAATGGCTGGACTGGTGGCTGGGCTGCCAGGGGCAGGCAGAGCTCAGTGCTGCAGCTTGGCATGGAGCAATTCCCACACCATTAAAATCGGGATATGTCCCTTCCCACAGGCCTGCAGGCAAATCTCAGGGTGCTGCTTTCCCTCCCAAATAGGGCTCAGTCTTTTGGGCTACTTCCAGGGCTGGAGCCCCTCTGCTCTGGAGCCAGGCTGGGAGAGCTCCAGGTGTTCATTTGGAGAAGAGAAAGCTCCAGGGACACTTCGAGGGCCTGAAGGGGCTCCAGGAGAGCTGGAGAGGGACTGGGGACAGGGAATGGAAGGACAGGATACAGGGAATGGCTTCCCACTGTCAGAGGGCAGGGATGGATGGCATATTGGGAAGGAATTGTTCCCTGGAAGGGTGGGGAGGCCCCGGCACAGGGTGCCCAGAGAATTGGATTTCTGGCAGTGTCCAGGGCCAGGCTGGATGGAGCTTGGAGCAGCCTGGGACAGTGGAAGCTATCCCTGCCCATGGCAGGGGGGTGTAATGGGATGAGCTTTAATATCCCTCCAACCCAAACCATCCTGGGATTCTACTTTACTGCGTGGTTATCCTAGGTGGCAACAGCTCCCCACCTGGTGCCAAGCTGGCTTGAGAGCACAGGAGAGGTCTCTCCAGCTGTAACAACTCAACAGAAAAAGGGGAAAACCAAGAAAAAAAGAAGGAAAAAAGGAAGATTGCATCTTAGCCCAAGATGTCAGTGCTGGATGTCTCTGCATTGGTCCCCAGCTCACAGGCAGCAGCTCTCTGCCCGTTTGTCACACCATGGTCTCATCCACTGTCAGACCATCAAACCCACCTCAGCCTTCACTTCTAGTGGAAGGAGTCAGCACCTTTGTGAGACCCCAATCCACATCCACAAGTGTCAGCTGGGGCCTGGGGCACACAGGGAAAACTCCTCCCAAAGGCCCCAGAAGAAATTCTGGAAAAAGAAGTCACAACCTCACCAAAATCAGGAACCCTCATCATTCTCTTCAGAGCTGTTCCAAATCACCTGGATCTGCCCACAGCAGCCCTCTGGCAACACATAAAAAACAAAGGCAGAACACAGGCAGACACATTTCAAATGCAGGAGCTGATGGATTTCCGTGGTGCAGCCTCACATGGCTCATCTCCATGGGTCCCATCACAGCTCTGCCCTCATCTCGGGGCCTGCAGCATCCCTAGAGGAAGCAGCAGTTTGGGGATGTTCAGCAAACCCCTGGGGCTCCTTCACATCAGCTGCTGCAGAGCATGGACAGAGGAAGGCCACAGAGCAAGGGCAACCAGCACTCACAATGGGCAAGGCCACCCCAGGCTGTCCTGCAGCACTCAGGCTGCCAAAAACAATCTGGGACTTCCTCACTGCAATAGCCTCAGGCTCTGCTCAGCTGGGCCATGGTTCCAACTCTGTCCAGCTGTTCATTTTCCACCAAAGCTCAGCTTTCCCTCCTGTGCAGTGACACTCATGCCCCTCTGTTGTGGGGGCTATGGCAGGACCAGGCACTGCAGTGGTCCATGGCAATCCACACCCTTGGCCTCCTTGTTGGCCAAAGATTTGGCCACAAATGGGTGGGACCTAAAGAGGTCATGGGATGATTTTCTGCTTGGGGCTGGCAGCAGGGCTGGAAAGGTGTCCCTGCCTGCCTGGACAGGTGTCAGGATGCTGCTCAGAGCCCACAGAGTGACCACACAGGAATGCTGCTCAGCAGGACCAACCTCCCCCGCACCAGCAGCTTAAAGCTGGTGCAGGAAAGCAGCCTCTTGTCCTGCAGGAGGGACAGTCACCAGGACAACTGACCCACATCCTCCCCAGAGCAAACAGCTTGGCATCTCTCGTGCCACCCCCAGGGATGCAGAGCAGGCAAGGCACAGATGCCTTATGGACAAATCTTCATCCACATTCAGGAGAACACGTTTTAAAAGGGTGCTCTGCCTTTCATGCATGGAGCAAGGAAAATTGCAAACAAGCAGTGAAGGTAGCAAGTACCAGAGGACATCAGAGAGGCCACACTGTCACTGCTGGCAGGCTGGTGGTGTCCCAGCCAGGCAGAGATGGGGACTGCCAGCAGAGCAGCCAGATCTGTAAACACTCATGGATGAATGCTCTTGGAACAGCACGAGCAGCCCCACGGGGCTCAGGAATAAGATGAAGTGATAACAGGGCAGCTCTGGCATTTGGAGCAGCTTTCCTGCTCCAGACACTCAGCCCAGAGCACGGGAGTGGTGGTGTCTGAGCCAGGTGTCACCTATGGGGCACATGTGCCACACTAGGTGCCACTGCATGGGAGACTGGTCATGGCTGAGTCCACCTGAACCACTTGAGACGTAGGCAGTGACTCCAGCCCTGGACAGGAGAAGGGCCAGAACTCCTCTGGCCCTGGATTAGGTGCTGGCACCCCAAGAGCCCAGCCATGGGAGCACAGAGAGGTGCTCAGAGCTAAGGCTTTTTCAAGGCACCAAGACGCAAATACAAATAGATAACATGAAAATTAAAAATAAATAGAAAAATATGCAAAGCATCTTTTTCATCCACAGAAAAGCCTCATGCAGAACTACAGCTACAGGAGCCAAGCTGTGCAATCCAACTTAATAACCCTCCCTCCAGCCTCAGTGACCAGTGATATCTAGGCTCCCCAGGGAGTGGTCACAGCTCCAAGGCTGCCAGAGCCTAGGGATGCACAGGGTGGGACTGTTTGGGTGTCTGTGCAGGACCAGAAGCTGGACTGGATGATCCTCATGGATTTATTCCCACTCAGGACATTCCATGATTCTATGACAAGTTTGAAGATGTCCCAGCCATCCTCAGGCCCCTTTTCTCTGGGAAGCTGCATCCCCTGTTGAACTCTGCCTGATTTGCAGATGTGTTTTTGTTACCTGCCCGCTATTTGCAGAGGAAGACATCAGATTAAGGTACCTTCCAGGCACCAGCTTTGAGTCTTTGATTTACTCTTTCACGGGTCACTGTCTCTGTAAATGTCTATCAGAGGCAATTGCCAGCACAGCCAACAGCTGCACCCGTGGTTGAGCACAAAAATGAGTAAGGCTTGCCTCGTAGATTACTCCTGCCTCACAGAACAGGTTGTCAGTGCAGAAAGCAGGGACAGGAAGGAAGAAAAGGTCAGAGCATGCAGCAAATGCAACACAAAAGTCAAATCAGCACAAGTAGGATGGGACAGCATGAGATGGGCTAGCAGAGCCCTCTCTCTCCCCTGCCAAGGAGTAGGACAGGCAGCACCAGGCTCAGCAAAATGTCATCTGATTTCCAAAAGGCATTTTATAAAAAAAGCCACCAACAATGACAGTCAGCAACCCTGAAACTCTTAAGAAATTGGGGCAAGCAAGGATTTTGGAGGATGGAAAGAAAAGAAATCACAAGCAGAAGCAACCTGCTGGGACAGAGTTTTCAGTAGCAGCCCTGCAACAGCACATCCCAAATCCTACAGTTTATCTCACATTGTTCCAGCCAACGTGACCCAAGTACACTCAACACAGAGAGGATCCTACTCCCCTGGCACACAGTGGATATGGCATTACAGAAAAGGACAGGGAGAAAACAGGGCAGCAACAAGGCCCTTTGCCACCCCAGGTCCCTTCCAAAGGCTCCAACTGCAGCAGCTCCAGCTACTCCGAAGGGGAAAGCCTCTTGAGTAACATCTGGGCAGTGCAAGAGCTCCACAGCAAAGGCAGGGAGCATGATTGTTCTCCCTTAGCAACTGGCTGTATTAAAGATTTAATGCAATGGGTCCCCTTGGAAAAAATTACACAGGCTATTAAGAAAGATGCGCCTCTCTCATGTGATGAAATCTAGCAGACATTGCAGCTCTCCAGGCACCCAAGCGGCTCTGTGGAGCAAAGCAAAAGCTGCAGTTGCTCTCGTGAGCCCTTTCTGGAGGCAGGAACCAATGGGTAAAGCAGCAGCTCCATTAGCAGTAAAGCAAATGTGCAGACACAGCTGTGCCATGCCGTGCCTGCAGAGAGTAAGGCAGACCTTGATTCCAATGAAGAAGCAAAGGAATGCTCAGCTGCCATCACTCACTGGTTCCCACTGGAACCCAGGGGCTCCCGAGGCTGCAGGAACAAGACAAGCAGCCCCAGGCCAGGGGCAGCAGGGAGTTTCAACACCTCCCAGGGCCCTCCTTCCCAGAGGAGAGTGAGTGACACAGCCATCCCCCCTCGAGAGTGGCACTTTGGGAACCCAAAGCACTCGGTGGGGCTCACCCTGACAGGCAGGCAGGAATTAACCCCAGCTCCCCCACCCTGAGTGATCAGACAGAGGAGCACAGGCTGTCACAGCATCAGGAACATGACACACTAAAGAATCTCATGGTTATCTCTCATGGGGAGATAACCCAGCTCAGTACAGCATCATTGAGGGTGTAGCAAGTGCCACTTCCTCAGCAGCACAGACTACATGAAATTGGACTCCAACACCCCCTCAGTGTTCAGCACCTTCACTTTGGAGCCTGAGCAGTAAAACATTGGACTTGTCCAGAGGAAGTAAACACAGGGGAAGAGTTCACACAGCAGAGCTCCCATTGGCATCCACAGAGCTCTTCTGCAGAGCAAACCCATCTACCCAGAATGAGGCACCTGCACATCATTTTCCCAGGGAACCAGAGCTGACACTCTGGGCTCACTCACAGATAGATGCACAGAGCATTTCCAGATCCTGAGTGTGAGTTTCCAGGTCCAGCACCTGCACACCTCACATTCTTTCCTGCTCTCTAGGCTTACAGCTGCCAATTCCCACTCCTTTTCCAAGGGAACCTGTTGGCTTGGATGCTGTGCCAGGCTGCACTGCAGAGATGCAGGTGCTTTCACAAGCACAGAATGTCTGGAGGAGAGTTACACTCGTGGCTAACACTCCTCTGCAGTGCATCTCTGGTGCAGTTTGCTTCCCCCATGTTGCACACACCTGGAGAAAGGTGCTTGAAGCAACTGACCCCACCACCTTCACTGCTGTAAGTGCTTTGCTCCTTGGAAAGGCCATTCCACAGTCCCAGCCTGGCTCTGGAAACATCCCATGCAGCTAAGCATTACCCCGTGGTGTTGTTCCCCATGCCACAGGGCTGGGCTCAGTTCCATAAACACAGCCTGTCCTTCACTCACTCCCCAGCGCTGTCCTCATCCCCCAGATCCTCCCAGCTTCCCATAGCAGGGTGAAGCTGAGCCACTCAGGTCCTCTCCCAACCTTCCCCACTCTCTTTAAACCCCTCATGGTTCAGGAGCTTGTGTGAAAGCTCCTGCAGGACCTGGATGAAGGTGGACCTACAGAAGGAAATAACAGCTAAAATTCAGTTGCTCTGATCCAAACAAGGATGCCCACAGACTTCTAAACTCCAACGCAGAGAGAAGCAGGAAAAATTGGAAGATAGATGCCAGGAGACCATCTGAAATGACAACTTGGTGTGAAATGACAACTCCTGCCATCGGTGTGGGAGGCACTGCAGGGCACTGCCCTGGGCTGGCCCTCTAGGGTGACAGCAGCTCCTCACCCATGTCCCCCAGCACCCACAAAGCTCACGGGGCTGCTAGAGGCAGAGCACTCATCACCCTCGCATTTTTCTGCTATGAGCACCAGCATGGACCAGCAGAGAAAGCCCCTCCCCAAAGCCACGGTGCTGCCTGTGCACCTCAGGAAAGCTGCTGGGTTTGGGGAGAGCCTCAGTACCCAGTGAGTGCAGCCCCAGGAGCTGCAGCTCCTGTTTGTCAGCTAAACCTGTCAGCTTTGAGCACTGGTGCTTCTGGCAGCTTCCTGGGGCCAAGCACAGAGCGCAAACACATCCCACTGCTCAGCTGGTGAGCAGCTATTTGCAGGTTATTAATAAATCATTTACTGTTTATTGCAATCATTCTGCCAAAACACAAACAGAAAGCATTGCAGTCACTACCAGCAAAGCTGCCTGTTCACACAGGTCAGGGAAACAGACGTTTTGGGTACTGTCCTCTGAAAAGGGGGTTTACAGAACCCTGGGTGGCCCAGGCTCCTCCAGCTGTGACAGCTGTCCCTGGATGATGGTGTCCAGGACAAACTTTGCCTCCTGCCAAAGCCCCTGTGCAGAGGAACAGGCAGCAACAGAATCACTCCCTGCAGAAGTTCTCCTGAGGAGCTCATGTTCTCTCCAGACACTCTTTGGCAGGGCTGCAGGTCTCTCCCCCACCTTCCCACAACTGCAGCAAAGGACCAAGCCCCTGAGTCAGCCCCAGCACTGTACACAGGTCCAAGGGCTGCTGAAAGCCTCCCAAAACACCATGGCAAAAGCATAGAAAGGGGAGAAACTGCCAACCTGCCCTTACTTTGCTGTTAAATAGGAAATCTGCTTTCATCAGCACATCAAGAGCCTGTGGAGATCAAGGAAATGCATTCCTCCATACACTCTCCAGGGCATGGAGCTATCTGCAACCTGAAAAACAGCTGCTGTCACTGCACATCTGAGCAATGATCCTAAGCACAACAACGTGGCTTTAAAGGAACAAGTACTACCCATACTGCAGCTTGTTGCATGCTCCCTCCAAAGTGGCTCTGGATAGACGGGAAAGTGATTTGACTGGAAAGTGATTTGCAGGCACGCTGCAAGGAGGACCAGCACCATCTCACCCACAGAGACAGAGCACAAGCATTCCCCCAAACCCCAGCACTACCACCAGATCTCTGCAGACCTGCTGCTGGCAGCCCCTCTCCAGGAGACTCCAAGATCCCTGTGGCCAAGGCCCACTGTGAAAGCCCTGGCCAAGGTGGAGGTGCCCACCCCAAACTGGGAGGCTGAGACAGGGCCTTGGGGACATCAGTCACAGGGACCTTCAGGGAGGAGGAACAGCAGCACAAGCTGAAATTGCGACACTGAAGACCAGAATTAGGTTTTCTGCTTAAACAGAGTGAAAACAAATAAAAGGACCAGAGCAAAACACAACTACATCACAATGTGCTCCCCAGTAGGCACTGGCACAGTGGATATGCCCTTGGGACACGTGGGGACAGACCAGCACCTGTCCTCAAGCTAGGAACCCAGAGCAGGCTGGCCTAGAGTGTTAGGAGTAGACATTACCCTCCCTCTCCATACTCTCTGAATAATTAAGCCTCCAGAAATTAGTCAAGTCTTTAACTAAGCCAGCTCAGCAAATGTAGTAAGGAATTTCTAGGTCAGAACTACAAGTGCTGGGGAGGGGAAAAAAAAGGAAAAGAGCCTTAGTGCTTTGTCTCCTGTTATTCCCAAGGGATTAGCACCCTGCTCTGTCTCTCCCTGCCAGAGCCTTGTAGCAAGAGCTTAGATGGGAATTGCACCTTGTCATCCTGACATCCCTGACACCATCAAAGAGCACATTTCTGTGCAGAGCATCTCTCTTCATCTCATACAGCTCATTCCCAGTGCCGAGAGGGAAGCATCCCATGACAATTATATTTGTTACATCCCTCCCGCTCCAATGCCTTTGATGTCTTAACCATCATCTTCTGCAGAGGTGTTTTTCCCTCTCCTAGAGCTGTAACCCAGGCATGGAGCTCACAGCAGAAGCCCCAAGAGCACCAGATTTCACAGCACCAGAGAAAGAGCAGCCTCTGTGGTACCATCCATCCCCGTGCCCAGCAGCACAAAGGGCAGGAGGTGACCAGGCACAAGGGACAGCAGCAACTCCCACAGGGCACTGGGGGACAGATGCTCCTTCAGCAGGAGCTGTATCCAATGCTCCAACAGCACGAGGTCTGTCCTCAGAAGACAACCCTTGTGAAAATGAAGAAGTAATTCTTCACAAAGATGGAATTTCCATGAGACAGATACAGATATTTGGCCACCCAAAGGAGTCTGGTGCTCAGGGAAGAGCACACAGAGGTGGGTGGAAGAAGGCAGTGGGATTGAGACAGGGTGGAGGGTTGAGCACAGATGAGGGGTTCCAGCAGTGCATCCCAGTCCCACAAGTACCAGAGCCATAAGAGCAGCAGTGCCTCGCTGCCCTCTTGTGCCCCCACCCCACACACCATGGGGACATAAACCACTTCCCCCTGGGGACTCCCCCTGCAACAGCTCCAGTCTCCTGCTACTCCCTCCTCTCCTCCCACCTTCATCCAGAAAGCTGCGTGGGGGATCAGAGACAGGGGCAGTGCTTGCAGTTTCCCAGTTCTCAAGGAAAGAGTTCACCCTGAAATTCCACTGTGGGAGCACGGAAGAGGAGGAAGAAGGCTCTAGTGACAGCTGCCAGACCCCCCAGACCACCCCCATGCAGACAGGAAACACAGAGGGATCAGAGTCCTGTCAGGAGCCTGGGGTGGAGGGACCCACAGAAACCTGCTCCCACCTTTGTTCAGGCATTAAAACAACCCTGACCACCATTCTTACAACCTCTGGGCAGCCAAGGAGGTGTTCACAGGCAGATCCAAAGAGGGAAGGTGGCAGAAACCAGCCAAGGGACACAGCCATGTGCTGCTTTGTGCCACCTCTTCTTGCAGCAGCCATAAAGACCACGCTGTCTGCAGGCAGCTCCTCCCAAGCTCTCCCTGACCACACCCCTGCTGGTCTCTTCCTTCAGGTTGACCTGAAGGACGCTGCAGTCCATACTTGCACTTGGAGAACATACAGCACACATGCCCCAAGGCCCTGTGTGGATCCACATCCACCAAGCCCCAGTCTCAGCTCCAGCACCATTGTCCCTGCACTATTCAGAGTTTGGTTTTTCCACTTTCTCCTTCCATAGTCTGAGACAGACATGGACAAAAGGAGAGCAGAGGAAGGCAGGGAGTCAGGGAGCAACAGTGCAGATGGTTGAGCCCTACACCTGGTGGGCTGCACACTCTCCAAGGGCTCCATCCCTCTGTCCTGTGGCAGGAGCACTGAAACCCTGTTGGAAGGGGGTACCCCACACCCCCTTTCTCTCACCCACATGGCAGCAGTGCAGATGGCAAAGGCTGAGGTTGGTGCAGCTCCATCTGAGCAGGACCACCTGCTCTTGCGATGAAGTCTCCTCCCTGCTCGGAGGGGCTGGGCAGCCAGAGGACAGGTCCCTGCAGGGGCAAGGGACCATGGGGACAGCCAGGGTTGGCACAGCAGCTCTGTGCCCCAGGCAGGTGCAGGGGGGCACGGCCAGCACCCCCTGCCTGTGTCCCCAAGGGAGGAGGGGTGGCCAAAGACAATGGCAGCATTGAGCAGCCACTCGCCCCAGCCCATCTGCAGCTCCGGGAGCCCAGGGCACACAAAGCCAGCGCTGGGCCATGGCGAGTCCTGCCAAGGCAGGGACACAGACCCGCCTTTGTGTCTGCAAAGGCAAAGTTAGCTTTGGGCAAAAGATGAGGGAGAGCTCCACCACTGGAGCCTGTGCTTTGGCTGCTTTTCATCTGGAGGTGGTGACCCACATGCAGGCAGCAGCAGAAGTGCCCAACACTCCCCTTCTGCTGCCTGCCCCACTGGTGAGACCAGGTAGGGGGAACACCACAGGTGACCCCTGTGCAAGGGGTGGAGCACACAGAGGGACCATGAGAGCACTCTCATATCAACAGACCAAGACAAGAGGGGTTTCATAGAATCACAGAATGGTTTGGGTTTGAGCTGGGAAGGACCTTAAAGCTCATCCTATTCCACCCCTGCTATAGACAGGGACACCTTCCACTATCCCAGGTTGCTCCAAGCCCTGTCCAACCTGGCCTGGAACACTTTCAGGGACAGCCATAGCTTCTCTGGGCACCCTGTGCCAGGGCCCCACCACCCTCACAGCCAAGAATTTCTTCCCAATATCCCATCTCTCCCTGCCCTCTGGCAGTTTGAAGCCATTCCCTTTGTTCCATCACTCCAGGGCCTTGTCCCAAGGCCCTCTCCATCTCTCTTGTAGCCCTTCCTCTTGTACGGTTTGACACACCCCAGCTTAAATCCCTTTATCTTCCCTGTTTTTCTTTTGCCCCCAGACTGGCAGAGAGCCAGGGGCTCCAAAGAGTTCCTTCAGGGGACCAAAGCCAAGCCTGTGCTCCTGCCCTTGGACCTGGCTCATCCTGTCCCTTCCCAGCACTTGCACTTCACATCCCTGCCAGCAATGATTTCCATATGCAGAAAAACAAATCCCCAAGGACAACAGGTTTTATCCCACTTCCTTCATTTCCCAGCTCTGGAATGAGAGCAGCTCTGCTGCCTGCAGGGAGCCAGTGCCCGTCCTCACTGCTGCCCATGTCACACAAGAGCACAGGCACTGCCTTTACCCCCACACTGCATGCCCAGCTCAGCAAGAGTGCCCAATTCACTCACTCACTGCCATGCTGATGGTCATTTATTAATGGCATGGCCCCGCTCGTTAGCCTGCAGCCTGGGGTGTTAGCAGAGGTTAAGGCACCAGGACAAACTGCTGGGGAAAGAGAAACCCTCCCCCCAGGAGTGGGAACTGGTGAGGATCAGTCACACTGCAGGGGGAAAAAGCCCAGCACCATGTACCCAGGCTGTCCTGGGCCAGCCTGCCACTGCAGAGAGCATGGAGACGGGAAGGAAAAGGGCTAAATGGAGGGAGACCCTCAGCAGACACTACTGTGGGCTGAAGGGGTTGCTGTCCCAGGGGGACAGCTGATGCACAGGGAGCCTGGGAGCCACAGCCCCTCCGTGGGGCACCATGGCACCATGCAGGCTAGCCTGAGGGGACACTCACTGGGATTTTGTTAGCAAAAACCAGGGAGTACAGGGAAGTGCCAAAAGCTGTCAGGACAGAAACCTTCAGCATCAAGTTTTCTTCCATTAGAGATAACAGAGGAAAAACTCACCCACTAAAAAGAGGCCTCTCCATGCTTTTTGTGCATAATGCTGCTCCATTTTCCTCTGCTTCAGCTCATGACACCTGTGCTTTTAGCCCCCAAACCCTGACATGCCTGTCACTCACTGCACATTCACCCTGTGACAGACAGAAAAAGAGGGCTGCCAGCTTTCAGCAGGACTGAATTTCACATAAATCCGAGCCTGGCTTCAGTCTCCACTGTGGAACTGCTGGTGGTCCAGCATTTACATTCAAAGCAAATCTGTGGGGAGTAAAAAACACAAAAGAGACCATGAGGTGCAAATCATTATTTTGCTTCACAAGAACTGGACACTGATGCAAAAGGAATATTTAAATCACATCCTTAGTCACACCTGCTAATTCAGGGCTTCTGCTCTCAGCCTGCCAGGACTGAAATTGGATTAATGCACACAACCAAGTGAACTGCTTCCCTTGCTCCAGGCCCAGCCAGGGCTGCCAAGGCAGCAGAAAGCATCTCCCAAAAATTATTTACCCTCAGAAAATCTTGGAAACTCCAGGCCATGATGTCCCTGTCCATTTCAAGGGGGTGGAATGAGATGATCTTTAGGGTCTCTTCTGTGATTCTATGACAATTGACAGGTAGAAGCCTGGAAAGCCCTGTTTCAGCCAGAATTACTTATCTGGTTGTAAATTGGAGACTGCAACCTCAGTCAAGCAGTTATGGATCAAAACACTGTGTCTGACATGGAGAAACGTGCCAGGGAAATTTTATTGCAACACAGCAAATGGGGTTTGACCTTAAGCACTGGACAAATCTTCCAGTTCATCACCCAATGTTAAGAAACACTTGGACAAATTGGAGATTGGAAAACCGAGGCTGCAGAGATTTACTTTAAACTGATCCAAAAAAGAAAACAACCCATCTACCCCTCCTGGTCACCCTCACCAGACAGCAGCCCCACCAGCACCATCCCGAGCGCAGGGCAAGGGTAAGCAGCTAATTACAACTGCCAAATACAAAACTGCTGCTCTCTCACTTTGTGAGCATCTCTCAGCCAAGGGATGCTGGTCCCTGGTTTGCCTGGAAAGCTGAAATAAAGTTGAGGCATCCTTGGGCTCCCAAAGTACAGGGAAAGCATCAAATTTTTGACAAAGAAAGTCTGGAAGAACACTTCTGCACACTCAAGTGATGCAGATTGCAGAGAATTTAAAAGGCAAGATGGTGACAAAAATAATGCAGCAAGCAGGACGAGCGTAACTGCCAAGGCCATGAAGGGCATCCTGACCACAGCCAAAGGGCAGCTTGGTCACCACTTCTCTCCCCCCCAGTGACTCTGCTCTTTCACCTGTGCCTCTCCTGCAGCCAGGAAGGGAGGTTTGCTGGAGGCAGAGGACAACACCAAAGGGAATTGGGCACTCTGTGACAGTCCCACACACCGACAGACACACAGGGCCTGTGCTGCCGAGGAGCAAAATCACAGAATCACCCAATATCCCAAATCAAAAGGGACCCACAAGGATCAATTTCTGGCCCTGCACAGACACCCCAACAATCCCACCCTGTGCATCCCTGGCAGCGCTGCCCAAACACTCCTGGAGCTCTGGCAGCCTCGGGGCTGTGCCCATTCCCTGGGGAGCCTGGGCAGTGCCCAGCACCCTCTGGGGAAGAACCTTTCCCTGATCTCCAACTTAAACCTCCCCTGGCACAGCTCCAGCCGTTTCCTGTCCCTGTCCCAGGGAGCAGAGATCAGAGCTGCCCCTCAGGAGGAGCTGCAGCCCAGGTGAGCTCTGTGCTCCATCTCCTCCAGCTGAACAAACCAAGTGCTCTCAGCTGCTGCTCCTATGCTTCCCCTCCAGACCATTCCCATCCTCGTGTCCCTCCCTTGGACACTCTCTAACATTTTTAGATCCTTCTGATATTGTGGCACCCCAAAGTGCCCCCAGCACTGGAGGTGAGGCTGTCCCAGTCAGGGACAATCCCCTCCCTCCCTCCCTCAGCAATGCTGGGCCGATGCACCCCAGGACACGCTGTCCCTCCTGGCTGCCAGGGCACACTGCCACTCATATTCAACTTGCCCGTGACCAGAAGCCCCTGAGGCAAGGAAGGAAGGTGAGGAAGATCCAAAGCAGCTGGAGATGTTCCTCAAATGGTGGCAGTCACAGGAACCAGCTTCACCTGGTGCTGCAGGAATGAAGATCATGGTAAGGCTGAAGGTAATGGGGGGTCTCTGGAGATCCCCCAGCCCAGACCCTTCCCGGCAGGGCCAGCTACAGTGCTCAGGACAGCTTCTCCTTGAGTTTTGAGTATCTCCAAGGCTGAAGACTCCACAACATCTCTGGGACTAGCCTAGTAAAACTTTTTTTGATGTTTTAAGTGTAATTCCTGTGCTTTAGTTTGTGCTCAATACCCCTGTCCTGGCACCAGCACCCAGAGATGAGTCCACTGAGGGCAAACCCCTTCATAATGGTAACAGAGCTGGGCAGGGCTCACTGCCAGGAGCTGACAGCAGAGCTACAGATCAGATTCCTGTGGGTGCTGAGCACTTCAAAACCCACCTGTGGCTGTAGAAGCACAGCACCCAGGGTGGGAAGCCTTCCTCCCAAACCCATGCAAAACCAGGTTTTACCACAGCAGTACATCTCTTCCATAGCCAGGACAAGGCAATTGAAATTCTCATGGAATGGAAAGAAAATAGTTTTTTGCCTTTAAAGGACAGACCCAAAAGGACCTGTGATGGGCTGCTGCCTCTTGTCTCCCGCAGAGCCTGTTTCAGCACCTCTGGCCATAGGTTTGCTCTCCAGAACTTGTCCAGCTGGGGCCAAGATGGAGGAAAAGTAGACACAGGAATCTATGAACACCCACACTTCCCACTTCAGAGAGACACCTGGCTTTTCCCTCTGCAGAGAGGGTGCTTGGGCACAAACCTACCTTGGGAAAGGTTCCCTTTTGCTGTCACTGAGGGACAGAGCCAGAGCAGCAAAGCTCTGCTACCACAAAACCTGGGTTACTCCTCCTACTTTTCCAATGCTGCCACAGGACCTGAGAAATTGTTCAATCAGACAAAGTAAAACTGTCCAGATGTGCACAGGGCCAGAAGGATGCTCACTGCAGGTTTGGTCCTGTGGTCTTGCAGCAGCTGCTTCCCAGAAGAGGATTTATTCCATACTCCAGGACATTAGCACTGACACCCAGGGAAGCAAATCCACAGCCCACACAGGATACCTTACAGGAACAACCCCACCTGTCTTCTCTTAAAAGAGGGTTGAGCTCATACAGGGCCCAGTCACTGCATTTTTAGCCAAATCTTCTGCAGTATTTGCAGAGTGAGGATCACTGGCCTGGCAACCTCTTGCTTTTACATTAATGATTTTGACTTCTTTGCATAAAATGGTCCCAGCCAAGCAAGCCAGGAAATAAACTACTTCAGCAGGTTCCTTCAAAAGAAAGGAGAGAAAAACCCTTTTTGCCAAGAGCAAATACAGACCATTCAGGAATTCCTGGGAGCTTGGGTTGGTTTTGTTTGGCTGGTCTTGCTTTTAATTCATAGTCACTGAAAGAGTTTTGTGCCTTAACTATTGCATGTGCCACCAGCTAAGCACTTAATGAGGAGGAAGTGAGACTTACACAGTCACTGCTCAGACAGGAGGAGGGAGACGCAGCCGTGCCAGCCTCTGCAGCCATCCTGATCCAGAGCAGCTGGCAGGAGCTGGCACAGGGCAGGACTCTCAATCCCTGCCCACCCACCCCGTTGCAGGAAGGGAAAGCTTCACACCACAGCAGGCACCCCACCATAGCAGGAGCCCCATGTCCCTGGGCAGGGATAGCGTGATGCCACACGCACTGCACAGCCCTGCAGTCCTCAAAGGGCTGCCCAAGCTGCCAAATCCCCTCACCCTTTCCAAGGGCAGGTACCTGGCAAAGAGAAGGATGGAAACAAAATACAGAGAAACTTTCAGGCTTCATGTGGAATAAGAGCAATGCCATAAACTCTTGCCACAGCCAGCTCGGGGTGGGGATCTGGCTCAGATAAAGTTTCCCCCAGCTCAGGGCAGAGCAGAGCTGCACTTGTCCACAGGTAGCAATACAGACATACTACTCATACATTGGTACAACACAACATCTCCTCAATACCACAGCAGAGGGGCAAGAGACCAGCCACACAGTGCTGCACATACAGCCTTTAAACCCCTTGGGCTGGGCTTTGCTCCCCAGGCTGAGATCAAAGGGACCTTGGTTTGAGAAGGCTGCTGCTCTGCTGTGGGTTAGACCCTCCAAGAGCAGAGCAGGCAGCACCAGACCCACAGGACCAGTACAGGGCATGAGCCAGAATCCAAAAAGAGGAATTAACCCCACATCCCACAGAGGCAAAATCATTTGGAGCTCAGAGGTGGGAGCTGATAGCTGCCAGAGACTGCCTGCCACCCTCCAGCCCTGCCACGGCAGGGAGGACAGAGCCCAGCTCCTCTGCAGCTTCCCCTCCACACTACTGCCCAGCAGGAACGGGGATTGCTGCACAGTCCATGTAAAACACTCACTCTGTTCGGATTGGCAAGCACTCAGGAACAAGCTACTCCCTTGCCTGCCAAATCGAGGAGATGGAGAAAACTCATTAAAGGCAAGACACAGTCTCTGGATGCAGAGCAAGGCTGGACAAACCATCCCAGGCACCCAGCAGCCTGTTTGGATGGGGAGCAGTCAGCCACACCCTGGCAAATGCAGGCAGGGTGGGCTGCATCACTCTGTTCCCAAAACAGCAGCAGCTCTTCCATTTCATTCCCAACCAGCAGCCCTCCTCCTCGCAAAGGCAGACAGCCCTTTCCTTTCAGAGCTGGCTCCAGATGTTGCAGATCCCAGCTGGAGCTGTGCAAGGGGACCAGACCATGAAGAGCAAGGACCGTGCCACGCTATGACAGTCGCAGGCTGCATCAAAGAGCCTTTGCTGCTTCTGTGCCCAAACACAAATTCTCTCTGTCCATGACCCAGCCACAGCCCTGGCTAAGCTGTCCCAAGCACCATGGCAGGACATAGCCCCCACACGTGGACACAGCTGCTGCAAGGGGCACCTGCCCATTGCTCCAGCACCTGGCACACCAAAGCTGCCACTGCCCTGGGTCCGCTTCAAACTGGGTTCCTCTGCCACAGACACAGAAGAGACATCATAGGCACAGAGAAAACTCCAACCCCCATGGAAAGCAAGCACCATAACTCATAGGGCTCCAAACAAGGCACCAGGAGGCCGTGTGTCCCTGGGCAGAGCTCGGCCCACTGAGGAGCACATGGTCTGGAAGAGAGGGCTAGGCTGTGAGCCTGATCAACACAGCCCAGTGCAGCCACATCCCTGCTCACCAGCATGGCAAGGAGAATAACATCCCTTACTTTTCACAGCATCTCTTCTTGGTAGAAGAAAAGGGGCATCACAGGAGCTGTCAGTGATTCCTGGCCAGAACCAACACAAAGGAGCCTCACACAAACCCACATTCCCGTGACAGGCTGTGACACCATGGATCAGCCCAGGGGCACCCCAGGGGCACAGCAAAGGAGCAAGAGGAACAGGGCTACGTACTCATGGTGCAGCAGCAGCCCCCGCGCCAGGCTCAGCTGGGAAACACCAGCTCCGTCCAGGTCGGTCACGCTGAGGAGGGGTGGGAGCCACCTCAGCCTCCCGTCCTCATCACCACCAGCACCGTGCAGCAGCAGCTGAATTCACTGACCCGAGGAAACAGAAGAATCGGGAACCTCTCCCAGCACCCAAGGCAAGTGGCTGCTAACAGGCAAGGCCGTGCTGCCCCGGCACCCACAGCCCCGCTCCCTGCCACACTCCAGCATGTCAGCAAGCAAATCCTCTTTGCCTATGGGCAAGGGAACTGCATGGGGGGAGGGAAAAAAGCATCAAGAAACTCTTTGTCTACAAACATCCCAGCCGGGCGCACGTGCAGTGTGAGTTTCCTGGCGAGGGCGGAGGGGGGGCCCGGACTTGGAGCCATCATTTCCGCTGCAGATCCCTCCGCTCACTTATTGTCTTCTAAAAATAAAAGTAAACACCGAAGAAGAGCTCTTTGTTTTTACTTCTGCTGTGTCAGAGAGATTTCTCTGACAGGAACAAGTTGTGGGGCCTCTTCCCAAACCTCTGGGAGCTTCCCCCATGACCAGAGCAGTGCTGAGAAGGCTGTGGGTGTCCCAGGGACTGGCAGGGAAAAGAAGCTGTCCTCTCTTCCCTCCAACCTGCAGCTGCTCATGGTGGGGACCATAAATCCCAGAATGGTTTGGGTTGGAAAGGATCTTAAACGCATCTCATCCCACCCCCTGCCATGGGCAGGGACACCTGCCACTCTCCCAGGCTGTTCCAAGCCCTGTCCAACCTGGCCTTGGACATTTCCAGGGACGGAACAGCCACAGCTGCTCTGGGCACCCTGTGCCAGGCCTCCCCCACCCTCCCAAGGAACAATTCCTTCCCAATGTACAACCTAACCCCACCCTGTGTCAGTTGGAAGCCATTCCCCTTGTCCTGTCACTGCATACCCTTGTGATGGTAAGGATTACCTGTCCAGAGTTCCCACCTGCACTGGGCAAACCATCTTCCCTCTGTTTCAACTCAGAGAGGAGGCCATTGCCCAAAGTGCAGGAAGCCTCAGTTTAAGCCACATCACTCCTCTTAATAAAGCAGCAAAGCACAAGGAAAGCCAGGAAAGCCATTTTAACACATAAAGTACATATTTAAAAATTAAGACTGAGATATGTATGGATATCTCTTCCTGGTCTTGCTTCCCAAATCTCTCTTCCTGACAGCCCCAGAGGCTACAAGGACAAGCCTGAGCCCTACACAGCCAACATCACTGATTAAACACAAGCACAAACTTCCTCACCAGGCAGCTGCCCTAATCTAAGCATCTCACAGCTTTCCCAGTTGTTTGTTCAGCTTCTTCCTTTACCATGGAGCTGCTCTACAAAACTGCAGGGTAATGAGACACACACACACACACACACACACACACAAAATGACCTTTTTTTTTGACCTGCATTAGGAGTAAATGCAGCAGTAACAGCCCAAAGCCTCAGGTATCCTCCATGATTTGATAAAGTTGCTTATCTAAGCAAGACCCTGCAGGGACCAGCCTCATTACTCAGAGCAAAGCTCTTCCCCACGCCCTGATGAAGAGTGTTTCTTTAAATTTGCCAGTTGCAAAAAAACCTACAGATTAAAACAAAAAGATAAGAGGAGACATTTGTTTTCTCGATTTGAGTGCTCAAATGGCTTCCCAAGGAAAGCCCGTGGGATCTGTGACCAAGCTGCTCAGGACACCTCAGGGATGGGCACATGCAAAGGGCAGTGGGGCTCCTGGGAGACAGGAGGCAGCCATCCCAAAGGCAAGGGGCAGCTCAGAGGGACAGGAGGAGACACAAGTGGAGCCCTGACTGCCACAGCTCCCTCCTGGAGCACCCCAGACCTCCCAGCTCTGTCCTCCTCTGGGACAGGGCCTGGCTTTCCACCCTTCATGGGGACAGATGTGCTCAAAGATAACAGGTTTAACAGGGCCCCAGCTTCAGTACAGCAGCTTCTAGGGAAAAAAAGTGGGGGGGGAAGAAAAAAAAGGAAAAGAGCTCATGATTGCAAACATCCTCCCCGGGGCCTGATTACCCCTGAGAGTAATGAGTTGTAATAAGCAGTGCTGGACCAGTAAAGCAGCCCAGCCCTGAGCAATAAAGTAGCCTGGGAATACACATACCAAAGTCTGCTGATAAAAATGCTGTTAATTCCCAAACCATCCACTTCTTGGCTGCCAAGTTACCCACTGTGTTTGCCTGGGTGTTTTTTCTCCTGTAGAGGACTGACAGTGATCTGTGCCCTAGTGCAGCCTCCAGGGCACTGCAGGATCCTCCTGCAGCTCAGCACAGCTGGAGGAAGGGGAGTCTTCCCTCTCCAAACACAACTCAGCCCCCCAGAAACCCAGCAGAACTCTATAGCTTCGGATGTAACAACTTATGAGTACTAGAGTATGAAAAAATGGCCATTACACCCATCATGTACTGGGGCAGGGACTCTGGGACTGGGCTGCCTCCCCCAGCCCAGGCTGGCACCACCATCCTCCTCTCCCTGTGCCAGGGTGGCAGCCAGGCCCTGCAGCACCATCCTGCTGCTTCAGACGAGCTCCAGCACAGAGGGAGAACTCAGCAGTGCAACCTCCCTCCAGCTCTGCCAGCATTTTTCTGCTCTAACAGTGGGGTCTACCACAGGAGGCCTCCTTCTCCTCAGCCATCCAACCTCTCCCTCTTCCAGTGGCTCTGTTAGGCTGCACATCAGCTCTAGTGGCTTGTCACCATTTCACACCATGCAAATAAAACCCAAATCAAATCCATGAAGCAAGAAAGGAGAGAAAATAGCTTTGTTGTTAGTTCACTTATGAGCCAGAAAGCCAAGTCACACCAATAAAATCTGTGGGCAAGAGACAGCAGGATGTCAGACTGATGAGCTTCCAGCATCCTCCACTGCAGAGTGAACCCAGGCCCCAGAAGGGGCTGAGATCCAGGCAGGCACAAGCCTTGCATGTCCAGAGACACCTGGACAGTCAGCTCTCACCTTTGCCTGGCCTGGCACAGTGCACCAAAATCCCAGAACCTGAGAAGCAGTGCCAGGCACAGCACCAGGGCCAAACTCAGCAGCAGCTGTAGGACTGGCACAGGGACATGAGCTGGATGTGCCTGTGCTGCTGGAAGTGCTGCCATCCTGCATGGGATGTGCTGGCACACAGGGCCAAGCTAAGAGCTGGCAGGAGCAGAATTGTTAACCAGGACACTTAAAGCAGACTAATCAAAGAAAAGCCACGTCCCTGTTAAAAACTGACCAGGAGCAGTGTGAAAGAACACCACTGTCCTTACAGGGCCCAGCCATCACAGCTCTAAACTCTTGGGACACTCAGCTCACAGAACCACCAGGATAAGCTGCAATGCGTAGTCAATACATTATGCAGTTACAACTTTACAGATGTATGCATTGATTTACCCAGTGCACATCTCCTGGGAGCCCAGGGAATGCTCATCAGCTCCCATCTCAACCTGACTTACAGCCCAGAGCTGATCCAGGCACAGAGGGACATTTCAGGCCTTGAGCATTCTGCTGGGAGTGCCTCCAGCAGGAGCCATGGGGAGACATTGGGTTTCCTCTCATCATCTTAATGCATGGCAGTGTGCTTCCTGATGCTGGCACTGGAGGCAAAACCAACAGTAAGAACTTGCCAAAGCTCCCAGCAGCTGCCTGGAGCCAGGGCAGGCCAGAGAGCCCCCCAGGCAGAGCTGGGGGCTGGCAATGCTCAGGCTGTGTCCTGCCAGCCTCCAGCACCTCACCCTGGGCCTTCTCTGGAAAAAGGGCCAACCCCAAACCCCAGGCACAGGCTCTGCTCCGGGCTGCACACACATACCTGGACTGGGAAAGCTTCACAACCACTCCATGAAACGAGGCCATGTCCCCTGAGCTGCTCTCCCAGCCACCTCTCCTCATCCAGCTCCAAGAGGACAAGAACAGCCAGAGCTCCCCAGGACACCCACCACCATGGAGGCTATCCCCTCTGAGAGCACAGCCTACTCTATACCCACTAGGAGGGGAGGAGTGGCTGCCTCAGGAACCACCGTACCCAAAGGCACTCTACACCCAGCCCTCACTGCCAGGACATGCTCAGCATTCCCTGGAAGATACCATGGAAGGCAAAACCCAGTCCTCACCCCTGCTGTCCCCTGCATCAAGCTCTGTGCAGGCACTGCAATGCACCCAGGAGGGCTAATCCTGAGGATCCCTGTCTCAGTTAATTATTACCTGGCCAGCTATCAGTGTTTCTGTGCAGGGACAGTCTTGCTCAAACTCAGGGAAGAAGGTAAAAGTCGTTTCCCATTTGCTGAGCCCCAGGCAGCCTGCCCAGCTCATCATGGCCCCTCTGCACACACCAAAGGGACGGCAGAGCAGGACTCCTGTCCTGAGGAAGTGGGGCACAGAGAGGTGGCACAACCTGCACCTGCAAGCAGGGTCACGCTGCCTCTCCCAGGTGCCCTATCCACTGATCCTCACCAGCTCCAGCCACACACAGGAGGGGCTGTGAAATGAAAAGCAGGACAGCTTTGTTGGGTTTGAGCCCCAGTACCTCCAGCTGTTCTTTGTCTACCACCATAGCCCATTTCAACCTCTAAGGATCTCTCCCGGAGCACATTCACCTGCTCCTCTTCTCTTCCAAGTCCTCCTCCATGTGCTGCAAAGCCAAGTGCACCAGTGCCCGTGCTTGGCTCCAAGGCTGGTTCCAGCATGCTGCCTGAGGGTGTGCCAGGAACAGAGACCTCACTGGGGCTCACAGGGTGGAGGAAGAGCCCAGCAAACCAGGCACAGAGAGGGCAGGGCTGGCTTTGACCTCCCCAGGTCTGCCAAATCTAACAACACACCCCTGCTACAAGAAGAGGTTTCAGCAGGCAGACCAAAACCTCTTCAAATCTAGAAGTTATTTCTAAGGCATGTACAAGGAACTATGCCACAGTTACAGGCCAACCCTCAGATCTAAGAAGATCCTACTGCATTTTGCACCTCCACTGAAGCATTCCTAGAGAGCCAGCAGTTAAAAGAAGTTGCAAATCTTATTTACACCATCATTAAAGGGAGGAAAAGGAGATTAAGAAGATATGATAAGATCAAGTGCTGTCAGCCTCAAGCAAACCTCAAAATTAGGTCCCCAGGTAAGAAGAGCAAAGTAATTACCTCATGGAAAAGCTTTTCTTTTACCCAAGAACATTCCCGCTCAGGACTGGGTGTGTTCAGGGGAAATGCTCTTTGATGCAGTCAGTGGTACCAAGATTAGGCAGAGGCAAGCCCACTGCAAACCTTCCACAGCCTCGTATTTTTGCATGATGCTTGCATGGCAGTTCCAGCTGCCATGTTTCCACAGGACAGGGAGGGGATGGGCATGTGCTTTCCTTTCTGATAGCTGCAGCTCCTAGGACCCTGCTAAATGCAGGCTCCCCTGGAGCAGCCTGCCCAGAGGCCCTGGGCAAGGGTATAGAGTCACCAGCGATGAGACTTTTAGGCAAGTTATGTCATAAATGCAGCCCGGAATGTCTCTGCCTGGAGGGTAAATCCATCCAGTGACCTTATTGAGTCACTGCCTGCTGACTCACTCACTTGGGCAGCCTGAGCTGAGTTGTAGGCAAGGAGATGTCATGGTGACAAGGACTCAGGGACTGTCCCCTAACACAGAAGTCTTACAGGTTCTCCACGATGGCAGGAGCTTGTTTGCAACAGCAATCAGGCTCCCTTCTGCTCTTCTGCACTCACTCCCACTTCCTCATGCCACAGGCCATTATCACATCGGAGGGGATTCAGCTGCTCTTGTGACAGGACAGCTCCCAGCAGCAGCAAGAGAAGTCGTGTCACTGTTCAGTGTGCCAAGAAGTCAAATGGGCAGAAGCAAAAGGCCACAATGCAGCACAAAGCAGAGAACTCAGAGCCAAACCAGAGACAGCCCCCAGGCTCCACACCCTGACCTGCTGCATGGCAGCCTGGGCTGCAGTGTCACACAAGCCACCTGTCCCAGCCACCACAGGGCACACTTGTGCTGGTACCTGTGCTGCTCTGCCCAGCAGAAGTCAGCCCTCTGCAGGCACTGCCTCAGCCCCAGAGAACAGGCAAAAGGGATGCAAGGCTCGGCCAGCTCCTTCCCCCTCCCAAACACAAAGATCTCTTCACTGGAGCCACGTGAAAGGGTTGGTGTCAGTGCTTGCTCTGGGAGCAACACACAGGGTCAGAGCTCTAATATTGGAGCACAGATGATGACAGGGAAGAAGGGAAGGAACAAGAAAAGAACCATATAAATAGCAGCATTGTCCTTACTGGGTTTCACAGGGCATCTGATGTCAAATAGGATCGTTCAGTCAGAGATGAAGTCTCTAATTGATTCCCATATGACAGTTTCTTATCCAGGACTTGTTCACCGGCCAAACAAGCTGAGTAAATATGCTTTGTTCTACCATTAAAGCCAGTGACAAATCATTGGCTTGCAACAAAACCAGTGTAAACAGCATCCTTCCTCCCGGGCCAGATCTCCTCCTACTCCCCTGACACCCTCGCACTGCTGCACTTGGATTCTCTACCAGCCCCAGGTCTGGCATGGGGTAAAGAAGACCTACGCCGTGGGCACCAGCACACACTTGGCTTTGGAAAGAAAAGTTGCTCTCTCAAGGGGGTTTGGGCACCAAATCACCTTTGCAGCCCTCAAGTGAAACTTGCTGCAGCCCAGAACATTCATTTAGTAACAGAGACATCCAGTCCACAGCCTAGAAATAAGAGTCCTTACAGGAGGCAGAGCCTGATCTGAGTAGAGCCAGTTTAGCCTGGCAGCGTCACAGACACATTTAATGGTCAAGCAGAGTTCAAGACAGACTGGGGATGTTCTTGCCCTAGACATGTTTGTCCTGAGCTTTGGAGTTTCCCCAGCAGCCTTCTGCACCCCCAAAGACCATCACTAACTGCCAGTTTTTCTGCTCTTCTCCAAAGAGGCTGCTTAGGGAGAACACAGGAACCTGGGTGCTCCATGACCCATTCCTGGCACCCAGAACTATGGGATGAGGTATGACAGTGGATATATCCCAGGTAAGTCCTTTTTGGATCCATCTATAGACATGCTGGCCAAGAATGTGCCTAGTGCCTTCCAAATGAGTCACCTACTTCCCCAACCTACTGCAGCACCAAGGTCCAGGCACTTGCTACCTGCTCGGGGACACAGGACCTCCCTTCATCCTTTTTCCATTAACCACCCCCGAGTTTCACTGCCATCTTCTAGTTTTTGTATAGAGAAATGAGGTGAGCGACAGTACACCTTCCTCTGACTCAGAGCCTTCATGATTTTGTAAGCCTGGACCAGGTATTCATTTCCATTTTCATTCAATCAATGCACATTTCATTTCACTCCTGTTTCCAGACTGCTGATGGAGCCCCCACACCAGTCCTGAGTTGTTACCACCACCCACTTCTCCATCCTTAACACTCCAAAGGTGACACACAGCTGACCCTCTGCCTTCTATCACACAACTCCTTTCCAGCACCTGAAAGACCCTTCTTAGAAACACAGAGTCATTAAGGTTGGACAGGACCTTTAAGATCACCAAATCCAACCACCCACCCAATCCCAGCACCATGTTCATCTCATCTTTGTGTGCTGGAGCACCAGCAGTGACAAACAGATGAGCTCAATCCTGCAGGGGCACATGGGTCAAGGTTGCTGCTCACCCAAGAGAGCACCTATGCAGGTGCATCCCACCATCCAGCCAGCACCTGGACCCATCAGCACACACCAGACTCCATGGAAAAGCCACCTGGTGGCACCTGAGGGAGTGGGAAACACTCTGTGTACCTCCTAGTGTCCAGCTGCTGGCTGGATCAGGCTCAGAGGCTCAATTCTTCCATGCTGGGCATGCAGCACCCTTCAGTGCAAAGCCCATGGCTCACTCTCCTGCTGCTGTGACCAACAGCAGAGCCACAGTTTGGGCAAACAGCCATCACCCATCCCAACAGGAGAGCAGCCCAGCAAACGAAGCAAACCCTGTGATCCCAGTGTAAGCTACACCTTTGCTTCTCGACATTTGCTAAACCCCAAAGTGCCTGGCTTGGAGGAAATCCAAAGAGAGGAAAAAAAAAACCCTCAACATTTTTCAAACAGATGATTGCTGAGAGCTGGGGAGACCTTGTGGTTTTGTGAAGGGCCCACTCAAAGCATATATTGCTTTTCCAACCCAGATGAGAACCACTGCCAAAACAAAAGCCTTGTATCCATTTCAGCCCCAGTGAGGAGTAGGGAATAGTGGGTGAAGGTAGAAATTTAGTCCAGATATTTGCTATAAGGGCCAAACTCCTACCTTAACACTTGCCTTTCAAGGAACACATATGAAAACATGTGAGGAAGCACAGGTATAAACTTCTACCTGAGCCCTACTCTAGGATGTTTCCTAAATGCTGACTTGGAATTTTCCTAGGCAAAGCTGGAATCACATGCATCACACGACTCCAGAGGAAGCAGCACTGAGAGCCCCAGTTGAAGCCCAGAGGGAAGTGATGGCTCTGACCAAACAGGATGAACGGGACCCTTGGAGTCACATAGAGGATCTGTTTTCTTCCTAAATCCACTGACAAATGCTCTGGCCAGGGCACCCCCAGGTACTGCCAGACCCATGCCCCCAGTAAAACCTCATGAGAGAGTGCCACAGCTATCACTCTGAAGGTAGCCACAAGGCCACCCTGCAGGAGTGACTCCCAGTCCCCTATTCTGGAGGACTGCAGTGCTCTGTCACTTGAAAGCATTGTTGTCATCATCTGGGAAACAGAGGAATAATATAATCACATGTTTCTGATATCTCTGTTTACAACTAAATTTCCAAGTCCTCCCAGAAAACATCTCTTGGGAACGTTTCTGTAAGCACAGCTTAGCTGGAAAACCTTGGGCTCTGGCTCAGAGATTACAGCAAATTCATCTCACGTGGCTCACAGGGAACTGGGAACAAGTGACAGCGTGGGGCTCAGCTGAGAGCTCAAACAGAAGAGAAGGGAAAGTGGGAACATCCTCAGATAGACTTAGCTGGTCACAGACTCCTGGTTTAGCACACCTTGAGCTCATCTCTGTACACACATGGCAAGTATTCCCAGCCAAAAACCACACAAGTCTATAGCAAAACCTCCCCCCTCAACTCTGCTGCCACTGGACTTGGCCCCAGGCAATCCCATACTGATTATGCCAAGCCAAGTTACCCACACTTAGGCCCTTATTCCAGGGTCAGACCTGCTGCAATTGTCACTTCTGCAGGAGAATTCCTAGTTATGTTCGAATTTTCAAAGGAAAGTTTGTGATCCTTTAAGTAGTGCTCCCTGCTCAGGGTTTGAAGGATATTCTTCACATTTCCAGTATGGGTGGAGGTAAGACTTACAATGTCCTTAAACTGCCCCCTGCCTTTAAATGCCTGGGGTATATGAACAACGAAGCACATGACTGCACCCCAAACCACCCTCCCTCAGAACCCTCACAGCTTGGGAACTTCCCATCTCACCCTGCCTGCATGGGGTAGATGTGGAAACATTTCTTCCAAGTTTCCAAAAGGTGCAACAGAGACTACGGAGATCACAGTAGCTGTGTCAGTCAGTGAAACCCAAAATCCTTGGGGTCCAGCTTGAGGTGCTCCTGGGGGCTTGGAAGCAGCCCCCTCACACCCATGGTGTGCCAGCACCTCACCTTCCCCTTCAGCCAACACTGTCATCCCTTTCTCCTATGCTGTCCATGACAGAGAAGAAAACTTGACTTCCAAATATCTTATACCATCCCTGCCCTTGGGAATGGCTCTCTCCTGTAGCACATCATGCCACCCTCTATATGGAGACATGCCTAACTCCTCAGTATTTCTATTCACCATTTCTCTCCAACCAAGCCCAAAGGATGATTCAGAAGGACAGAAATCCCTACACAAGGTCCCAAAGCACTTGGCCAGGCCATAGGATTTCACTGGAGTCCACACACGACTACAGCATCAGCCCCTGTCCAAAGGGTGTAGAGCCCATTGCCTGTGCCCACCTCCATCCCAGGCAGATCCTGGTGTCATGCAGACTGTGAGACAGTCACAGGTGTGAGGCACAGGACTGGCAGAGGTGACAGGGCCCTGCAATTCCCTGGCTGTGGAAGATCAGCCTTGCCGCTCTGCCAAGCAGTTCAAGATCTAAACCTGAAAAGCAGAGCAATGAAGGACCACATGTAACACGAAACCTCAAGTTTCACCAAGCTCTCTTCCCAGGGAACTGCAAATATTTGCAGTGTTTTATCCAATATCCCTCCATGTTTGCCCAGTGCCCAAAGATAAATGAACAGGTCACGTACACTTAAGATATAAAGATTTTATAAGACTTCAGCACAAACACCAGCGAGGCACTGTTGCCACAGGGAAACAATCAGCATCTGCCAGCAGCCAGGGACCCAGACTGCTAGTGCCATGGCAAGTCCCCATGCCCACCTGTCACTGTCCCCTTGCCAGCCCCAGGGGTGGATGCCCAGATCACATACACCAGTTTATCCATGTCAATGCCCACTGTCCCCACAGCCCAGCAGAAGCCATCCCAGAGGACTGAGCCAGCATGGGCACAACCATGGCTGAGAGTACCCTTTCAGGAGGTGAGGTTTGCAGCAAACACCTCTGGGAGCCTCTTCCAAAACCTCCCCAAATGTCAGCATATCCTCGAGCTCTTTGCACCGAACAATGACACAAGGGGTTGTGACCCTCATGTTCAGTTTGTGTGGCAGCACCCCAGAGCCAGGTCTGGATCTCCACACAGGCAGGCAATCCATCACCAACAGCAAAACCTATTCCTTCTACATACTCCTTTTCCTGCTCTGTCTCTCCTAGAAATGCTCCTGACCGATCCTAGTGGCCCGATTTCCAAGCTTTGGCTCCCTCTCCCCTACAGTCTGTTTTCAATCATGTGTTAAAAGGGCAAGTAATGCAGAAACAAATCTGCACTAAAGGTCAGGCAGCTTCCCCCACCCTGCAAGTCTGAAGAAAAGCCCCTCTGGCTCCAGCAGAGCAGAGCCCCTGATCCAGCCCCAGCCATCTCTCCCTCCCCCTCTCAGCCCCAAATCAGTTGGGCAAGGCCAGGGCCAGATGAGTTATGGCCAGGAACTGGGTGCTACCAGCCCATGTCATAGCCATGCCAGGAGATGTCACTCAGAACATCACCATTACAATTCTGTACTGTTTCTCTGCTTTCCTGGACAACAGCATCACACCAGCACCAGGACTCTGTGCTGGTCCAGCCTAACCTCAAGTGCTGGGGGTAGTTTTGGGTGCCACAATATCAGAAGAACCTAAACAGGAAAACATTCAAAGAAGGGACATGAGGATGGTGAAGGGTCAGGAGGGGCCATACAAGGAGCAGCTGAGAGCTTCTTCAGCCTGGAGGAGACTGAGGTCAGACTTCAGTCAGGATCTGCAGCTTCATTTCAAGGGGGCAGCTTCAATCTCTGCTCTCTGTCACAGGGACAGAACTCAGGGGTTGGCTGGAGCTGTGCCAGGGGAGGGTTAGGTTGGATATCAGGAAAGGTTCTTCCCCAGAGGGTGCTGGGCACTGCCCAGGCTCCCCAGGGAATGGGCACAGCCCCGAGGCTGCCAGAGCTCCAGGAGTGTTTGGGCAGCACTGCCAGGGATGCACAGGGTGGGATTGTTGGGGTGTCTGTGCAGGGCCAGGAGCTGGACTCTATGATGCAGGATTGGATGATGTGCCCAGTCCATCTAGAGTGCTTTGCTGAAGGAGCAACTGCTATGGCAGCCCTTACAGCATCTCTTTCCCCCTCCTCCAAGACCTCCTCTGCTACACAGGCAGCAGCCACCACTGTCATTTCAGAGATAGCAACTGACCACAAAAATAAAAAGCAAGAGCTGCCAACCATTCTGCTTCTTTAAATCCCTCTCGTGGGTTGAGAAAATAACAAGCTCACCCTCAAGGACTGCTTTTCTCCCCAGTAAATTTTCCCTTCTCAGACAGAAACCCCTCAATCCCGGGTAACGCAGCTGGCAGGTAGAGGCAGAAAACAGGAATGCTGGATGGTGACCACGGTGAAGCCCCTGCCAGTCCCTGCACTGAGAGATAAGAAGCTGGGAACAGCACAACCAAAGCTTCCCACCAGAGCAGGGGACTGCTGGGAGCAGGGCCATCGACATCAATCCGGAAGGGCAGGCTTGGATCTGGATTCAGAGACACCCCTGGGTTCTCACATCTTGGGAATACACAGGGAAAGGAAGCTTGGCTGTTTTGTCCCCTCCTTCTCAGAAGATCTGGCTTAATCTGAAGTTAGCCTCACAAGGTCAATGGTCTGGCAGGGACTGGGAAACTTCCAAGATGATGTCTGCTGTTTTAATTTTAAAACATTGCAGGACTGGCTCAAATAACAAGTGCAGTTGTCCTCTGGGTACTCAGCCCCCCAAGCTGGGGACCAGGAACAGAATGAAGACCCCATAAATTCCAAAAGGGGAAAGAGTCAGCAAAATGCTGCAGCACTGACACTCATAAGTTTCTGAGGCCAGATGGGATGCTGAGGCCAAGGGTGCTGAGGAAGGTGCTGGAAGAGCTCACTGAAGCACCTTCCATCATTTACCAGCAGTCGTGGCTCACCCAGCTGCCTGGAGGTGCCAGTGTGACACCCATCCACAAGAAGGGTTAAAAGAGAATCTAGGGAACTGCAGGACTGCCAATCTAACCTCCAGGGGGAAGTTCATGGAGCAGATCATCTTGGGGCAACCACATGGCACGTTCAGGACAACCAGGGAATCAGGGTCAGCCAGCACAGGCTCATGAAAGGCAGAGCCTGCTTGAGCAGCCTGACCTCCTTCTGTGACAAGGTGATCCCTTCAGCTGATGGGAGAAGTCTGTGGATGTGTCTACCTGGACTTCAGTAAAGCCTCTGTTACCCACAGCATTCTCCTGGGGAAAGTGGCTGTTCATGGCTTTGATAGGGGCACTGATTCTGGGTGAAAAATGGGCTGGATGGCCGGGCCCAGAGGGGTGGGGAAGGAAGCTCCATGCAGCTGGCAGCCAGCCACTAGTGGTGTTCCCCAGGGCTCAGTGTTGCACCCAGGTCTGTTATGAGCTGGCCAAGAGAGTAGAGGGTACCCTCAGATCACAGGTGACACCAAGTTGGGCAGGTCATCAACCTGCTGGAGGGCAAGAAGACTCTGCAGAGGGATCTGGACAGGCTGCATCCATGGGCCAATGCCCCTTATGGAGGTCCAACAAGGCTCAGTGCCTGGTCCTGCACTTGGGTCATAACAACCCCCTGGGATGCTTCAAGATTGGAACACAGTGGCTGGAACATGCCCGGGGGGAAGGCCCTGGGGGTGCTGGTCAAATGGTGCAGCTGAATGAGACAGGCGTGCCCAGGTGGGCAGGAAGGACAGTGGCACCTGACTGACACCAGCACCAGCGTGGCCAGAGAGCAGGCAGTGACCATTCCCCTGCACTGGGCACTGCTGAGGCACCTCAGATCCTGGGGCCATGCATGACCTGCATGTGCTCCCTGGGTGTTCAGCAGGGAGCCTCACACAAGAAAAGACTGCCCAGGAAAGACGAAGCTCTTTTCAAACACACAACCACAAACCCAAATTACCACCTCCAAAGGCAAGCCCAAAGACACAAGATGAGTTTTGTCCCCAGAACTCCCTCCAAGATGAAATGACACAATGTCTTGCACTAAACCCGTGGATCCTGCTGCATTTCCCCCTTGGAGGGGCAGCAGCAGAGCCCCCTCAGTGCACACCCAAACACAGAGACCAGACCAGCTTCACCACTCCTGCGGTTCAGGGTGTATTTGCACATCTTTATCATATTATGTATGTTTACTCAATTCATTTCACTAAAATGGGAGAAGAACACTGCAGAAGTAAGAGTGTTGAAAAAAGATCAAAGGTCCATCATTTAAAATTAATTAATTCAAGCTTGAACTATTAACATAAGTTAAAAATTCAAACCACACACAAGAATATACCCCTTTCCAAGTAATTTTCAAGAACCTCTAGTGCTGCAAGATAAGGTAATGGCACAATTCCACTAATTGGCAGGATGCACAGTGGAGGTTAACCTCCACTTAATTAGAACTAATTGTAATTTTGCGGGAACAGGGCAAGCAGACGTTGTAAGAGATCCTCTTGACATTACACCTCAGAGGGAGGGAAGAGAGCTCTTTATGCCACCTCTCCCTACACACTCATCATCCCTCTGCAGCCCCCCCAGCAGGCTCAGCTGGAAGAGCAGAGGCACTTCACAAGGGACCACAGCCACCTAGGCAGTAGGAGAAGAAAGGAGAGGATTTCACTTGCACAGCATCCCTGCTATGGGCAAACGAAAGGCACATGGACACTTAAACACCAGAGTCACTGCAGGAAACAGAGATGCAGAGAGCTGAAGGAGCAGGCTGACATCAAGTAACATGCAAGACCCCACAAAGTCACAGAGGAGAACCAGCACTGAACCCCGCTGGAGTCATGCCACACACTGCAAGGTGTGACAGCTTGAGAGAGAGTGGGAAGGCCAGCCTTGGACAGCCCTTCCAAGCAGCCTGTGGAGCAGGGTGAAAACCCACTGCCACCTCCCTCCCACCCGACAGGGCTTGGAGCCAAACCTGCATCTGCCAGCGCTCCCACAGCTCCAGGGCTGGCCGGGTCCGCTCCCAGCGTGAGCCCTTCTGCTCTGCCCTTCCAAGCTCACTGCTCCCTGAGCACAGGTAAATCCCCTCCCCAGGAGCTCCACCGTGAGTCCCCACCCACCAAACCGGCCCTGGCCAGGAGCCAGCACCTGAGTCAGAGCCTGGGAAGGCTCCTGGCACCGTTGTGTGCCGCCAGCTTCACCACCAGCACTCCTCGAGCCTTCCCCCACCAGCTCTGCCTCTTCCCCAGCCTGGCCCAGCTCCCAGGACAGCTCCATGCACACTTCTGGTCTAACCTATGCAAAAAAAAAAAAAAAAACAAAAACACAAACCAAAAGAAAACCACTATGGGATGGCCTCCAATTCCATTAACACAAATTGATGCAAACCATAATTCAAAGGGAGTTAAAGACATCCACCCTAACATTTTTATGATTTGCCTAAATCATCTTAGAAGACTCCAATTCCTGTTCTGCTCGAAGCTTCTCTGCAAGTGGAAGGAATTGCTGCAGGGTCATGGGCTGCACTTCTTCCACCTAGGCCAACACCACCCCTGAAGCCCCCAGGAGCCATGGGGACACCCACATCTGCCTTCTCTGGGGACTGACACCCACCTGAGAGCCTACCCCAAAGCACAGTCTATGCTCACAGGACACAGCTGAGGTTTCATTCACACCCAGTGGAGGGGAAGGACCAGACCCTGCAAACCAGAGCCCCCTCTCTGTGGCAGCTATGTTAAACCTGCCCACAGAAGGCATTGGAACAGAGATGACCTTTAAGGTCTGTTCCAACCCAACGCAGTCTGTGGTTCTATCAAACACTGACCTCCCCACATGTGGCACTGCCAGCAGCTGCCAGCCCAGGGACCGTGCCAGGACACTGCATGTGTGCCCCTTGGCTTTTTACTGCCTGAACTCCTCACCCCACCAGCACCACTAACAACACCTCCTGCCACCACCAAGCCAAGTAAAGCAGTGACTTCATCGCAGCTTCCTTCACCTAAATTGTCTCAGGAGACCCCGCTGCTGCTTTCCAGCGGGTGCAGCATCCTCCCCACGCAGCTGCACGCCCCCACTTCCTTCCTCTGCACAGACCTCTGCCTTGCATCCACCCCTTGGGCCTGGGCTTTAACCTCCAGCTCGCCTGTGTGCTCCAGTCATGGGATCCTGCTCTCCACACACAGCAAGAAGCTTCCACAGGCTCCTCAGGGTCAATGGGGCTGATTAAGAGCCAAGCTGAGCTCCTGGTGAGAACAAGTAGGGCAAGATCCTCACCAGCTCTGGTTCAAGCCCAAGAACAGACAGCAGTAGCATCACCACGCTCTGCCCTGAGCTCAGAAACTTCTCTGAGGATCAGGCAGAGGCACTTTTGCACACAAACTCCTTTGTCCATCCCCCATAAAACATGGGACAGCATCAGCATGCTGAGGTAGCGAAGCACAATCAGCCAGGAAAGGAAAACGCCTGCAACATCAACAAAAACCTGGGAATATTTTGGATAGAGATGCTCTGAATCCCTTCATTCTTTTTTGCTGTGAGGCACAGCAAAAAACAAGGTGCTTGAAATAAAATTATTTAAAGCTTTTTGAAGCACCACGTTGCTCAGTCAGCTCCACTAGATAGACATTCCCCAGCACCATCCCCAGGCAAGCTGATGACATTCCTGAGGGTTCCTCTGGCCGTGGCCAGGGCCCAGCAAGTACAATTCAAGAAAGTTTAAAAACAATAGTACATTGCTTTCAGACTCATCTGGTCGCTTCTGCCAAGCCTTTGTTCCCAGCCCTAAGCTAACCCATCAATGAAAGCATCTCCATTGATTTTGAGGGACTTTAGCTCAGCACACAAATTATAACATCCACCTGTCCTCTCAGAGGCCAGCACTGCAGGCCAAAACTGTTTTTCAGACTATGCTTTTGTCCTCAAAACACTCCCCTTGTTTCAGCCAAGCTGCTCTCTTTCACAGAGCCATGATATGATGGGAAGGGACCTTTAGCATGATCTCATTCCAGCCCCTGCCATGGGCAGGGACACATTCCACTAACCCAGGGTCCTCCAAGCCCCATCCAGACTGGCCTTGGACACTGCCAGGGATCCAGGGGCAGCCACAGCTTCTCTGGGCACCCTGTGCCAGGGCCTGCCCACCCTCCCAGGGAACAATTCCTTCCCAATATCCCATCCAGCCCTGCCCTCTGGCAGTGGAAGCCATTCCCTGTGTCCTGTCCCTCCATCCCTTGACCCCAGTCCCTCTCCCGCTCTCTTGGTGCCCCTTTAGGACCTGGAAGGGGCTCTGAGGTGTCTCTGGAACTGTCCCACAGACTGAGCATCCCCAGCTCTATCTGCACTTTGGACATTCCTTAAGAGCAGAAGGGGCACAGTTTCAGTCAACCCAAAACAGACCACAGCATCACACATAGCATTTGTTACTTCATATTTTCTAAATTTTTAGGTTTGATAAGTTTGAACAGTTCTATTTCCCCCTTAATTGGTGCAATTGTTTTTAACCCTGCTCCTGGAGCCACGTTGCCATGGCTACCCTGCACAAGCCTGGGCGAGCGAGGTGTATTTTTAGAATTGCCAAAATACCCGTCTCTAACAGAGCTTTTCTGGACAGAGCTCTCCTTGTTCTGTGACATAGGAATTAAGGGCATTCAGTGGAATTAAAATGTGGGAAATTCAAAACAGATTAAGAGAGAGGCCCGTGGTGCAGCAGCCGGTGCATGGCTCAAGCCCCCACACACAGGATGGTCCTGGAGGGAGGCAGGGCTGGGACACAGCTGAGGCTGTGGCCTCCCCAGGGCCACAGGACATGCTGGGACAGCTGAGTGACCAAGGGTGCCACGGATGGACACGGGCTCTGTGGGACAGCAAGGAGGAGCTGCTTAGGGCCCATCATGCTGTGCCTTAGAAGAGCTGCCCAGCCTGTGGAAGAGCTCAGGGCTGGGGGACAGACAAACACAGGTGACATTGTGGTGGGCGGCAATAGACCACCTGCTCAGGGTGAAGCAGTTCAGACATTCTGGCAAATGGCAGAGGTCTCATGTTTGCAGATCCTGATCCTCAGGGATTTCAACAACCCAAATACATGATGAAGGAACACCACTGTGGGACTCAAGCAAGTCAGGTGGCTTCTGGGGAGCACTGGTGACAGCTCCCTAACACAGGAGAGAGGGGATAGCAGGAAGGGACACTCTGCTGAGCCTCACCACAAATGAGGAAGAACTGGTCAGGGATGTGAAGGCCTTGAGCAGTCTTGGCTGCAGTGCCCATGAGGTGGGGGGGACACTGATGGAGCAGCAGACCCAGCAAGGCCCCGTGTACTCCTGACAAGTGACACTTCACTGGCCCTGGCCAGACAGACAGGCAAAGCCCAAGGTGCAGAGATCCACCCTCAGACTGCCCCAGCTCCAACACTCCTAGCACCCCTCCAAGAGCCACTGCCCAGCAGCAGCTTCCTCAGCTTCAGGGGAGAGAACACATCTGAGCTGAGCCAGAGGGAACTACGAGGAAGGAAATGGAAAGTATAGCAAGGATTAACACCATTTTAGCTGAAGTCAGCAAGTGGATTAAGAGGAGGGAAAGCTGGAGGCTCCAGCATAAACTTGTCCTTTTGCAGGAAAGAACCACTTAAGAAGAAACTGCTGAGCTGTGGCACTGAGCCTGACCCAGGTTCCTGCAAGGACAAGGGAGAGCACAACCAAAAGGAGGCCACAGTGCCAGCAAGAGCCATTCCCTGTCAACTCTGCTATCCCTGCACTGCACTCCCTGGGAGCTGCCAGGCAGATGCTGGAGAGGAACCAAAGCAGCTTTCACCTCCAGCATGGGTGGGATGGTTGAGCTCAGCCTAATTTTTGATTAGAAGCTGCACTGTGACTCAGTTTACAGGTACAGGACTAATGAGAGAGACCAAGGGCACAGCAGGTCCTGTGGTCTCTCAGCCCACACGGACTGCCCTGAAAAAGGCACAGGAGAATGTCTCCATCACCACAGCTCTTCTCTTGCTGGGCAGCAGCTACACATGCAAAAGCCACATGCACAACCATCACACCTGGAAGGGAAAGCATGGCCTGCTGACAGTCATTCCTCCTGAGCCAGGGCACCACCCCAGCAGAGGCTCTCAGCACCCTCTCCATCCATCCTGGTGGCCACAGGCTGTCTCTTCAGGAACACACCAATGACATCAGGAAAAACAAAACAAAAAATAAAGAGAAGATTCTAGAGGTGCAAATACCCAGGAGTGAATCTTGTTTAGAGAGCAGCTGCATTTGAGAGCTCCTGGGGTTTTGAAAATTTGCATAGACTAGATAAAAGAATAGTTCAGAGAGACATTTACATGCTGTAAGTCAAATAGATAAATCATAAACATGAAGACAACAGCAGAGTCCAAAGATGTTCCTGCTGCTAATGGCTCTCTGAATGCCCCTCCAGCCACTCCTTCCAGAGGAGCTGTGCTATGGACCATGACTGCTCCTGGCTGGAGCTGGGCTCTGCCAGCATCACTCCAGGGCCATTGTGTAGCTGGAAAGATGCCCTCTGAAAAATCATCTGCAAAATTCATTTCAGAGTCAGAGCAGTCTGCCAGCAGCTCTAGTCATGCTGTCCCATCCCTTTCACAAGGACATGAGTAATTATTGACCACTCTAGCTACTAAAACTGATTAGAGCAAAACAAACTAATTTTGTTCCAAGACAATGATCTGACCTCGTTAACGATGGTAGTAATGCACTAACAATATTTTTCTCTTACACAGTTATGTATTTCATTAGCACTCAAGCTGTCTGGTAAAGGAGCTTAGTGCATTCCTTTAAACTTATTTGCATAGGAGGAAACCCAAGCCAACACCCGCATATCCAGAGGCTGTTTCCTGGGAAGCAGTCTGGATTGAGAGCACGGAGAAACATCACCCTGCAGCCAGGAACAATAACCCGAGGTGCAGGGCCGGTGTGTGGGGCAGCCCTCCCTTCCTTGCCTCTTCAAAGCAGGCACCAGGACAAGCTGCTACAGCCCAGCCATGGCAGATCCCTGCCAGACCTGCACAGCAGGTTTGCTCCTCCTCCATCACAAACCTACATCTCATCTCTTCTTTGTGAATGAAGAGAACAACTCTGGGCATCCAGACTCACTGTGAGGGCCCACAGAGATTTGACACATTTCACACCACAGTTATTAACCTCAGGAAACACTCTGTGTGTGCAGCTGACCTAAAGCTCCCACACCTCCCCTCTCATGAAGCATTAGCCACTAAACAGAGCTACCAGCTGTCCTTGAGTCAGTCTGATCTCCTGCACAAGACACCAGCAAGGATCCTTCCCAAATACTTCCATGAAGAGCCACCTTTTCAAATTATGTTTTCCCCTTTGTCCTTGGTGTACTTACAGATACCCCAGGGATGTTCAGCAGGTACCAGCTTCAGAGCGAGCTGCCCCACAAGGAGGGGGTTTCAGTGACAAAGCAGAGGGAAGACCCGACTGATGCTCTGAGGGCTGGGACAAGGATCCTGCTGCTCTCTCTCTGCAGCAGGAAACACATTGGGAAGCCAGCTGTGGCGGGGGGGGGCTTAAACATCTCACTCAGAATCACGGGTGGTCAGGGTCTGATTTAACCCACCCACTGTCACAGTCACCTGCTCACTGGGCTATGCTTCAGCACCTCAGGTGCTGGCACTGCACAGCTCCCAGTCCAAGGGCAAGCCAAGATTTCCCCTACACTTGGAACAGCAGGGACAAAAAGACCTCAAAATAGTGCTGCCACATCACACCCCCATCCCCCAGCCTGTCTTTCCTCCTGCCCTGTAGCCAAAAGCCTCTGAGCACTTGCTAATCACTAATCAACAAGATCCCACAGCTCTGCCTTTCAGGAGGGTTGGGAAATCACTTCTCCCCATCTCAGAGATAAGGAAAAAAAACGCACAAAAGGAGGAGATGATGCTCTTTGAGGTCCCCACAGGCTTGTCTGGAGTTCAGCAGCTCAACCCAGCTGGCCTTGTAGGGCTGCACTAGGAGTGCTGCCTGCACCTGCTGCCTGGTGATGGGGGTTTGTGACCACGTGCCTTACAGTTCCCAGCCAAAGCACAAACACAGGTTAAATGCATTTAAAGAAAGGGTTAGTCCAGTTTCCCCTCTGCAATGTTAGAAAGCAATGTTTGTGCAGCAAAACAGCAAAGAGGTCTGATCTAAGAAGCTCAGTCACAGCCAGAGGGCAACCGCTCTCTTCCCATTGAACCGGCACAGCACTGTAGGGCAGGGGGGAACTTCAGGTGAAAGCAGAACTCACATCCCAGCGACTTCTGGGCTCCCTTATACAGGTCATACATTCTTAGCACTCTATGAAATATTAAAAGCAAGACAAGCAGCTGCTCTGCCCGACTCTTACCACTTGCAGGCTTGTGGGTACCTCTCACAGTGTCACTTGTGATGCTCCCAGAGGCAGCCTCGACAGAGGCTGCTGCAGACACAGGCACAGAGCACCTCAAAGCCATGTCCCCAGGGACCTCCTGTAAACAAATACAGACCAAAACTGGGTGTTAGACTCGTTACACATGCCCAGAACCAGGCTGGATATTGGCACCATTGTGACATGCAGGCATACGAAGAACATTCATCTCAACCTTCTGTAACCCATGGTAGTTGTGGGCAAAACAGGGGCAACTTCTTAAGACAAGCAGGTTTCTGCCTCTCTTTTGGAAGAAGGCTTATAATTGCTAACCCCAAAGCACCCAGAACAGAGACAGCCCAGGACTACCTCCCCGGGAAGCTAGAAGGGGAGGGATGACAGCTCAGAGGCAGCTGCTCCGATGCACAAAGAGCAACACTGGAGCTGCCAGAACCCTGCTCAGCACAGCAGGATCAGACCCCAGTTGCCACTACCAGTGGGAACAGCATCAGAGGAGCCCTGCAGACCAAGGTGCTCAGGACCAAGCAGTCCTCAGCTTCCCTCATTTTCTTTTTTCCTTTCTAGTTACTTTTCAGTCACTGAAATTCCTGTACAAGTCTGGAAGCCCTAGTGCCTTGGTGTCTCTCCAGGAGCTTCACAGCCATCAAAAGGAAACAATTCCACTGAATTTTCCCTGCTCCCCTTTTCAAATCCCTGTCATGCAGACACCAAATCTCTGAGGCAGAGGAGCTCAGCCCAGGACCCGAGCCTTGTTTCACACTAAATTTGGTCTGCCAGACATCCAAAAAAAGATCACATCAGTCATTCTGCTTCAGAGCTGGTTTCTCAGCATGGAAAATTACATTTCCTACACGTAGCTAATGCATGAAAAGCTTTGAAAGGTCAAAAAATGAAGCCATCAATTTATCACAAAATGTAACCTCTTATTAAAGCTGCTGAAAGCCTGGGCTCCCCGGTGCAAACACTCCACCTAGAGCCAGCTGTGCCAGCCCTGCCAGCACCAGTGGGTGACTCGGCATTGCCACTACAGCCCAATGGGGCCATACCCACAGCCGGTGCCACTAAACATCAGCCACTGCTCTGGAGGGGACCCAAGCAGACTTTTGGTGGGACAACCTCCTGCTTGTGCAGGGGGTCTTGGCAGAGAGGACCCTCACTCCCAAAAAAAACCCAAAGGACTTGTGCTCTTGCACTGCCTTTCCTTTGGGCACCATCCTGGAGAGGTCACCCATGAGACGATCCCAGCCAGCAACATCCTGTCCCTTTGTCCTTAGGGACAACATGTGGCTGAGCAAGGCACGGGTGCAATGGCAAAGCATGAAAGCATTGGGATGGCACCAGAGCTCCCAGACATACTGCCAACACTTCCTACTAGAAGGGAAAGGAGCAGGGGAGCCCGAGGGCCGCAGCCACACAGGATCCTCTCCCACCCAGCAGCTGAAGGGGAGCAGACATCACAGTAACTGGTTCCACCTGAGCAACAGCATCCAGCCCATCCAGTAACTCTGCCCAGGACAATTCAGTGCCACTGAAATAGCACTGCTGTTCCCCTGCTCTGTGTCCATCCTCCAGCTCTGTGCTCATCCTTTGTACCTTTTTGCATCCCAGAAAGAAACCAAGCAGTGCCAGCCAAGGAAGGATTTGTTCCCCGTGCTCTCATTCTGGCCCAGTGAGACACAGGCCAAGTGTCTCACAGGTAAGTGAGAGACTCCTGCAGCTGAGCAGGACAGGCATGGACTACAGGAACAGGAACTACATGAACTACAGGGACAGGACCATGGGGCTGCCACAGGGGTTGGCACTTGTCCCTTCTGTCTTAGGGCTGCAGCAAACAGGCTGTGGCATTCCACAGAGCCTCAGCAGGACACAGCATCCTCACCTGCCACAGCTCACCGCAAAGATGTCATTTAACATCTCAACTTTAAAGCTGGGAAGAACTTGAAGCAAGCTGGAAGCGCAAGACTAGCCTGGAGAAGATGCAGGCTGCAAGGAGCAGAAACTCCACCCCAAGCTGAGCACAGCTCCGGCCCTCGCTGCCATCCCGGTGCTGGGGAAGCTGGGGACACACATTTCTCCTTTTGGAACAGAAACAGCCCCACAGAGAGCGGCTGCCTCAACACTGCTGCACCCGAGAGCAGCCAGGCCCTGCCAGCAGCGTCCCAAGGCTGTCCCCACATCCTGGCCAGCTCCTGCTGCTAGGAGCCAGGACAGACAGGGCTCTTGGTTACACTTTGGCTCAGCTTCCCCAGAAGTGACATCCTCTGCAGCTCTGTCTCCAGACACCACCCAGGATTGTCCAGCCACTGTGCTGCTGGCTCCAGACACACAGGCTCTGCCCCAGCCCTCACTGCTCCCGTGCCATTCCCAACGCCAGCAGTGCTGCACACAGATGGCAGGGACAGGAATTACTGCAGCTGAGCTCTGTGAAAATGGTCATAATGTGCCTCTTAAAAAATTAAAACCTTCGAGATGACAAGAAGAGTGTTTGCTCTTAAGTTATGACTCACTGGAGGTAAGGGGCTAAGAATTGACATTCCCATTGCCATAATGAGAGAACATCTGACCCCTCTCTGACCACTGTTCTAATCATCCTGGAGGAACACACAGGACACTGTCACTGAGTTCTCTCCCAGATGAACACCCCAAATTCCCCATGAACATCACAGCAGGTGTCACTGGAGAAAGTTGTGATAGCTCCTGGCACTGCACAAGGATGGAGATGCCTCATCCCAATGAGGCTGTTCTCCAGAAAGAGACACCAAGGTGACACTGCTGTCTCAGCAGGGCTCTGGATCTCTGGGGAAACACGTCATCAAAAGCATCTGCCTTCCCTACAATGCGAACGACCAGAGACTGACACAGCTCCAGGGTGCAAACAGGTTCCCTAGGGCTGGGAATCATTTAAACAATTGCTGTCAGCATAAAAACAGATGTGGATTTTCATTTAGCAGAAGGGGAGCAGGAAGGTCTCTCTACTCATCTAACTAATTCATCCAACTACTATAACAAATTTCCACTTTTCATAATAGATGAGAAAAGTCACTTTAAAAAAGATTTATCAATGAAGCCCAGCATTGCTGAGGTGAAAGATGTAAAAGTCAACTTTCAGGTACCCAGCAAAATGCTGGAATAGGGAATTTCCCACCTCTATTTTAGGGAAGAAAAACTGTTCTTCAGCAAGTTCTGAACTTCTCAAAATGCAGGACAACTCCCAGGGACCACAGGGGAATTCTCAGTGCCACAATAAAATTAATTCAGGGAAATAAAGCAGAACAACCAATCCCAGAGCATAATACTATTGGAGATAGCCCAGGCTTAAGAAGCACAAAGCAAATTTCCCTGAGTTTAAATGTTTTTTGAGGTTACTGTTTTACAGGTAAAATATTTATTATAAAGGAAGACAAACTGCCCTCTCCTTATTTCACTGCTGGAATTGCCAGTTGAGAGCAAAAACAGTGCCCTTAGGGGGAAGATAACAAGGAGAAGCAAGTTCCTGAGCACCACACTGCACCATCCCCTTTTGGGACGAATACACAGGAAAGCTGAGCACAGGACAAACACAAATTGATCCTTCACTTGCAGATGTTCCAGTGGTGTAAACGTGCATCCAGCCAACTCAAGGACCAACTCCAGCTTGCTTATCCCCACGCTGAAGCATCCTGCTGACTCCAGGCCTCAGAAATCAACGCCCAGCACTCACCTTTGTATTTATTTCTATAAAACACACACAACTTGTCGCTCATATTCAAGAATAAACTGTTCAGGGAGCACATCTGCACATACTGTATTCTCAGGGAAGCAATTTCTGCTGGTTTGGCTGGCTGAACTTCAATGCCACCTGCACGAGAAACTCCCCTATTTGCCCATTCTCAGACAAACCTGAAGAAATCCAGCTTTCACCAACAGAGGAGAAAAATCGGAGCTGTTCCACACAATGACAATCCATGGCTGCAGGAGCCAGGACACCAGCCAGCAGGCTGGGAAGCAAACAGCCCACTGCCAGCATCACTGCTTCCCCGGACATCACATATTCTGCGGAAATCTCGGAACTAAAGGAAAAAAAGCCCTAGCGATGGAATGAACCTGCCAGCTGAGAGAGCCTCTGGGCACAACACCATAGACCCGGATTACTGCGGACCTGCCACTCAAAAGAGCTCCTCCGAAACCAAGGCAGTAACAGAGACAACGAAATCGTCCTTACAAGTGAAAACCTGCTAAGGATAAAAGGAGCTGGCGGCAGAGCAGCGCCCGGGGCAGCACCGCCAGGCAGGCTCTGTTCACGCGAAAGGACTGAAACCGAACAGCAAAACAGCATTGCAAGAGCATGAAGTAATCCCACCCCTGCAGTTTGTGTTTTCCTACCCAATTAGCTACTCGAAATGCAAGAGAGAAAAGGAAAAAAAATATTCAACGTGCTGCAAAGCCAGGAGATGTTTTGCAACTCCCGGGCTCCCGCAGCAGAGCCCAGCGCTCCCGACAGCCACGGGCGAGGCGGGGGGACTCACGAGGAAGGGAGGAGAGGAGGGGGAAAGCGAAGAGAAGAGGGAGGAAGGGAGAGAAGCCCGCTCACTTGCTCCGCCGTCCCTCGTGCCCGCTCCGGGATGCGGCCCCACTGCCGCCGGCAGGGAGGGCAGCGGGCTCCGGCCGGGGCCCGGGGAAGGAAGCGGCGATGGGGGCGGCCCCGCAGCCACCCCCGCCCGCCGCACAGCCCGGCCCGCCCCGCCCCGGGATGCTCGGATCGCGGGGGACGGGACGGAGCCGAGAGCGCGCAGCCCCGCGGAGCCCGTGCGCGTCCCCGGGCTCTTACCGTGCCTCGGCCGGGACGGGAACTCGCTGCTCCGCTGCACTTCGTTCGCGAATTTAACTAAACCGCTTTGAAATCACTGTCGAGAGCGCTGGGAAAGAGCAGGGAGCAGCAAAGCCCCCCGAGCCCGCCGGAGGGCGAGGGAAGTTCTCGGAGCTGCTCCGAACCGCGCTGGGCACGGGCACTGGGGCAGCCCCTCCGCACCCCACCGCGCTTCCCGCTGGACATCGTCCTGTGCCTTTTCTCACTTCTTAAATGGTTCTGGCCTCAGCGTCTGGAGACATCTGCTAGAGCAGAGTGGCTGGAGAAAGTGAAATGCTGTCCCGGGCTAGGTGTTAATTTTAAATCGCTTAAGCCCGCAGTGCCCGCTAGCAGAGGCAGGACGCTGTGGGCAGGACACACACAGCTCCGCAAGCTCGCGTGTGAGGTCCCCTTGCATTAAAGCAGGGAGCCAGACCCGCACTTTTGATGGCTTGGGGAATCCCACTACCCTAAGAGGAACCACTGAGTCAACACTCTTTTGCCATCACTACAAACTCCTCTCTGACAGTAGCTGCTCCTGCCTGTGCTCCCTCCATCCCTGCTGATCATTTCATTTCCCCTCCACCGCTTATCCTGCTTTGCACCGGTGATGCAGCCGGAGCTGGTAATGCTTCCCAGCTGGAGCTGAGCAGTCCCCAGCCCCCTGCACCCCTCTGCCAGCTGCCTGGGGACACCTGCAGCTCCAACCCACCTGCAGCCCCCATCCAGCCTGCCACACCACCCTCATGCACTAAGGCCAGGGAGTGCAGACAGCTCTGATGGGTTTAGGAAGGTGCTTTTGTGCACCCCTGTGTACTGGTGCTGCACATCCCTGTGTGCCAGTGTTGTGGGGATCAGCTCCATCAGTGCCTCAATGACAGACCCCTGCCAGCAACACTTCCCTACAGCTCAGTGCTGCAGTGCAGAACAGCAGCGAGCTGCAGGCTGCTCTCTGTTCCTGCTGTGTTGCCCCAGACCTGTGCACACAGATGCAGGTTGAAGCAGCATCAGGGCCTCTTTGTGCAGACTCATCAGCCAGCCCAAAAATTGGCTTTGTCCATTTGCTGGGGCTAGATAGGGTTTTCTCAGTGATGTTCCGCTGCATGGGCAGTATAGGGTGGGTTGGAAACCATGGGAGCTTATGGACACAATGTCCCCCTGGTGTTAAGTCCAGAACACTATATATACACCTCTGTTAAACTCAACCAGGGAACTGCCTGTATCTCCATGTTCTTCTCATTCATATTTTGTACACATCCACCTGCACATCCAATGTTGCAGAGCCACAGAGCATTTAATTTCAGTTAAAAAATTCTAAGAACACTTGTACTGTGGTGATGTGTATCAGCAGCCTCTGCTGCCAGCCTAAGGTTTATGTGACTGCCTCTCATTAGCAAGATTTGGAGGTTAAAGCTTCTGGGATTTACCAGTGGAGATAGGAAACATAGTGGAGATAACTGTGCTGATGGGCAGCCCAGGAAGCATCTGTGAAATCTTGTGTTAGCATTAAGCTTTTTACTGGAAGTAGCTAGGCCTCATCAGGAGGAAGGAATTGTTCCCTGTGAAGATTGGTGAGGCCCTGGCATAGGATGTCCAGAGAAGCTCTGGCTGCCCCTGGATCCCTCAAAGTGTCCAAGGCTAGGCTGGATGGGACTTGGAGCAACCTGGGATAGTGGAAAGTGTCCCTGCCCATGGCAGGGGCTGGAATGAGATGAGCTTGAAGGTCTCTTCCAACCCAAACCATTCCATGCTCCTGTGATTCACCACTCTGCCTTAGCAGGGAGTACAGGCTGCTGCAAAGAGCTGCCATGGTGTCATGAGCATCCTTCTCCCTCCAGTCAGTGACTGCCACAGCCCCTAGTCTGGCCAGTCATGGCTGGCTTCACTTCCCTTCTCCTGTGCAGGCTAAACCCCACCACATCTGCGTGGTGGCTGTGGGGGCACGTCATACCCCAGCCAGTGAGGGCTCACATGTCTGACCACAGATCAGAGCTAACTGGGCTGTAGATGTTGGGGGGTCAGTTGAGTCAACACCCCTCAGAGCAGCAAGCTGGTCTGCAATTGAGATTCTTCCATTGTGTCAGGGTGCTGTCTCAGATAATTCCATGAGGCTGAGAACCCTCACTTCACTGGGGTAACCTAGCTCATTCTGAGTTACTCTTCTAAACATTAAGAAATCTGAATTCTACTCGAGCAGAATCAATTCCATTGGACATCATGATGCTGTATTTAAATGCTGATGGAGCTTAATTGGGTTAATTTATTGAATTGGTTTAATAAAACCAGTTAATCTGGTTTAAGTGGTATATAAAATAAATTTCATTTGAATATATTATGTGTCTCAATTTTACAAGCCTCTGCAATACTCCCTCATCACACTATTTCTATTTTAGATTGATTCTCCAGACAGTTGGACAAAGTGACCCTTAACCTCTCTCCAGGCAGCTCTAAATCTGAAGATTTAGAAATGGAACAGTGGGTTATCAGAAAAATGAACTATAATTAACACTGAATATCTCTCACTTTCCAGTCCTCTATAAGCATATGAAGAGCAATGATTCCAGGATGGCAGGGCAGCCTCATGGACAAGTCTACTGGAGTGAGCTGCTTTTCCAGCTGTGCTTAAGGTCCCTGTCTGTGTGCTGAGTTGGGCTGACAACACCAACTCCAACACCAACACTAACACCAACACTGGCACTGCACCCCTGGGGCCAAACCCTTCCCAGGCAGTTCTGCTCCAAGGAACCTGGAGCACATGAACTCCTGTTTACCTGTCCTGCTTCAAACATGGTATTGGTTACCCTGGCCTGGGGCTACAGATGAGACAATGACAAGTCCCCCTGTTTTAACACTGTTTCACTTCTGGGACACTTGCTGGGCCTTTTCCTCTGCTCATCAGTGACTGTACCTTTCCCGCAAGGTTCCTTCCTATAAACTGTTTATGTTTGTGTGTCTATAAAGTATAAACCATGTTTATGTTTATGTTTATGTTTATGTTTATGTTTATGTTTATGTTGTCTATGATTTGAGACCCACCTACAAAACCTTGTCTAACTCCTCTCTTAATCCACAGGCTTCCAGTTCAGACACAACTAACAAACAGGATTTATAATGAAGGCAGCTCCTAATAAGCTGACACAAGATGCAGCATTGAATCTCACTTGCTTTGAGAAGCACTGATCAAAGCCCTGTGCTTTCTGGTTGGAGAACATAATTAGCAACAATTTCTAAAAAGTCAAGTTTAGGTTGATTAAAAATGCCATCGACAGCTCAAGAGTGTTGTGATGACTCATGATCTGCTGCGCAGATACAGCATAAACCCAGCATGGTGTCCCTCCTCCCCAGGCAGGAGAAGGACTTTTGATCCTTTCCCAGCAGGCTCAGTCCCTTGGCTTTGCAGGGTGATGGATTTGCCCCAGGAGGGCTCACAAGGCTGTAAGACCATCCCTCTGTGGGCAGCAGGCACTCAAGGTTCTTGTGTTGCCCCACTTGCAGGGAGGTCTGGCACATCTGGTGCATGCCCATATCTGATGGGGATGGAGGGGTTTGATGCCATCAGCAGCAAAGTGGAGAGCCTGCTCCAAGAAAGCAAACAGTCTTTATAGTGCTTTGGGAGATTCCTGCCTCAGAGGAAGAGAAATGAAAGGAATGAGAGCTGCTGAATCTTTTTCAATCTTCAAGATAACCAGGTCAAGGCAGTTTTTTGGGCCTGAACTCTTGAGTTTCTTGCCAGGCCACAGACTCCCAGGTCATGTCCAAGCCATTAACTCCTGGGGTTTACTCCTGCCCCCAGCAACACACAGGGGCTTAATCCCCCCTGTCTGGACTCCCACTTCACCTTGAGATCCTTCTGCTTAACTCCTCAGCCATTTGAAGTTTAGAATACACGGAGACATTTGACCAAACAGTCCCCATCCAAAGCCCGTGCAACAAATTTCTGAGCACATCACTGACATCTTCCATGCCTGTCAGGGAGAGGGAGTGGCTGGAGAAAATCACAGGCACCTGAAAGCCCCACTCTGTGCATGTTCTGCTTCGGGAAACAAGCCATGGCTTTGGCCAGCCCTCTCCTGCCTTCAGCTCCTGCTAAAGCTTATTTCACCTGATACAAGAAAATTCTTTATTCCCAGTTTCTAGTACTTCTCACCCACTCTGTCCACACCCTGCTCCTGCTTGCAGGAGAGCCCTCTTTTCCCAGGTGATTTCATTGTCAGGGGAACATCGTCTGGACAAACAACATCATTACAGTCACAATTAGCTCCTTATCCGGAGCTTTTGAATCTGAATGGAGACCATGGCCACCCCTGTACTAAGAGAACTACAGGACAACTTGGTCAGGTCAAATTAGAGATAAAAACTGAAAGCAAAGGTGGTAAAACAACTTCCTGGTACCTGATCTAGTAAGTGTCATTCCTGCTTATGGCAGAGCAGGGCAGGAACAAGATGAAATTTAAGGTCCCCTCCAGACTAAATCATCCTATGGTTCTACAGTGAAGTACAGGAGGATGTTTTGGTGTCATCAGGGTCTCTGAGACCATCCCAGCCACCCCATCAGCAGCTCTGCACTGATTCCTGCACTCCCCTCACCTTACAGAAGCTGGACCAGACCCTTCCTCATTCAGGCCAAAGTTGGGTTCAGCCCTAATCAAGATAAAAACCCAAATCACAGGAATTCACCTTGTATTTTTACAGAGGGATGGATGCAGATCCTGTGATGCCTTCTGGAATGAGGTATCTGATTTATTATGATGGAAACAAAACCTCTTCAAAGTTGCTGTGGTCTTCCAGAGAGTTAGGCATGACCAAACTGCCTGGGGAAATTGGGAGTTTATGGAAGAGGGTCTCCGTGGCTGGTCTGTCTTAAAAATGCTGACTTATAAAAGCTATAGCTGCTGATTAGGAGACAGCACCTCTGATGGCTCATAATTAGTCCTTGCTTCAAAGCACAGAGGAGAATTGAAGCAACGTTTTGCTCTGCAGGCTGATCTGGCTGCATGCTAGGAACCAACAACAACCTCTGCTGATGGCTGAGTTTCTGTCTCTTGGTCAGACAGAAACTCAAGCACTTGGTGGAGATGTTATCAAAGTGTAGAGCTGCTCAAGAGATGGAGAACTCCTGCTTTGGGCAGATGACATGATATGGAAACAATGACCCTTCCTAAACGATCTAGGTGCCCACCACAAATATTTTTTTCCAGAGATGAGGCATTAAAATGATGGTACAAGAAAGGAATTTTTATTTCTGTGGCACCAAAAACAGCAGGTGGGGAAATTATATTTTTTTCTGAAAAAATCTGAGAGCTGGACCTGTCTGATAGCACTGACATTCTCCACAAGGATGAGAAGTGGAAGGTGATTTTAGTACAAATATCACCAGTGAAGGACAGGATGATGAGCAGACATGTGAGTTAGAAACTGAGTGCAAGATACAAGTAGAAATCAGAAGCCCTTCCAGAGATGACATGCATGTGTTTGCACATCAAGATTGCTGTATATAAAAAACTTTTACTCAGTTTCCACTGAATGCCCTCAGAGAGATGCAAAATGGACAGCTGAATTTGTAAGTGAATTTCGACTGCCCTGAAAAACTCCAACGTAGATTTTAAATCAAGTTCAGGAGTAATGAAAATGAGGTTTCCAGCACATGAAAACCTGCAGTAATTTTTGAATTCTAGAAGAGGAAGATGAAACTGAATAAAGAAAAACAAGCTCAATTCTGAGCCTGATTGCTGCCCACAGGGAACAGGATGGAGCTCATCAAATGCTCTTACCTGAGCAATAGATGATGTGATGGCCTGGAGCTGAAAGGTCTTATCTGAGACCAGGAGCAAAGATAAAGATGATGTTAATCTGCAGTAGTTGATCAGAGTTTAATCTGGCAGTAATGTCTGCAGAAATTTAGATCCCTTCCTCTACCTGATGCAGTCTTCTCCATCATCAGCTTTCATGTATAATTTGACTTAATCAGTTTTGTGCAGAAGACTGAGACACAGTGTCAAGTGCTTTAATAAAATCTAAATGTATTACTGCAATCTCTTCTAGCATCAGTCACCACCCCAGACTCAGAGCTGACAATTCCCTTCTCATCTAACTCCTAATTGTTAACTAAATAGGGGAAATAGTAAAAGACAGGGAGGAGAAGCAATCAATAAAGCCATGGCTTATTGTCCATTCTTTGCTACCAGCAGGGCTCTGTGGACACTGATTGTGGATCTCTCTACATGGATACAGGAGTGTCCAGAGGTTTTTATTTTCCAGTCTTTGCTCCTTTTCAGTTAGCACTGAAGCAGATTTATTTGTACAGTTACAGCCAGCTCACTTCTCTCTTGTGCCTTAGCACCACATCGTTTTCCAAACTTCTGGAGTTTCACCAGTTTTGAATTTTTGTACCACAGGACGACCTCCACCAGGACCACACACGGTCCCATCAGGCTCTGATCACACAGCACAGGCATCTGCTCCTTCAGCAAGCAGCTGGCACCTGGGCAGTAGCCAGAAAGAGTTCCTGCTGCAGTGCCCAGTTTGCCCAGTTGCTGCCATGGGACCATGGGAAGATGCCTGCAGAGCTGGCAGAGGCAGTGGAGCAGTGTGGTGCTCAAGCTGAGCCCACCTGGGCTCTGCTCCATTCCCTGCACAGACACCTCCCAAACAACCCTCACTGTGCTGGCCCAAACTGTCCTGAGATGGGAAATCTAGGCCCTGTCACAGTTAAAGGCTTGGTGTTCTTTTCTTCAGGTAGAAGGCAAACATTTGGGAATAGATGTGAATGGGTTTGAGTCTTGCTTTGCCTCCCCAGGGTGTGCACTCCAAGAAGCAGCCAGCAGTATTTTTGCTTTTATCCAGGAATATTATAATGGAAGATAAGAAAATACATTTGTTGTACATTTTATTAGCAATTCTGAGGGAAATAAAAAAATACTTGTCTTTGACCCTTGCTCCTCTCCATCCTCCATGGGGCTCAAACTTCCCCAAAGCTCAGATATTTGTATTTCCTTCCTGATGGTGTTTGGTTTTTGTTCTTTTTTCCTGTGAGTTTTGCTAATAGCTTCTTTTTTTTCCCCTTTGAACTCATGCAAACTTCGGTATCCACAACCTGAGTGGTGATGAGCCCAGAGTTCACCCCCCACTCCCAGAAGCTGCACTTTCCAGGGAAATGGTGCTGTGCAAACACTCAGAGCATGAAACGATCATGCAAATCTCACAATCACACTTGGTCCCAGGATTGTTTAAGGCCTTGCATGAAGGTTTAGCAGGAGAAGCCCTGGTCCATGGGTGGGTACTTTGTCTCACAGGAGCCCCATCTCCTTTTCACAACGGTCTGTAAGAAGGTCAGAGAGAAAAAAAAGAAAGATCCCTCAGGTTTCCATTTGGCTGCATTTTCCCAGACTGTAAATCAGGTAGCGAGAAGCCTGGAGGGCAAAACAGCCCCATAAATACCTCGGTGCTAAGGGTGACTCTGCAAACAACTGGCCAAGGACCTTCCCTTGTCCAAAAGCTCCAAGGGACATGGTTTTCATTTGGTGTGAACTGAGACCTCAGTCCGGGCTCAAGATTTTGAAGATGTGTTAATGTGATGATCCTTAACACATTCAGTCCCCAGGGGTGGTATTAATCCACTGCTTTCCCTGTGGTTTATAAACTTCTGGCCTGGCTTTATGGGGACCTGCATGTGTTAAATGCATCATTTTCTACAGAAACAAGGGAGGAAAGACTCCTTGTTACTGCAGCACGTCAAAAAACCCCACAGCAAAGGCAGAACACTGCTGCACATGGTGCTCACAGGGGCTAGTGATGAATTGCTGCAGATGTTTTCCAAACACCCTGGCCAAATTCGGACTCGCAGCCTTTCCTCTCCCCATGTCTCACTCCACAGCCCAGCCCTCCCTGCTCAAACACCAAACCACGGTTCCTCACTTCCTTCCCATACAGGGAAGGCCGGACAGGATCTCTTGAGAGCTAGCCCGGATTTGCACAGCCCGGCCAGGGATCACCTGCACCGCAGCCGGGGGCTTTGGCTCTGCCCTTGGCAGGAATTCCTGTGGGACAGCGGATCCCCCTGTCCTTGCTCTGCTCCAGCAGTGACATCAGAGCCTCTGGAGAAGGCTCATCCCAGCAGCTCCTGCCTCCCGGTGAGGGAGCTGCAGAGTCAGCAGTGCTGGAGCCCGAGGAGACACAGAACAGGGAAACCCAGAGTCCTCAGTGCCCCTCTAGCCCAAAATCAGAACTGAGTCTCTGAATGAGAACACGTTTGGAAAGAAGTTCCCTTTTCTTTTGGATCTTCTCTGAGCTGCAGTCTGTTCCAACTTGGATACACACTGTAGCTCCATCTTGAAAGGAATGAGGGACTTGTCTTCACGAACAAACTGTGGATCTGATGGTAAATAAAGGTAGATACTGAAAGATAAAAGAAACAATGGGAAGGATTCCACTGACTGATAAATGGAATGACAGATTTGTCTTCACAAACTGTAGGTCTGCTGATAAATAAAATTGAATACTGAGAGATGAAAGAAACAGTGGGAAGTACCATAAATTCCATAAAGAATTTCACTGAGTGATACAAGGAAAAGACAAAGGGGAGGTTATACATTAGAAGGGGATCTTAGGTATTAGGTGTTTCAGGAAGTCTGTACCTCTCAACTACTTCAGCCAATGGGGGAAAGAGAGGAAATTTGCAGCCAGGAAATTAGGATAAAAAGGAGGCTGAGTCCTTCAAAAATCTGAGAGACACCAGGGGAAATGCCCCATGGCCTCTCCCTTTATTCTAATAGTTACAGGACTCCTCTGTCTCCTTTTTGCACATAAACCTCTGATGTTTGTGGATTAATTTTCCTGACAATCTGTTTCATGGTTTCACATACAGGAGACTTCCTTTGTCCTCCCTGTTTTGTTTCAAACAGGACTGATCCAATGTAACATTCAGGAAGGGGGTGAGGATACAGAATATTTCCCAGTGAGAGTGTCCCTGCTGTCAGCATTTTTCACCTAGCCAGCTGAAGCAACCTCAGGTTCTGCCAGGGGAGACTTAGTTTGGATATTAGAAAAAAATTTCTTCACTGTAAGGATAGTCAGGCACTGGCACAGGCTGCCCAGGGCTGTGGTAGAGTCACCAGCCCAGGAGGTGTTAAAAAAACCATGTAGATATGGCACCTGGGGACGTGGTTTAGTGGTGGGCTAATGGCTGGACTTGTATGGAAAACAACACTGTGAAAAGCCAGGATCCATAAAAAGAGACAGAGGAGTCCTGCAACTTTATTCCTATAAAGGGATAGAGTCCACCAGGGCACACACCCATGGAGTTGTCTCTCTCGAGGTTTCAGAGGGCGCAGCCTCCTTTTATCCCAAACTCCCAGCTGCACGTTGCCCTCTTCCTTTCCCCATTGCTGAGGTATTAGGAAGGTACAGCCTTCCCAACCGCCTGCCACATATCCCCCTTGAACTTGGCATTGTACCCCAAAGTTCAGAAACTCAACTCGTGCAGACTTGTCTGTTTCAGGAGTCAGGCTGCCTGGGCTCAGTAACAAATCTGCTGCTTGAAGCTGGTAGAGACATTAAGACCCATTTCAAAGACGTTAATACCCATCCCCTCAAGCATGGAATTGCTTGTAAAGACATTTTCCTATAATAAGGAATTGTTACCTGTGACAGAGTCCTGCTGTCTTGGCCATGGTTGAACACCTGCCTGCCCAGGAGAAGCAGGGAATTAATTCCTTGTTCTGTTTTTCTTGCATGGCCTTTGCTTTCCTTGTTAAACTGTCTTTATTCCAACATATGAGTTCTCTCACTTTTACAATGCTCTCCCCCATCCCGCCAGGGAAGGGGTGAGTGGGGCTGAGTTGCTGGCTAGGGTTAAGCCACAACATGCCTGTGAACATAGGGAGGATTTTCCCGTATCAGCTCAGCAAACAGCACTGATCCCCACAGGCAGCACACAGGAGGAGCACAGCTCATGGAATAATATATTATTATTATAGCAATAATATAGCAAGTGTGGGGAGGTGTATTAGGGATGAAGTTTATCTCGTGGTTTAATTTTTTTTCTCTTCTTGTTGCTAAATAAGGCCTACTTGAATTTTACCCAGGGAATCCTGACACGATGGGTTATAGACACAGCTCTCAAAGAGCTTTAGGCACCCAGCAGGAGATCCCAATGTCTGGACAGTTATTTTTATTAGCTGACAGGCATTTGAGAGTTGGGCTCTCAGGAAAACAGAACTATGGATTGTGGAATATCACCTGGCACCTGTCAGCCTGAGTAGTGAATGAGTGCTGACAGTGTAACTTCCATTACATCTCACCTGTGCATGATTCTCATGACTTCAGGCCCAAAAATAACTGGTGCCAGAGCTGTGCACCAGCAGCAGTCTCTTGTACATCGCACAAATATTTTAACCTGTCTTTTGTGACTAAACCTTTGCACCAGTTGAAATGTTACTTAGCATGTGTGCCAGGTTGAGATACCCAGCATTTTCCCAGCAAGCAATGTCATGAAGCAGAAACACAGTTCAGACTCTGTGAGCTTAAAATCCAGGCCCTGGCACAAGTGTTTCCTATGCCAGCTGTGCCACATCAGGTCTGCATGGTGCGGGGCCTGTTGCTACATGAACAGAATACAGCTCTTCACTGCATTTACCCATTCCAGCACAAGCTGCTCTCAGTGAAAAGAGTCAGATACACACACCAGGACTTTTTCCTCGACTGGCTTTGTCAGATGATCCACAGGAAACCCAACCACCCACAAGAGAAGGCAGGAACTGATTTACCCAGCAGCTGCTCTGTTGCAAGGCTCCTCTGAAGGCGAGGCAGCAGGAGCCCATCATGGAGGTGTTGAGGGGAGTGGGAACAGCTGGGCTGTAATGTCCAGTGTCGGCACGTTTGAGCTCCCGGTGTCAGCAGAGGAGTGGTTTTATCTCAGTCAGGAAGTTTCTGCTTTCCTCTTGCCAATTATCAACTCACCCCAATGTCTCTGTGGTTTCACTCATGGTTTAACCAGTGCTCACTGCAGCTGGGAAGGGCAAGTTAGAGCCCTGCCCTCACTGCCATGCTGCCCCTCCTGATTCTGTGATGGCAGCAGCCCTTGCCTCACCTAAATCTTTAAGCCAACATGCAGATAGTGTGATAAATGAGAGACAAAAGTCTCGATATTTAGCAAAATTTAGATTTTTTTATTTGATATAGACAGAGTAAGCAGTGTGCTGGGGAACGTGAGGGGTTACTGCTTATTTTATGCTTTATTGAACTTTGGCTTACAGGCTTTTTTTAATACTATGGTTTCTTACCATAATTTATGATTTTTTGTTTTTTAGCTGTCTCAGTTTTGCTGAGTAAGCAGTGGTGGTCAAGTAAATATTTTTACATAAATTTACAAAGCTTCTGGGTGATAATTAGTTACGGATAACCATTTGGTTCTTGTAGATAACTACTAGAGAAGTTTTGGAAGTTTGGTTTTTGAGATAAGTATTACTGATTAGATAAAGGCAAGAAGGGTTATTGGGAAGTTTGATTNATCTGTCCTTCTTCCTAGCAAGGTGCAGCTTAACAGCAAAGTGTCTGCATTAAAGCTTTCCTGTCTGTTGGGGGGAATTCTACTGCCTGCACAAAGCCAGAGGCTCAGGAGGGGCATACATTTGATTCATCTCCTGTACAGAGAGATTCTTGGGTTTTGGGGAATATTTTTAGCACTGCCAAACCACAGAGACTTGATGCAAAAGGTAGCCATATCAGAAGTGCTGCCTCCAGCGGGCTTCATGCCTCAAGTGACTTTCCCGGATTAGAGCAGCCTGATCCCGTTTTTGGTTGTTTTTAACACTTAAATTCCAACAGCATGCAGGTGCCTGAAGAGAGGTGCCACTCTCACAGCTCAGGCTGTGCTCCCCCTGGGACAGCAGGTGATGCTAGTGGCTCCAGGAGTCCAGGGCTCCATCTTCTGGCCAGTCCCAGCCTGCAGGAATCCACCTACCCAGGGCACAGCTTTGGGCACCACAGTATCGGAAGGATCTAAACTTACTGCAGAGCAAAGGAGGGACACGAGGAAGGTGAAGGGTCTCGAGGGAACTAGAGCTTTGTGAGGTGTGGCTGAGGGTACTCGGTTTGTTCAGCCTGGAGGAGACTGAGGGCAGAGCTCACCGAGGCTGCAGCTTCACCCCAAGCCCAGCTCTGGTCTCTGCTCTCTGTGACCAGGGACAGGACCAGGGATCGGCTGGAGCTGTGCCAGGGGAGGTTTAGGTTGGAGATCAGGAAAGGTTCTTTCCCCAGAGGGGGCTGGGCACTGCCCAGGCTCCCCAGGGAATGGGCACAGCCCCGAGGCTGCCAGAACTCCAGGAGTGTTTGGGCAGCGCTGCCAGGGATGCACAGGGTGGGATTGTTGGGGTGTCTGTGCAGGGCCAGAAGTTGAACTAGATGATCCTTGTGTGTCCCTTCTGATTCAGGATATTTTATGATTATAGAGAAGCAGCTGTCTGAAAATGAGCTCTTCTTGTCCTGCTGCTGTGCTTCCCAGGGTCTCACAGCATTGCAGTTGGTGACTTTGTTGATTAAACTGTTTTCTGAGTGTCTGATATCCCCATCAGCCCTGCTGCGCCCAGGGATATCTGGCTGGGCTTAACCTTGGCTCATGCCTCAGAACTGTTCACAGTGTTCTGACAGTGAACTCACACTTCTTTACAAGATTCAGGGTAGGAAGGGGCCAGCCTGTTTGCCAGATTCGGTTGCGAAGTCCACAGAGAGAGAAATCATTCTTTGTGTGTGCCAAAAGTGCAAATTACAAGTGGAAGAATGTTGAATTCGTGAATGCGTGAATGTGGAAACTCACGATGTGTGATGACTTTTCTGATACTTTGTAATATTTTATAAGGGGTTTTAATGTCCTATCTCCACGAATCACATGGAATTCTCAACTTCACTCCTAAAGTCTGTGGTCACATGGCTGCAGAGAATCACAAACATCTCAACCTCAAGATTCGGCCATTGAAGGCAAAGAACCGCCTCTTTCCTACTTTCTAACTTGTTACCTTTCATTCTGCTGTGCAAAGGGAGGACTGGATTTCTGCTCCTCAGCTGCCTGAACAGACAGTGCCGAGTGCCAGCTACGGGCTCTTGTGGAGAACTGCTTCTCCGCAGCAAGAGCTGATCCTGACGGGATCCAGCAGCACTCGGACTCCGCGGTACCAACCGGGCAGCTCCCACAGCAGCAGGGCAAGGCAGATTCCCCTCTCCATCAAAAAAAAAAAAAATCCACAAGTTCTCTTTTTTTTGCTGATGCAAACCACGGGCTGCAGCAGCAGCTGGCCGTGCGTGTGTCCGCTGGGCTGAAGGTGGTTCCGAACCAGGGTGGCACCGGCCCGGGATGGTCCCGCTTCCACCTCCGGCGGCGGGCCGGTGCGGGGCCGGGGGCTCCGTGCTCTCGGGGCACTCCACTGCCAAGGCTAATGGGAACAAATCCCCTTGGTGTCCTCACCCCAGGAGAGGCCGGGTACCTCGGGCTGTGGGACGGGCCCGCGGTGCCCGAGCCCCTCAGAGGGGGTAGGAATGAGAGAGAAGCACTGCAGGCAGCGGAGGGAAGAGCGGCTTCCCCGGGCCTGGAGGGAACGTGGTGTCCCCGGTACTGTCCCGCCCGCGCCGGGCAGGCACAGCGAGCACAGGGACCCCGCTGCCCGGTACCCTCCGGGCTGCGGGAGCGGGACCCCCGCCCT
>VXBI01011933.1:105815-122381 GCA_013397375.1 Toxostoma redivivum
CCTTCCCGGGCCCCTCCATCCCCGGGCGGCCCGGAGGGAGGAGGGAGGCCCGGGCGCTGGTCCCGCAGCCGTGTCCGAGGCCCCGCGGGCCGGCGGTGCGGGTCCCGTCCCGGTGCAGCAACGCCGGCCTCGTCGCTGTTTGTTCCCTCCAGGGGTGATGAAGAAGAGGAGCGGCCACAGCCAGGCTCCAGCACTGAACATGGTAAGCGCTTCCTCCGCGCCGCTGCCCCCTCATGTCACCCCGGCCCCGGGCCAGCTGCGGTGTTAGGAGTCATTCCAATACTCTGTATTCACCTAAATATTCCCTCTGCCTTTTTCCTCCCGCTCTCCTCCTTGGGGTTAGCTTGGAGTCGTTCCTCGTTAGCCAAGGCCGGCAATAAAGTGACTATGGGCCTGACCCAAGTGTAGGAATGTCACTTGTTGAGGTTGACTCAGGAGAACTGTCCTCCAGTGGCTCACATACATCCTGGGTCTTCAAAGCTTCTGGCAATTCTGCTTGCATCCTCTGTAAAGTAGCTGTTCCCACAGCTAAAAAAATACCCCCTGCACCATCTGTTAGGTTTTGTTTCCTTCTGAGCCACCTGAAAGAGCAAGTTAGTGAAGAGTCAAACAGGGAACATCCAGGTTTGAGCCTTCTGACCTGTTTTCTCTTCTTGCAGAAGACAGGCCTTCACCCAAGGAGCTAGAGGAGCTGGAACTGCTGAACAGGGCCTTAGAGAAGGCACTGAAAGTCAGGAAAAGCATCTTGAAAACTCCATTAGAGGCTCAGGGAGCTACAGGACAGAAATGGCCAGGTGAGGCACATACTCCCAAGAAAACTGAAGAGCAGCAAGTGCCTGTGCCTGTTAAGGATGTTCCTGAGTGCAGGAAGGTGAGAGCTGGAAGCAAAAAGCCATTGTTGTTGAAGAAGCCCTTTCCATACCAGTTAAGAGTCCCTTACAGGACTGACCCAGATGTGAAGAAACTGCAAAGGAAAGTCCCAGCCAGATGTGTTTCTCAAGGCCCCAGGACAGCTGGGAAGATTTCCTCAAAAGGAATGATTTCCAAACAAGGAAGAAGTCACAGGACAGCAACTGGTACCTGTGCTGCAGCTGAACTCCAGGAGACACCTGGCTTGTCTGAATCTGCCCCAAATGAGCAGCAAAGCTTTTCTGTAGGGGATTCAGCTGCAGGAGAGAATTCCATAGCTGCTGGCAAACAGTTACTTGATGCAGGGAAGAAAAGTTGTAGTTTCCTGGGAGAGTCCAGCAAAAAGGAGGACACTGCAGGTGCATGGGGAAGGAGTACCTCCCCAGGGACGGGCAGCCTGCAGGAAAAGGGGTAAGTGTGGGAGGTGGGCACCTCTGCTGTTCTGCTCCGCATTCACAGGCACGTGTACAGATCCCACTGGCTGTGCTGCTCTGGGGGTCCCAGCCTGGCTTCATCCTCCTCACATCCCTCTCAAGAGGAAGGATCCTATACAGTTTAAAAGCCTTTATTGTGGTTGAGTAAGTGTTGTCATTTTAAGGGCTTATTCTTTGGATGGCTGGGACTTTGAAAGCCTTTCAATTAAGACTTTTGATGTTTCACAGTCCCCTGTGAGTGTTTTGGAAAGCTGTCTCTGTAGAGCTTTCTTGAGCCTTAGCTTTCCTCTGAGTGTACTCTCTATTATACCATATTGATTTTTTTATTTATTCTGTTTTTTACACAGTGATAATGCATAATGCATGAATTTTCTCTCTTTCTCCCACTCCCTAAAGCATGTACCCGGTGCTGTTTGGAGTGATGGCATCTGGGTTTAATAGTGTCCCTGTTAATCTGTAACATACTGCCCATGTAACTGCACAAATCAGGACTGACTAGAGTGCAGTTGTTTCAAAGGTTTGGTGCAGGAAGGATTATGAAGGGAATTTTACTGACATTCTCTGTGGAAAAGTGGCAAAATAATACTTGGAAGATTGGCTTTGCATTTATGCCGGTCTGTCTTGTTTAAGTAATTTCTTTCCTCTTTTGCTTTAAAAAAATATTGAAGCTTAATCTGATGTCCCTGAAAAGTTTTGAGGAATATTTCTCTCAGCTGCCACAACCTAACTCCTGTGTTGTGCAGGGAGGAAATTATCCCTTTTCACTGGCATTGGAAGGGCCCCAGGACACTTCAGTGACAGTTGCTGTGGGAACAGGGGTCTGGATTCAAACATTTACTTAAATTCCCAGCTGTGGCCTTGCATTCCTACTCTGCATGTGACTAACATCTCCCAACCCTCCTGTTTTTGTAATAACAATTTAGGGATTATTCTGCTTCAGGGTTAAGGATCATATTCCCAGTGGAAGCTGGAATGTCTCTTTCCTATTTCTCTGAGTGTGATACGGTGCTAAGCAAATCTGCCTTGTCCTGCTCAGGCAGGGCAACAGGGTATGGCAGAGCAGCTTCCCTGAAGGTGTTGTTTCCATGTCTGTACTCTGCTGTGCCATGGCTTTGCTCCCAGCTGCCCACCCTGGATAAACCTCTGAGCTCTCCCAGCTCAAATCCATGATGCCTGTGGAGTCAAATGAGCAACCTAATCTTCCTTCCTTGAGGACAGTCTGAAGACAGTGGTGGATCCAATCTCCAGAGCTGCTGACATCTCCCATTGCAGCTAAATTAATTTCAGATTTTGACAAAACATCACTCTCCCTTTTGGAAGACAAGGCTCAGTTAATTGCTTTCCAGCTGCCAGGATTGATCCTTCTCCTGTTTTACAGATGCCAGCTGAAGCTCCCCCTTCTCTACAGGAAAGCCTATTCCAGGAACTCCAGGTAAGACCAGTCTGACCAGTTCAGTCCAGGACTACCCTCAGCTGCAGGACTATGAGGAAGGGTCAAATGTGGCTGTTCTTTGTGCTCTGGGGAAGCAGTGACCCCACCTGGTACGGGACCTGATCTGGGAGCAGGAAGAGCTCTCATATTGCAAGGCTGCTGCTGAGGATGTGCTCTCCTGTTATGGTAGCTACTAGTGCCACTTTTGTTTTCCGAGTGCTAATTACTTTAATCACTGAGTCGTGAAGTTCCTGGAATGCTTTAATCGTGGGTTTCATGGTGCAGCAGAAGTCTCTGCTGGTGCCACACACCTGTTGAAGCAGGATACCCAGTGGGATGGGTGTCTGGATACACTATCCAATGAGAGTTTCCCAAACCATCCCTGCCCTGCCTTTGCAGCCTGGAAGCACCACAGCTGTGTGTATTTGAGGCTGGTTCTGCTGCTGAACTCTTACACAGAGCCAGCTACAGTGTTACTGCAGGGATGGTGCAGGTGGTTGCATGCTCTACTCCATTCTCCAGTCTTCTGGAAGGGTTTCCCACATTTCCTTTGAGAAATCTTGCCATAATTCAGCAGATTGCTCACTATGTGCTTTGTTCAGTTATTAAGCATAAACCCTTTCTTAAAATCTAACTGTAGCCCCTTGTGCTGCCCTCAAGAATTCTTTCTCCTCTTGGAAGCTGTCATTTACCAGAAAACAGTTTGTTAGTTGCCCTTCTGCAAGTTATAAAGACTTTATACCCTTAATTTTCACTTCTAAATTGAGCCTTTCAGCATTCTAATCACTTTGGTGTAATTTTATACTTCTCACTATTGCTTTCAACTCCGTAACAGATTGAGAATAACCTTTGCACTAAAGATCCCTTGTAGAGGATTTGCATCTTGCCAGGGAACTTCTGTTCTTTCCTGTTCCATTAACCTTGCCACTTCTTTGCATAATGTATTTCTGAAATCTGCAGATTCTAACATGATTTAAAAGACCCATTAGACTAGAGAGAAGACACATGCACACTCGAGTTAGGCACTGCAGAACTATTTTAAGCTTCCTCCTGATGGCTCTCACTGCGGCAGGTTTTGGGAGACAGTCCTTAAGGAAAGGATATTGGGGGACTGTGTATCCATGAGGATGTTGAATTCTGTGAGTGAAATGCATCTCTGTGGTAGTGCTGTTTTTTGTGCCATGCTTTATCAGTTGGTGGACTCTGGTGTGAAGTCCTCGGTCCTCGCCAGCTTCCTCATGATACTGTCCTTAAACCTCTGTCTTGGATCTCTGACATGCTGCTGTCATTCTGCTTGCCAAATATACCACTTTTTTCCCCCTCAAAAATTATTAAAGAAGAATGTTGAAGAAATTTGGAATATGAAGTAATTGGGGTGAGAGTTTGTCCTGTCTGCTCTTTTTTTTGTACACCTATACTTAACAGAATAAATGTACAGAAATGCAAATTGCTTACTCCTAAGAAAGGAAGGGAAGATTTGTTGTGTCCTATGGAGTATAAATACAGGCAGGACAGTAGAATAAAATGAGGGATAACAGGTGTTCTGCAGTGTCTGATGCTTTCTGTCCTTGTTGATCTGATAGCAGCCTTGGGAATGAATTGGGAATGGCTGGTAAATAACCTGTGAGAGAGAGGGGGGAGGGAGGGAGACACTTGTAATTAAAGCACTGATATGCCACACTGCTGTGTCACAGCTCAGCATGAGCACTGTCTGGTACAGAGGAGTGTAACTTCCACCTCCTGCCCCTTTGGAATTTCAGGGCATGGGAGAGATGTCGTCTGTGCCAAACAAGCGCAGATGGTGCAGCTGCAAGGACCCGTTTTATGGAGAGGATCCAGACAACTGTATCCTTTCCTAGCAGGCACAGGGTGCAATTGCTCTGCAGTGAGCTCCCAGCTGGAGAGAGCTATGCCTTGGATAACAGCAGTTCCAGTTGGGTCTCTAGGCAGTGGGGTTTTTCACAGTACAGCTGTTGAGCACTTATAAAACTTCTGATCCAGCCAAACATGTCCACAAGGCAAGCATGCCCTACACAGCTGTGCTGTGCTGTCCTCACCTTTCCCCTGCAGTGCCACTTCCCAGCCTGGTCCCCTCTGCCCTGATCCCAGCTGGCTGGGCCTGGGGCTCGGGATGCTGCACAGAGCTGCTGCTGTGGAACCTTCCTTAAGCTGCTGCTGTTTGAGTTTTGCTCCCCGAAGCTGGCACCCAGTCCTGCAGAGATAGAGGAGGAATTAAGGGGCCTCCAGGATGTCCCCTCCCATCTGAGGCAGTATGTGGAAGCTGAATCTGCAGGTAAGGAGGAAGAAAAGGCAGTGGGAGGGCAGAAGGTGGAATAAGGATGATTTGGGCTCCAGTTGCATGCGTTTGGTGTTCTTGACATGTGGTGGACATGAGGGACAGGAACATTCTCTGCCTGAAGTGAAGGCTGGTGAACCCAAGGCCACTCTGGAAACCATTTTGGGAGGAAGGTTCCAGTGCTCACACCTTTCCTTTGCTTCCCTTGTAGACCGTCCCACTCTGCAAGGAGAGTATGAAAGCCTTCTGACCTTGGAGGGTTTGCAAACCACAGTGTCCCAGTGCCTGCAGAGGCTGCAGCTGCTGCGAGCAGGTGAGACAGTCCCTGTGTTTGTGGTCATGTATGAACCTGACCTTTGCCATCTGTGTGCAGGACACTGGACCAAGGTCATTTTTCTCCTGATTATGATAATGGAGCACTTAATTCTCTGGTGGCAAACAAATCTGTGGTACCTGTGTGCCACCCCTCTGTGTTCAGAAGGGACTTGGAGCTTTGAACTGCAGTTGCAGTTCAAGAGGGCTGGGGAGGGGACAATGCAGGCCACAGCTTAGGGTGTTCTGATTGTGCTGTGTGTGAGGAGCTTACCCTGATTAATACAATGTCTTCAGTCATTAGTTTCTGGGAACAGTAAGTAGATCATAAAGTCTGCAAGTACAGATTTAACTTGTATGTTTTTGTCTCCTGCCTTTTCTTGTACACTGGCAGCTTTGGAGTCCCAGCTGAGGCTGTGCCCAAACTGCACTGGGGATGTGGGGAGTTTCTCTCCAGCCTGTGTCCCTACCAGGGGACAGACATGTGACAGAGCAGACATGCTGGCTATGCCTCTCCTCTGTTACTCCAGTCTCCAGGAGCTGAAGGATCTGTTTGCCTTGAAGCTGCAAGTGTCCATGCTGCACCAAGAGATTGCCTTACAAAAGGTGAGTCTGGAGAAGTGTCAGTGCTCCCAGAGCAGAAGGGGAAGGAAAAGGACAGTTGTGGGGCAGCAGCTGCTGTACAAGGTGTTGATGGGCAGCAGCAGCATAGCAAGTTCACCCAGTGATGTTTCTGTGTTTATGCCTTGTTCTCTTTGTTGGTGAATGGGACTTTGTTGTTGTTGTTAGGGCCAGAGCAGAGGCCATTACATGCCTAACCCTCTCCTGAAAAGTTTTTATTTATCTGTTTTGAAAGAATTTGGCAGTGGAGGATGCCCCCCAAAAGGGGCATTACCTATTACCTATTAGGGCACCCACTCCCTCATTCCCTCTGCTGTGACTTCCAGCTGGTGAGCTCCTCTGTTCTCTGTTGCTTTCTTTTAAATCTCTAACCACTGTGCTGCTAATCTTGTTTTTACCATTCTGAGACTGTAAGAACAGGGTAGGAGATGCAGCTTCTTCAGTAGCCTGAGCAGAGAGTTTACCACACAGGGATTACTTGTTCTTCTCAGCCAGCAGCAAAGGGCAGAGAAGATCTGTGAAGTCAAATCTACTCCTTTGACCTATTCTTTGCCATTGACTTGAATGATAGAGGCTTTGGAAAATTTATTTTTTTGTAAGCCAGAGAGGCATTATTAATAACTGTCTGCGGCCTTGTGGCTGAAGACAGATTGCTACCTGACTTCAAATGGGATTTCAGCATTATAATCCTGAATTATGGATTATGAAGGGTTGGTTTTTTTTTTTAATCCACCCAAAATGAAGTGGTGACCAAAGCCTGATTCCTGCTGCTCTGTTGGCTCAGTTTCTTCTGCTCATGTACCCAAATAGGTGCTTTGTGCCAGGTGAGCCCTGAAGGTCTGAAGCAGCTCTGTGCAGAGTGTGCAGGATAAGTGAAATTCTTGGGATAGGTGAAGTGAGTGGACATGGAACAAAATAAATACCCCAGAAAAGGATGTAGCTATTTCTGGGCCAAGCCTGTCCACTGCCTTTCCGTGGAGGAATGCCAAGTATCATAGAAATTCCTGGGAGCTCTTAGCCTGTCTTTGATGGTGAAGATCTGTTTCTTCTTAGGTATCAGGAGCAGGGCAGGTGGAAGGAAGTGGAGCAGTGCAGCACTCCTTCTTGTGCCAGCTTTCTCCTAGATAGCTTTCATATCTGTAGAAAGAGACTTCCCAGAGATGAGCAATTGTGTGCTGCTCCCCTGTCCCTGCACAGAGACTTGTGTAGAACAGGAGAGGGAGCCTCCTGCAGATACCCTGTACTCTATTCTTCTTGGGTCTTCCTCTGTATCCACCAGGGAGCAATGATGGACTCACAGAATAACTTGAGTTGGAAGGATCACAAGTTCAACTCCTGGCCCTGCACAAGCCCAAGAATCCCACCCTATGCCTGAGAGTGTTGTCCTGGAGCTCTGGTACACTCCTGAAGCTCTGGCAGCCTTTGGGGAGGTGGCTGACACATGCAGTTGTCTTCTCTCTTGGGCAGGCAGATTGTGCAGCTGGCTGGGTGGGGTTTTGGTGTGCAGGCTGCTCAGACTTCATAACCTTAGGCCAGATGAAAGAAGAAAAAAAATTAAAATCCCAGGCAAAACGTCTGTCTGAGCATTAATTCAGGAGTGGGGCACCAAAGACCAGGTTTTGTCCAGTGATTGAAGTGACCTGTGCTTGAGTTGTCAGTCAGTCCCAGAGCTGATACTGATGCTGCACTAGATTGTTGGACAGCATGGGCTGAGATCCCAACATAGGCTTAACAGAGCAGCAGTCAGGCCAAGGAATATTGGACAGCTTGAGCAGTCCCTGTAGCCTGTTTGGGCTGGAGTTGGCCACTTGCACCTCTGGCATAACTGGGAGGTGATGGGAACAGTCCTGAGTGAAAGGTTGAACTTAGCCTTGGGTGAGTGAGCACTTCACCGTGTGGCTGCAGAGCTCCTGAACCAAGGGCAGCTTGAGTTTCTTGCAGGATGCTGATCTCATCCCTGTACTGGGCCTTCCCTGCAGCACAGCAGCAGCACTGCCACTTGTCTCACTGCTCTGGAAATGCTGGGTGCCTGCTGAGGTAGCTCATGAGCAGAAAATGAACCACTCTGCCTTTATTAAATATGACAAAAGAAAGTATCCATCAATCAGTCAGCCTGTTATTAGTCATACTGCTCTGATTAGATTTCACTTGTTATGCAGCCACTTCAAGGAATACTGGAGTGCTGCTGGCTCTGGTGACAGTGTCTCCTTTGCTCCTTCCCAGGTGATGATGGCAGAGCTGCTGCCTGTCCTGGAGCCCAGGCAATTCCTGGAGGGCTCTGCAGGGCTGTTTCGGGCCATCCACACCCAGCTCTGTGAGGGGGGCCGGCACTTCCCTGTGCTGGTGAGAGATGAGCTACTGGACTGAGCTGGGGAGCCTCCTGCTAGTCCTGCAGGAGTCAAAGACAGCTCTAAGCAATAAATCTTTTCTATGAACTTCTTTACTCTGCCTGTTCATTCAGCTAAATTCCAGGGGGTTATTTTTGTTATGGGCTTTTTTTATTTTCTCTTTTTTTTTTTTAATTTCCTTTTGTATCAGGAGGACTGGAGCCCCTCTGCTCTGGAGCCAGGCTGGGAGAGCTGGGGGCATTCAGTCCCAAGAAGAGAAGGTGCAAGGACACCTCATAGCCCCTTCCTAAAAGAGGCTCAGAGCCCTAAAGGGGCTCCAGGAGAGCTGGAGAGAGACTTTGCACAGGGGAACAGGAGGAACAGGACATGGAGGAATGGCTTCCCACTGTCAGAGGGCAGGGCTGGCTGGGATATTGGGAAGGAATTGTTCCCTGGGAGGGTGGGCCGGCCCTGGCACAGGGTGCCCAGAGAAGCTGTGGCTGCCCCTGGATCCCTGGCAGTGTCCAAGGCCAGGTTGGATGGGGCTTGGAGCAGCCTGGGACAGTGGGAGGTGTCCCTGCCCATGGCAGGGGCTGGAATGAGAATGAGTTTAAGGTCCCTTCCAACCCAAACCATTCCATGATTCTGTTGTGCTAGATCACTTTCCTGACCTTTTAACTGAGGTTTTGTGAAGCCCCTTCAGGACTTCAGAGACTCTAATTTTGGCTTTTCTTCCAAGGCTGTCTCTGCCAAGCTCTAGATTCATGACAGCCTCAGTACAGCAGGCTCCTGGATGCAGACAGTGTAGCAGGGAATAAAACACAGTTTATACTGATCCGATAGCCACAGGCTCATGGGTCACGGCCTTCCAGCATCCAGACATCCTGAGAACCTGAGCTGCTGCTTCCCTAGTGCTCTGTTCACCAGCTGGCATAGCGGGCTCATGTAGTATTCACTGACTGATTGTTTTTGATGAAAGAGGGCGGGAAGGAATTTTGGAAAGGAGGAAGCTCGCTGTGCTTGCGCTGCGTGTCTGGCTGTGCCCTGCAGGTGGCGGGCGGGTCCCGCGGTGCCTGCTGGAGCCGGAGGGACCCCGCCAATGTCCAGCCCGGCCCTGGAAAACGCGGGTCCTGCGGCAGCTCCCATCTTGTCACCGCAGGAAAAGGCCAGCTGCTGTTTCTTCTTCGTGCTGGGTTTTTGCGTGTAATCCCCAAATTCCCTGGCGTTTCAATAGCGGGTAAAGCTTTGGAGTGAAGTGGAAAACCTCTGCTTGTGAGTATGCTTCAAATTCCATTCAGGAAGTGTACCACAGCCTAGTAGTACAGTTTGACCCAGAACACATCTCTAAGCTGGACTCTGCTTGTGCGTGTGTGTAATTTAGCTCTTAGCAGTGCAAAGACATTCATTATTTTTTCCTGGGCTAGGTTGCTGTCTGGCTCTTTCTGACACTCAAAATTCAATAAAAATAATTTATATAGTAGGTGAAAATCAGCATCTCTTACTTTCCCTTTGTATTTTTGTCATAGAATACCAGAATGGGTTGGGTTGGAAGGGGCCTCATCTCATCCCACCCCTGCCATGGACAGGGACACCTTCCCATCCAAGGAAGCACTCGAAGGGAGCAGGCACTGCCTCCTAAATTAGCATGGTCATACACATGAACATGTCCATGTTTGAATGGGAGAGCTGACCTTTGGTATTGTTAATTTGGGTGCTGTTATGGATAACTTCTGTCTGCAAACACTGCATGAGTCATGAGCATCTGCTGCTCTGCACAGAGCAGGCCAGTGTCAATTGGCAGCAACTTCAGCACCACAGCAAGGACTGCAGAGGTGGGAAAGGGCTGGCAAGAGGAGACAGCCCACAAGAGAGGGTTCACAGGGGTTGTTGCAAACTCAGAAGGCAAGCTTACACTAGGAGTTGTACAGAAGGGGTGCAGAATGTCAGGCAGCTGGGTTGTTCTCTGCCTCTGGGTGCAGTGGGGTTTTGTTTCTCTTCCTACACCACATTTTAAAATTTTCAGAAATGTGTAAGACTAAATCATTTGAATGACTCACTCTTTCAAACCAGTCTTGTGCTACAGCAGAGCTAGAGAGATTCAACAGCAGTTGAACTCAGGGGCTGGGGGGGGCTTTGTTATGAAATGTGCCATTGTTATGGGAAGAAAGTTCATCCATCTGAGATGAGGAAACAAAGACGTAAGGTAGTGTTTGATGCCAGGGGATAGAATTACAGAAATACAGGAAATGAGCAGTATTTTTGGAAAGTGATAGATGATCTCAGTGTTGTGTAGACATGAGCTGAGAAAGCACAGTTAGAGTCAGGGAGGATTAGCAGCTCTTATTCCTTCTTTGTCGCCTGCAGTAGCATTTAAAAGGTTTTTGGATTCTCCCTACTGAAGGATAGGATCCTGAGGAGGAGGCAGGTTTTTCTGTGACTTTCAGTATTTCCAAGTGCTACAGTTTGTCTTTTCCCCTGGCTCTCTTCTCTCATTCCCCTCTACAACTTCTCCACGGACTGGGCTTGTTCTGCAAATGTGTTTGGCCAGTGGAGGGACAGAGGCAGTGCTGCTGTTAGTGCACACTGCAAACGGCAGAGCCCCTTGGAGGGTTTCACATGCACTAGTTGTCTTTGGTTAGTATTAGAGAATAATAGAATCACAGACTGATTTGGCTTGGAAGGGATCTTAAAAATTATGTCGTTCCACCCCCACCATGGGCAGGGACACCTCCCACTATCGCAGGTTGCTCCAAGCCCTGTCCAACCTGGCCTTGGACACTTCCAGGGATCCAGGGGCAGCCCCAGCCTCAGTTGTGCATAGTTCTGAAGCTCTGTTGAGCCCTCCAAGGGGTTTATCCTGCATGTGTTACCAGATCTGCCACCAAGTGCTGCTGAAGCCCCTCCTTGGGTGGTGCCACATGTAGAGACTCAGTAGTGGGACTTTAGGGGTGCTCTCTGTCTAAAACAGAAATAACTTGAGTCTTGGTAAGAGGGATGACACTAGCAGTGCTGTGGAGGAATGTCCTGCCTCTTCCAGTCCTTCTGAGGGGTCTGGCAGCATGTGAGTGGTGGCAGAGCATGCCAGGCTGTGCCCTGCTGCTGTGACTGTCCACAGCATACTCCCAGCCCTGGGAAATGGGCAGGACAAGCCCCCTGGGCTAGGAGCACACCTTAGGGTTTGGAGAGACAAACCCTGATGAGCTGAGGGATAAGGGAATTTCACCAAAGAGCAGTTTAAGATGGTAAATGTTGAAGTGGGAGGAAAACTCCCAGCCCCCTCTGAAGATGACAAATTTGCTGTTGATGTTCATCGCTAAATGAGCTTTCTGTGAGCTCCAGAGAGCAGGTTACTTGATTAAAACTGTGTGTGAGTCAAGCCTGAAGCACTAACACCTGACTCAGCAAGTTACTGTGCCAGTCTAGAGTTCTAGAAAGAGCACTGGTGCTGCAAAATGCTGGGACAGGATTCTAGGGATTCTAGGGGAGCTACTTGGGGGCAGCGGCATGTCCTCCACACACATTTTTTAGTTTTTATATTCTTTTACCCAAATTAATCTCTCCCTGAGTAACAGAATTCAGTATGAGCCTGTGATTTCCAGCTGAAGCTCTGCTGAGAAATTTTGTCCACTTCTGCTAAATCTGAAAGGGGTGTGTTTGGGTTTGTGCAGAGCACTCTGAGGATGCTGGATGTGGAAAGTGCAGGATGCAGAGCTCCTCCAGACTGTCCCAGGGTGTCTAATTATCAGTATACTGTAAGCAGTGAGTGGGAAATGCTTTAATAGCCTTATGAATGCCAGGAGAAGGAGCCAACAGGGATTTTTTATGGGCAGGCAGCCAGTTCATGGCTGTGCATTTCCAGTCCTGAGTCCTGTCACCATCGTGGAGTCACTAAGAGACTGCAGCAGATGATGGATCTGACACCAGGGCTTGTCACTTGTTATCTGTAAAACAGAGATTGATATGATTTCACTTGCTCATGGGCTTGGCTTTGTATGTCTGTGCTCTCTGCAGCAAGGCCTCTTGTTCTGGTGGATTTTGGTTGATTTTTGTAAGCATGTACACTAGGACTGATGCAGTTAACATCTGGTTTCACTAGCAACTTCCTAGTCTTTCTTCACTAATAACAATCTCACAAAAGAAAAACCCTAACCATTGCTCAGTCTGACATGAAAAAAATTCATGAAATAGGTATTAAAGTTCCTACCATGCCGATTGAGTACTATTTTTATAACCACTACCCAGAAGAAAAGATTTATCATCTTGGTTTTAATTTGTGGAGAAAGAAGGAGCTTAGCATTGTAATCAAGAAAAATCTGTGGCTGGTTTATTAATCTGAGCTCAGTTAGAAAGAAGAGGGCAGGAAGCAGTGTGCCACATGTGCCAGGGAGCAAAGAGCTGGGAATGGAGGGGAAAAAACGAAAAGGGAGTTTTAAACTGTAATTTCAGAAGGTGGAAGTTTACAGTAATGGGTTATTTAGGCACACAAATGAAGATGTTTGACTTACTTTTAGGTAGAACAAGAAAGATAACCAGTAGAGCAGGAGTTGGGATAAGAAAAAGTAACTGGAAGCAAGATGTGAGTCAGTGGAGGAGCCTGGTCTTGGAAAAAGCTTATCTGGAGTCTTCTCTCCTGGTTTCTGGGAACACAAGCTCCCAGATGTGCTCATGCTGCTGTTAGGTTTGTCCTCAGCACTTACATGTTGCAGAGGGAAACAATTTATTTGTCTCATCTGAGCTCCAGCTTAAAAGAAAGACTCAAGGGAGGCATAACATGCATGTCCAGGTCAGCTGGGCCCACTGGGGCTCCTTCCTGCCCTGTAGGGTTGTAGGTTCCCTTTCACTGCAGCTCTGTAGGACCTCAGCATCCTTTTCCCTCTCTCAAAACCATTGTGCCACTGCTGTTAGTTCAGCTGGCACAGCCTCAGAGCTTTGCAGTTTGCAAGTGTGTTCTCTGAGGGTCTCACCCTTTGGAGTTTTGTTTTCCTGCTTCAGGCTCTGAATTTCAGAACCTACAGTCATCTTCTCTCGAGGTGAAATCTCTTAGAGGACATATTAGCAATAGATCTTGCTTTGGAATTGTTGTCATGCAAGGTGAGGGCATTGCATCTCTCACTGTCTCCAGGATGGGAGCTTTGGGTACCAACCAGGAATAGGAACATGAAGGAGAGAGCACAGGAATCAGAATTATTTAGGTTGAAAAAACCTTTAAGAACTTCAAGTCCAAATGTTCCCCCACTGCCAAGACCACCACTAAACCATGTCTACACATCTTTTAAATCCCTTCAGGGATGGTGACTCAACAACAAAAAAAAAACCTTTAAAAACTTGGTGAAACCATAAATAGTGCTTTAATTATAATATTGTGCTGACTGTTTAATGGGATAGAATTCTAATGGTTGGATACTGGATGAATCAGAGAGTATTTTTTATATTTAAGCAAGTTTGGGCATATAAATTTAAACATAGCCACATGTTTTGTGACCATTCCAGGCTCACTTTTAGGGCCATTAGGAAATTCAGTGTGTTTCCCAATATCTTTTTAAATATTTTCAGTCTTAACTACCTGGTAGTGTCTCAGTTTTAAATGGTGTTTCTTGTGTTGTGCTGTTCTGGAGTTTTCTCAAGGGTAACAGAGCTCTCAGCAGAGATCCTGCTGTCCTTGCAAGAGCAGACTCACCAGATTTAATGGAGCTGTTTGACTGAACAAAGCATTAGTGATTTGAATCATGTGTGATTCCATCTCCCTTCCTCTTACCAGTGGGAGCACTGCGGTCTCCATTCACAGGGAGTTCAGGGTCTTGCTTATGACAATGCAAACACAATTATTTGGGGTTTGGGCTTTTGATTAGGTTGTGGTTTTTTTGTTTTCTTTTGGGGGGGTTGTTGCTGTTGTTTTTGTTATTGGTTTTTTAAGAACTAATTACAGTAAAATAGCTTATTTCTAAGTATTAGGTGCATTTCTTATCTGTGAGCCTTAAAACCAGTGTGCCTGGTGTACGAGTCACTCAGCTTCACTGGTGCCTTGCCCAGCTCTCCTGGCAGTGCCAGGAGTACCCATAGCTCCTTCTCCAAGGGCAGAGGATATCAGCAAAGCTGCTGGGCATCTCTTCTTCCAGTTTGCAGTTTTCCCTGTCTCTGGATCATAGCTGGATCTCAGTTCTGTGTGTGCTGAGTGCCTGCTGTGGCCCGAGCTGGGCACTGAGGAGCAGCAGAAGGTGGGAAGGTCTGTACAAGCTCAGCCCTAATGCTGGGAAGGAACGTGGCTGTGGCTGGGGGATGATGTAATGATCCTTTTCCATCTGCTCCCATCCATCTTTGAATCCACAGGAAAGCATTCTTCTTGTGAGACACGTGAATCCCTCATTTCAAGCCCCATCCCTGGTTTGGAAGTTCCTCTGGAATGCTGTGGCTGGCACTGGTGCTCTCCCTGTGCCCATGGCCCAGAGGGGCTCCCCATGCAGTGTAAAGCCATGGGCTCAAAATAGCTCAGAGATGTCACCCACAACTTGTCATGGTTGCTAAAGTCTTTGTTGGAGTGGATCAAGGTGACACTTGGCTGCTATTTTCAGCCCCAGACTTCCTGATGGCTGTTGGAACTCTATTCCCCCCCCGCCCCCCCGCCTTTGATTATTTATTTATTTATTTCCCTTTTGCTGAATCATAGACCTGGAAAATACTTCTTAGGCCACTGAGAATCCAAGAATGTGCCTCCTGATTTATTTTGCTGCCTGTTTTCCAGCTTTACTTGGCACGAGGCAGCTTAAAATGGACTACGAGATGCCACCTGTGTTTCTTTAATGACACTTTCCTGCTGCATGCTGACGCTTTCCTGCTCTTTATCTTAAAATTAATGGAGCTGCTCAGAGCTTAACACTGGCTTTGCCAGGGCTTTTTCCACAGTCAGCTGTGGTTGTTGGTGCCATATTCACCTGCTCTCATTTCTCTGCAGCTCTTCATTGCAGTCAAAGTTTATTTATGGCGTGTATGGGACAGTTGTGCAATAAATTGTTACTCAGTATTTCCTACCCCAGTCTTAATCTATCATGTGGCTCTTGCATGAACTGTATCAGATTTCATCATGAAAAGAGGATCAGGCACTGGCACAGCTGCCCAGGGCAGTGGTGGTGTCACCGTCCCCAGAGGGATTTAAAAAATGTGTGAATATGGCACCTGAGGACATGGTTTAGTGGTGACCACAATGGTCCTGGGTTAGTGGCTGGAACTGATGATTTTCCAACCTTAACAATTCAGTGATTCTGTATTAGCCAAATAAAGGCAGAATTATTAATCTCCTCACAGAGTCAAAGAAAAAACCCTTGTGGGAATTTCTAAATTATTACAAACTGGTGGGGTTTGTTGCTTTTTCCAGTTCTTCTGTGCAAAAAGTCAATGTCTGTGGTCTGTTGGCATTTAATTTTTAACCAAGTAGGGATCACTTGTTGAGAGTACAGTTCTTTGTGTGAGAAGGCTTCAGGGCTGGCAGTTGCTGAATTTCTACAACCTAGACCCCAGTTTTGAGCTATGTGTCCCAAAAATGAGCAGTGAGGTGGGCACGAGTGAGTATTACTTCTTTGACTCATGCAGGGACACATATGAATTGTGTAACAGAGATTATCTTCTATTATCTTTGCCCACAGATATTCCTGCCAGATATGTAGTTTTCTCTTCTTGTTTCCAGCCCCATTACTTTCTAGTTCTGGAGAAGATAAAGCAGAATTCCTTCAAATACAAAATTCCCCTGTGCAGTGGTTTAGCTCCAGGAGGGAGTGTGTTCACCCTGAGCACAGCAGGACCTGGAGCCATAAGCAGAGCAAGTGGCATGAGGGTGTCTCTGCATCCTGGCCCTGGCTTCTTTGCTGCAGCACTTCCACGTGGTCTCTAAATTATTTTGGCTCTAATGTCTGCTTTAAGAAGGTGGTGTCAGTGTCTCTGCTCACTCACATAATTATGGACCATGGGACTCCTTCCTCCTGCCACAGTGCTGGACACTGCTAGAGAACGTGGATCTCCTCCTGCACCTTGCTGCTTCTGGGATTTCCTAGTGGTCCTCAGCATCATATTTGATTCTGGGCTTCCATACTTCAAAATTGGAGAAATTAATCTGTTTTAGAGGGATCCTGGCTACCTCATCCATCCTTTCCTCCTAATTTGCTTCTAGGGTCTGGGTTTCTTGCTCAACCACCATAATTCTATCACCTATCCAAGCCATTCACTTCTCTTCTCTTTTCTCTTCTC
>VXBI01011933.1:122464-142030 GCA_013397375.1 Toxostoma redivivum
TCTTCTCTTCTCTTCTCTTCTCTTCTCTTCTCTTCTCTTCTCTTCTCTTCTCTTCTCTTCTCTTCTCTTCTCTTCTCTTCTCTTCTCTTCTCTTCTCTCTTTTCCCCTTCCCCTATCCCCTTCCCCTTCCCCTCTTCAACAGCAATTTCCCAGATTTTTCCTTCCTTTCTGCAGCTCTTTGCCAGGCTTGGGAGCCTTTCCCCCAGCCCAGGGCACCAAGTCAGGCTCTGGGCAAGGTTCTGACAGCAGGGAGAGCTCCTGTGCCCCATCCATCACCCCAAGGGTCCCTGGGGGTGTCTGTGTGTGGAGGAGGTGTCATCCCTCTCTGCTCCTGCAAAGTGACTCATCCAGTCCCAGCTGCACTTTCATCTCCTGTGTGAAGAGGGAGGAGGATTCACAAGTCTCTATTTCTGCTGTGAAAATTACACCCTTAGATTGTTACAGAAGGAGCATGGAGGGAAGGAGTGGAGCACCCAGGCAGAGGAGCCTGTCAGCCTCACCAAAGGTGGAAGATTCAGTGCCCAAAAATACGGACTCACACCACGCAGCCCATTGCACATTTGTGAGTTTATAGAAAACAACCATGAAATCAGAGAAAATTGCCTGAATTTGGCCTCTGAATGAAGGAGGGAAAATTCATCCAGCTGCCTTCCACACATGAGTGAGAGAAATTTCCTGGTGGTGACCCTGTCCCAGCCCAAGCCCCGTGCAGGATTGTCCTGATCCTGCTTTTTCTTTCAAACCAGGAGCAAAGCCAGTGTGGCTCTGTGACATTAACTGGGCTCTCTGCAGATAATTTCTTTGAAAGCATCTGTGGAGTTGTAGAGGTCCTTGGTTGGACATTGCTGCCTCTGCTGCTTTGGGAACACTCTGGTGAGCAGTGTCTCGGTGGAAGTGGGGGGCAGTTTGATACACCCACATTTCCTGTAGATGGGTGTGCACCTGGCTTTACTCCTGTGTAATTCAAGCAGTGGCAGGTGTGAGGGTTGGTCCCAGGAGACACATCCTGCTGCAGCAGGATCATATTGGTATTGCTGAGTCAAATACTCAAAGCCCTCATGTATCAGACCTGAAACATGAAAATGGGCATTTTCCTAACCAGCTGGGACTTGTTTTTCTCACCTACTGCTGTTTCAAGACCAGTCACTGCTCTTCAGCACCACTTAAAAACAGGTACAGCTGTCAATCCACAAATGCTGCCAGGTTTTGATGGAAGCCAAGAGTCCTTTTCAACCCCTCTGAGTGGAGGCTGGAGGTGTGGAGATGCTGCAGGGGGTACAACCAGCACAGGGAGCTGGAGCTGTGTTTAGGGGTGGCACCACATCACCAGTTTCCTGAGAAGAAGTTTAGGAAGTGGCCTATTTCCAGGCTCATTCTTGGAGTATTTTCTTCCAGACCCCACTGTCAGCAGCAGCTGAACTATTTTAGCTGATATTTTCTTCAAGGGTTCAGCTCAGGGTAAATTTAAGCCTGAACATTTTCAAGTTTGACAAAGCTTCACAAAGCTGAAACTGGAGCTTGGCTGGGTGGTATCAGCCTTCTGCCCTCGCTCAAAGGGCGTTGACTCATGGAGTTCTGCTGCTCTTCTTCCTCTCTAATGAGCAATCAGGAGAATAAATAACAAAACTCGCTTTGCAGAGCACTGTGTGCTGCATGTCTGCCTTAGCTGGAGTTTATTTTCCCACTGCTATCTCTGCAGAGCCAGAGCCCCTGTGCACAGGTCTCTGCCTCTGGCCATACCATAGGAGTTTTGGGAATTCAGCTGATACCTGATCAACTTCCACTTTTGTTATTTCTGAATGTTATTTAAGAAACTGGGAGCAAGAAGAAATGCCAGGAGTGTTGCAGACCCAGCCCCCTCTGTTTTGGTGCTCATAGGTTGCACACAGCTTTCCAGGCCAAACCTGAAGAGGGGCAAAGTCTGATCCAAACCAGCTTTATTCTTTCCCAGAGTGGCACTGGAAAGACTGGGAAGTCTTTCCCAGACTTCCCTGGGTATGCTGTAGGCAAGAGCAGTGCCCACAAAAAAAGGGAGGATAGTACGTCCCCTGTACAGACTAATGCCTGGACCTCCCCTTTCCTGAGTCAGTCCCATCAGCTCCTCTGATTCTCCATCTGAGCTTCCCTCTCACTGCCCAGCTCTGCTACCCCTGCAGTGTGGATTTTCTTCCTTGTTTTTGGCTTCCTCTTGGCTCATGCAGAAACACAGCTGGGCCCCATGGCTCGGGAGAAGCTCTGACCTGGGAAAGGCTTCAGGTCTTCAGGTTTGCTGCAATAGCTCATTCCTTTCCTCTCTCTTTCAGGAAAACCAATTAAAAAATAAAACAGTGCAGGAGAAGCCAGAGGAGATGGGAACTGTTTGTGCCCTCTCGAGTCTCTGATTCACTCATGGTAAAGGTGGCACAAAAAGCTTTTGCCCTCAAAAATAAGTCTCCCCTGATGTTCAGAGATGGGCAGGAGGATTTTGTACTTAACCTTCTCTGGGCTGTTTGCATCTCCCTCCTCCCTGCCCAGGAGCCTTGGGTGGCATCACTGGGCTCTGCCACATGCTGCACATGTGTGGTTCTGTGCTGGAGCAGTGCAGAGCCAACATCACCTACCTGTGCTCAACATTGCTGTTTGAAAATGGTCAGTCTTGACAGTCAGGATGTGAGCACTGCAGGGAAAGGAAGCAGTGCCTGGGGGCCCTGGTGGGTACGGTGCCAGTTCCCACAGCCCACCCCTCCTTTCTGAGAGGGCTTCCAGTGGCCCTGCTGATCCCCTACTGTTCACGGCTGCCTTTCAGCGTCCTGCCCCCCCTGGATCTTACCCTGCTGCAGCCCTGCCTGCTCCGCAATCATCTCAAATCCCAAATCCTCCCGCACCTCAGCTCCAGCCTGTTTCCTTCCAGGTCCCATGACTGGTCACCCTCTGTTCCCCCCAGTGTCACCCAGCATCACCAGTCCATGGGTTCTCAGTGAGGCCACCCCAAGCCGTGTGCCAGAGGACAAAGCTGGAGAGGATGACACTGGGAGAAAAAGCAACTTGGAAGGAGGCGATGGTGTTGGCACTGCCCACGGAGGAGGCAAAGGGGCTCGGGGAGTGGCTGAAGTCCCGCTGCCCGTGGGGCTGCAGCACTGTGGCTCTGGGGGCACCGGGGAATCGGGACAGCGTCCCTGCCCCAGCGCTGCGTGCCAGGATCCGGGCTGCCGAAAACAGATACAAGTTGGAAAAATACATCCCAAGAGCGATCTCAGCTCTCAGCCCGAAAGAGTTAACAGGCAGCGAGCCCGAGCCGGTCCTCCCACCGCCATGAGATCACCGCGGCCAGCGCCAATCCTCGCTCCAATCCTCCTCCAGCCCTCGCTCAGTCTGGCAGCAAAGGGGCCGGGAGCCAAAGCTGCGAGTGAGAGCAGCGGCAGGCAACATCCCGGCCCGTCCGCACCTTGAGCCGCTGGACAAAGTGACCATGTAGGACCCGGAATCTTCCCTCCATCACCGGCACAGCGACTCTCGTCCACCCAAGACGCGCCTTGTGCCGCTCCTGCCTGGGTTTTCTTGCCAACATGATGGGCTGCAAGTCCAACTCACTCACTTGCCTGCAGGGAGGAAAACCAGGGCTGCCGGTGGCCACAGCCACCGATTCCACGGCTACACTCAACAAACTGGCCCTGGCCACTGGTGGGACCGAGAAATCCTGGTACCGCTGCATCTTCCCGTTCGGCATCGTCTCCGTGGTCATCGGCGTGGCAGCGACGTGCATCACCTTCACCATCAATGGCCCCCAAATGGACATCGCTAAGGTGGTCTCGGTGGCCACCTTGATCTTCGGGGTGGGCCTGCTGGTGGCTGCCTATGTGTGCTGGCGGGCCAAGCGGGAGCGGCAGCGCAAGCGGCAGCGCCAGGAGCCCGTGGCTTTGGAACAGGGAGCCCTATGACCCGGGCTGGGGGCACAGGCTCAGCTCCGCCCGGAGCCCCCTGCTCACACACCCCCCTCCGCGAGCAGGGGGGTGACAGCACCGGCTTTGTCGCATCCGAGGAGGTTCGGACCCTGCCCGAGGTCAGCTTGCCGTCATTCTCCACCCCGCCCGCGCCAGTGTCTGGCCATCCCCGCTCCCGGCATGGGGTAGGGGCAGCCCAGCCACGCGAGAGGCTCCTCCTGCCCGCCTGCCTGCGACCAGCATGGAAAGAGCCCGGAGAGTGGCCAAGGAGCGAGTCACCAGGCAGGGACTCGCTGCCCGTCGCTGCCGTGCGCCGCCGGGGAGCCGCAACGAGCCCAGGGCTCTGCTCCGTGCCGGGGAAACCGAGGCAGCCCCGCAACCCCTGCTGGGTGCGGGAAGAGTCCAGCGTCACCTGTGTCCTCTTGCGGCGTTTTCCGGTGGCGAGGAGCCGTGTGGCGCAGGACAGAAGGAGTTTAGAAGGAAATTGTCTGGGTGGCAGGATGGGTGTGCGGGACGCAGCAGAGATGCGTGAGCAGGGCCGGCCTGGCAGGGAGCCCCCGGGGACAGCGACGGCGACAAGGGCGGGTCGGGAGCTGAGCCTGCCGGGGGGCAGCGGATCTTGGCGGCGGCAGAGGGGGAAAGGGCAATGGAGGGGCTCAGCCTGGAGCGGGCGGCGGCTCTCAGGGCTTTGCTGTTCGTGGGGGAGGAACTCGGGCTCTTTCCGTGCCCTTGCGGGTGACCCAGCCCGGGGGTGTCCCGGGCTCCGTGTGCCTGCCATGCTCGGGGGTGGGGTGCTCGTGCTATGAGCTCGCAGCAGCATCCCCCGGCTGTGGGAGTCTGACAGCAATGCTGTTGTTGAGAAGGAGCTGGAGGTCCATCCAGAAGGAGCAAATACACTTTTACCAGGTTGGTTTTTTTTTTGAGGGGGGGAGGTGTTTTGTTTTGTTTTGCTTTTAAAGACGTCCATACTCCCATTCTTTGAATTTAGCTTTGAACTCATTACTCTAAAAGTGTGAGACCTGGGCACGAGGATCCCTCTCTGGCTGCGGCAGGGCCGGGCTGCTGCCCTGCCCCGGCTGGCCCCGCACACCCAGGGGCTCCCAAAAGCAGCTCCCGCACCCCTGCAGTCCTTCCAGCACAGCACAGCCCGCCAGTGGAGCCAGGAGCGGGCAAAGCTGAGCCTGTGCCGAGTGCCCGGGGCACTCCTGCGTGTGCAGTGTCACACGCAGCCTTCCCTGCCCGCAGCTACCATCCCGACCGGCTTCTCTTCATGATTCTATCGTGTTCCACAGCCCCGGCAGCTGCTGCTTGTCACAGCACGTGTGGCCCGAGCCACCATCCTCAGGACAGTGGGATACCGGGGTACCAGGCCTTGGAGGACCAGTCCTACAAAGCCAGGCTCAAATACCCACAGAGTTTGGAAAGCTTGGAGGCACTTTCAGCCTCAGATCTGACCAAAGCTTTACTTTTTTTTTTGGGACAGTGTCACAGAGCCCTGCTCTGTGGCAGATCATGAGTTTAGCAGACATTGAGCTCAGGCTGTTCTTTGTAAGCCTGGTCATTGTTTTGAGGTGTTTAAATAGTTTGTGGTTTCAACTTCTCAGGGTCAGCAAACCAGGGGTTTCCAGCCATGGGGACTCAGTGGTGGGTGTGTGGTGTGAGGGATGCTCAGTGATAAGTTCAGGTATTGAGGGTTTGAGGTGCCAGCTCAATTTTATTATTATTAATTTTTTTATTTCATTCTCCTTGCTATAATACTTCAGCAAACATATTTGTGGCTGCCTGCAAACCCCTCTGCTCTCAATTTGCCCATCACCACCAGGACCAGGAGCACTGCTCCTAATCCTGCCCAAACGGATCTCACTTTTCAAGTGCTCAGCCCTTCCCTCCCATTCTGAAGCAAACCCATCTAAACAGGATGATGGGATGGTTGTCCAGATGCACCTGAGGAAAGCCTTGGAGCCAGCCCAAAATGTCTGGCATCAGACCCTGTTACATCTCACTCTTCTTTGATCTTGAAATCCAGTTCTCCAGAGCCAAATCACCTCTCTCCTGCCCCCAGTGAGCTCCCTCAAGGTGGCTGTCAGCAGGACCTGGAGAAGTGAAGCCCCTCCATAGACAGCCTGCATGAGCTGGAATGCCAGTCCTGCATGGGCCAACATTTTCTTTTGTTTCTGTTAAAAGCTTCAAGGGATTTGAGTTCTGCCATGAGAGGTACAGTCACAACCACTCCTCCTGCTGCCTCTGAGAGTTTATTTACATGGAGGGACTCTGGCAGCTCCCCCACAGGACTGAGCTGGTTGAGAGCAAGTCCTGGGGAAATCCAGCCCCTTGAACAGCACTAAGTGGGGGTTGTGGCTGCAAGAAGAGATGGCTGGGAAAGTTACATCCAGGTCAGCAAAGAACTTGGAAGGAAGAAGAAAGGAGCCACGTGGTCAGTTTGCACTCATAGAGCATCTGGGGATCCAGGATTTGCCACAAACTGGAACCACCCCATGTTGCTCTTCCTTGTGCAGTGCAGGATTGGAGCCAGTGGCACTGTGTTTGCTGGCAAACACTGCCACCATCACACCTCCTCCTCTTCCTCAAGTGGCATCTGATGCCACTGGTGGCATTGTAGATGTGTGGGAGCTGCCTGGCCATAGCTCTTCCCTTCCTTGTGCAAGCTGGAGAGGCTCCAGAGGACATTCCACCCAGGCACCTCACTGCAGCATCCCATCTGCACATCCCACCTGGGCATCCCAGCCAGCCTGCACACTGGCACTGCTCCTAGGGCAGCATCACCCTCCACTCCAGGTGCCTCAGCCCTGCATCCTGGCAGAGTCAAAGGCCATCTGTTCCACCCCAGCACTGTTTTGGGGGAAAGTGGCTCACCTGGATGCCCATGAGTGTTGTCCAAACCCAGCAGCTGAGGTGTTGGCACAGGAGCTGTTGATGCACACACGGATCCATTCTGCCCCAGGGAGCAGGGAAGTGCCCTGGGTGGGCAGTGCTGTGGCTGCCTTACCACAATCTGGGCCTGAGAGACACTCTTTACCCTTTCCAGAGGAACCAAAGCAAAAATTAATAAACCTGTAAAGCTCACTCAAACACCAGTTTTCATCTGCTTTGCCTGGAGCTGCAGCCAGGCCCAGCTGTGCTGCTTCACTGCTTGAGACCTGCACCCTCCAGAGGCCTCCTTGCCCCTGGCAGGAGTTCTTGAGGGAGGAAAGATGGCTCAAAGCAAGGCACCCAAAGTCATGCCTCGATATAACCTGCCCCCTGCATTGCACCAACAGCCTGTCAGGGGCTGCTCTTCCCGTGTAGAGAGAACATTCCCTAGCCTAGGAACACCCGCCTCCAGTGACAGCCTCCCCAGAGCTTCCTGCACACAACCACCCATCCCAGCAACGTATTCAGCTGCTGTGACAGCCCTGGGCCCTGTTTCTGACAGATCCACCCCAATCCCCTTTCAATTCTAAACAGGATTCAGGGGAAAAATGAAAGTTTTGTGACACCAAAGGGGGAAGGGTTAAGAATTGTTGCTGCCAGATTTGGAACAGTTGCAAAAACATAAAAATAAAAACATGCATTCCTAAAATAAATCTGACATTCATTTCTTATATTGGCTGACACGTGGGGCTGCTCCCACTGCCTGGGTTTGGCTGCAGAGGGTGGAGCTCCTGCTGGAGCCTGGGTCCCCCCAGGGTACCTCCAGTCCTCACCAGGACCATGGGCACCCCTATTCCCACTCCTTTTGTGGAAACTGAAGCCCTGAGCCCTTCAAAGGAGCAGTGACAGAGGGACAGCTGGAGAGGGACTCTTTCTGGCAGCTTCAGGGTGCCAGCAGGGCTGATGTAGGAATGTAGCCCCCACGTCACAGGGGGTGAGGTAGCTGATGGCACAGCAGGTGCCTGGAGCTCTCCCTATGACAGGGGACATTCCCTGCTCTGCCCACTCTGCTCTCCCACTGCCATGGCTGGTGTGCCAGGGAAGGACCTGTCCCAGGGGACAGGATTTTGGGCTGGGGCATGCACCGAGGTCACACCCATTCCATCAGCTGCAGCATTGCAGTGTTCTCTCTCCCGGTGAGTGGAGGTGCTGGGGACCAGCTGTGGCAAGCCCTGCACACCTGTGTGTCTGTGCTGCACCCCGAAAAACACACACATTTCACCTTCCTACACAAGCCCCTACAGGCTAAAAACCACAGTGGTTTGCTGCTTTACCAGGTGTCAGCTGGGTCTGGAAATTCCTGGGAAAGAGGAGCAAAGCTCTCCCAGCCACAAGCAGAGTCCAGGTCTAGGACAGCTCAGAGCATTAGTGCAGGTCTCCTTATCAGGGAAGGTGGCACAGCCTGGGTCATTCATTCCTACCAAAAAAATCACCATTCCCTGCACTTCAAAAACATGTTCATGTGCCCAGGGAGGTGTGGGAACAGCCAAGCCCAGTTACTTGGCTCCACTCCAAAGCTGCCAGCAAAATAATGAGTAACTCTGAGACAGCTGGGCTGAATTCCTGGCTAATCAACTAATTTATTTACTCCTCTGATAGTTATTTGTTGTGCAGGGACACAAATGGAACTTTTAACAGCTTTTTTCCCTATCTGTGCATGGACAACTCTGTCTTCCCAGGGCAGGGACAAGGGACAGGATGCTAGGCACAGGATGGGCACTGGGAGCAGAATTCTGGGAATATGGAAATGACCAACAGACTACTTTATCCAGCACCCCCTCCCAGGGGGTTGCTCTAATCTTGGTTTAAGAAGCTCCAAATGGACAGTTATGGAATATTTTTCCAAATAAATGCAGTTTCTGATGGTCTGTGTGCGTGCAGGACTTGTCACAGAAACATCCTTGCAGCCGTCCTGTGTCCCTGCTGCAGGACTGTCCCAGCCAGCTCCAGCTCCTCCTGGGAGCTCTGAACAATGCTCAAAGCTGTCTCTCAAAAGTGGCCATATCTTAAATGTGGAGTCCTTCCCAGCAGACAGAGCTGCAGCATGTGGTGGTGCTCCAGCACCAGGTAAGGTCCCCATCAGTGCTGCAGGAGAGGAGGGGATACCTGAGGGGGAGTGGGGACTGTGGGTGGAGCAAAGGATGAGGCCACTGCTCATCTCCAAGGTGAGATCAGCGGGTCCACACCTTCATCAGAGGTTTAGCTCCTCTCAGTGCTGCTGCTTGAGCCCTGGTTTGGGTTTATATCATCTTCCCCATGGCTTTTACATGGACTGTAAATCCAATAACGTTCAGGAGGATTTTGCAAATCGTGCATAAAATGTATCCCAGGGAGATGGGGGCTCAGTGCAGCAGAGATACTGGTGGCGGTCAAAGGCCAAAGCTTGACAGGACACAGGGAATGGCTCCCTACTTCCAGGGCAGGGCTGGATGGGATATTGGGAAGGAATTGTTCCCTGTGAAGCTGGGCAGGCCCTGGCACAGGGTGCCCTGAGAAGCTGTGGCTGCCCCTGGATCCCTGGCAGTGTCCCAGGCCAGGCTGGACAGGGCTTGGAGCAGCCTGGGACAGTGGAAGGTGTCCCTGCCCATGGCAGAGGGGTGGAATGAGATGAGTTTAAGGTTTTTTCCAAGCCAAACCATTCCAAGAACGCCTGCATCTCTGCTCCCCTGGTCCGGGTTCTAAATGTTGTGACCCAAAATTATCCCCAGGCTCTCATATGCTCCCACTGAAGTTTTGCAAGCACTGCTGATCCCTCCCCAGATCTCTGCTGGGAGTTGGCAGCTCCCCCCCTGTGTCATCACATGCAGGCTCAGTTCAGAAACCAGTCCAGAGGCCTGGAACAGGCCAGCTGTGCTCCCAGCTCAGTGTATCCTGCATCAGCCTGAAATTTATTAACCTAGTTTGTCACCATGACATCAGAGCACATCTTAAATGAACAGCTTATCCTTCTCACAAAACATCGTGGCACCATGTGATATCTTCAGTGCCCAAGAGTAAAGCTCCAGTGACACTGCATGTCAGGTGACCCAAATGGGGACTAGAAACAAGGCTGAAAAGAAAGCTTTTATATGTGTTTTTGCTGGCTGCAAGGTTTTGGGGCAGTGTCTGGAGCCTTATCCATGGGCAGTCATCCTTGGTGCAAGCAGCTGCCTGAACATCTTGGAATCTTGGAATGGTTTGGGTTGGAAGGGACTTTAAAACTCATCCCAACCCCTGCCATGGGACACCTTCCACTCGAGATGCTCATGCTGTAAAGAAAACTGGGAGATATTTTCTTCCCCAACCAGAATGGAACTGAGGCAGAGAAACCTTGTGATTTGTTCCCATTTCCCACACGGAATATTCCGAAGCTGAGGCTTGATCTCGGCTCTCTGAGTGGAGCAGCTGGTGCCTGTGCAGGCTCAGAGGGCCAGGCTCAGCCTTGTCCAGGCAGGGCTGGATGTCACTGTTCCCAGAGCTGTGCTGAGCTGGCAGCCAGCCCATGCCTGAGCTGGGGCTGGCATCAGGCAGGGAGGAGCACAGAGGACTTGCCATGCTCAGCACCTGCCAGGGACACAGTGGCCCTGTGCCACAGCTCAGAGCCCATGGGGACAAACCTCTCTGTCCTTCGGCGCCAGGAGCAGATGGGCTGCAGTGCCGGTGTCACACGCCACGGCGGGGACAGGTGGCTCCTTCCTCCAGGCTGCCATCCTGCTGCTAGGAGGACGAGGAAATGGCTGTGGAACCTTCCTCAATTCCTCCTGGGAAGGAGCAGTGGGATGCGGGGTCTGCACCGAGGCACAGGCTCCCTGTCCCTCTTTGGCTGGGATAGGGTTAATTTTCTTCCCCTAGCTGGACCAGGGCTGTGTTTTGGATTCAGGATGAGAACAATGTTGATAACACACTGGTGGTTTGGTTGTTGCTGGGAAATGCTCTCCCTAAGTCAAGGACTTTTCCATTTCCCATGCTCTGCCAGCCAGGAGGTGACAAGGACTGCGAGGGATCACGGCCAGGACAGCTGATCCCAACTGGCCAGAGGGATATTCCAGACCATGGAACATCATGCTCAGTATGGAAACTGGGAGGGTTGGCCAGGAGCCAGCTGCTGGGAACCGGCTGGGCATCGCTCATGGGTGGGGAGCAACTGCATCACTTGTCTGTCTTGGGCTTTATTGCTCTCTCCCTCCTTTTCATTGCATTATCCCCACTATTAGTACCTCTGTTATGTTTTATTTTAATTATTAAACTGCTCTTAATCTACCAGGTTTATCCTTTCTTTCTGGTTTTTCTCTCCCACAGGGGGAGGGGAAAGTGTCTGAGCCAGCTCTGTTTTTGTTTCCTTGCTGGCTGGGGTTAAATCACGACCCTCCTCCATGGACCTCTCTGCCCATTATGAAACACTCTGTTTTCATTCAAGAATGAGACCCATGGGCTCCATCATCTTTAAAAATCTCCCCCATGACCTTTCTGCCCACGGTCCCATTTTTTTTTTCTCCATTTTGGGTCTGTGTGTCAGTCACCCACCCTGTCCTGACAGCCTCTGAGACCAGGAGAAGCTGCCCACGGCTGTTCATTCCAGCAAGCAGCAATTCCATTTAAAGCCCATCTGACAAATACAGGCTGTGCTGTGCCTAGGGAAATAGGAAAGCACAGCACTTCAGACATTCAGGATGCAGCTAAACCATCCATGGGATGCCAGCTGCCAATCTTAAGACAAAATTCTGCTGGTTTTTTTATTCAAAATGAAAATATGTTGGTGCCCAGTGGGCAGTGCTGTGGAGAGAGCCTTCCCCAGCTCACTCCTACTCAGCAGGAGGAAGGAGATGTTTCAATATGGGACTGAGATGCAACAGGAAAAGAAACCTGCATGTTTCCCACTACCCTCCTAGGGATCACGGAACAAGGGGCAGGACCAGAGGAAACAGCCTCAGATTGCACCAGGAAAGGTTTGGATTGGATATTGCTCTGTCTTCCTCAAATGGATGGTCAGCCACTGGCACAGCTGCCCAGGGCAGTGGTGGAGTCCCCATCCCTGGAGGGATTTAAAAGACACATGAATGTGGCACTTGGAGATGTGATTTAGAGGTGGCCTTGGCAGCCCTGGGCTAACAGTTGGACTTGATGCTCTCAGAAGGATTTTCCAACCTAAATGATTCCATGACTCTCTGCACAAACCTTGGTCTGTGTTTCCCATCTGGCAAGATGCAAGCCCCATTTTTCCTAAATCCATGCACAGGGAACTTGTGGAGATGGAAGAAAATTACAGAAGGCATCATTCCCACTCACTGAACACCAGGTACAAGGCAGCAGGATGTCACAAAGTGTAGGAAAAGGGCTGTAAATCCCATGGCATCAGCAAGGTAAAATGCCAGGGACAGTTCCAGCATCAGGGCTTCCTGCCAGGCTAAAATCAGGTCCCATTAGAGGCACAGGCAGTGGTGAGGCCTCCTCATCCCACTGCGCTTACAGAGGCTGTTCCTGCACTCCCAGCTCTGAATAGGAAGTGAAATCTCACTTTCATATTTTAAAGGAAAAGTACATTCAGCCTAGAGAAGCCTGGAGAGGAGGAGGCTGAGGGCAGAGCACACTGGGGCTGCAGCTTCTCCCAAGGGGCAGCTCCAGGCTCTGCTGTGACAGGGACAGGACCCAGGGAAGGGCTGGAGCTGGGCCAGGGGAGGTTTAGGTTGGAGATCAGGAAAGGTTCTTCCCCAGAAGGTGCTGGCACTGCCCAGGCTCCCCAGGGAATGGGCACAGCCCCGAGGCTGCCAGAGCTCCAGGAGTGTTTGGGCAGCGCTGCCAGGGATGCACAGGGTGGGATTGTTGGGGTGTCTGTGCAGGAACAGGGGCTGGACTGGATGATCCTTGCAGCTGCCTTCCAACTCAGGTTGTTCTGTGATTCTGTGATGCATGAAGTCAAAAATGTGATCTTTCTCCAATATGACCGCACAGGATCAAACACACTCTGAAATCCATTAAAAATCCAGGCAAATCTCAGCTATTTAATGGCAGCTACCTTGGAAATCATGAAAATGGAGGGTTAGATGGGCAATGAGGATGTTTTGGGGAACTCTGTAGCACCTGTTAGCCAGGAATAGGTTTGCATCCCTCTGGAAAAGGTGTCACGCAGTAGGACTGCAAAGGAAGCAGCAAGATCCTCCAGGAGAGCAGGAGGAAAAAGAACAGTGAAAGCTGTTCTTGCAGGAGGCAGCTCAGCAGAGGGTGGATGCATCAGGCTGTTTTCAGGCTCTGGAGAGGTGATAATAACCAGGGAGTCAGGAAAAATAATAATAGCTGGAATAAAGAGCGACAATAATGAAGTTCTGTTGAAACTGAAGTGGTTTTTTTCTCCCAGTGTCAGGGCTGGAGAGCTCTCACTGCAGATCTCATGGGTGAACTCTGACTGAGTGAGATCAAGGCAGCAACATTTCTTTAAAAACCCTTCTTTAAAAGCACTTCTTGGATTATACTTATGAATTTTCTAAGTCTCAATTTTCCAGCATTCTGTTTAGAGACTCAAAAATATTATGCCTGTGAGTTTGTCTTTCTCTCCTGGGATGCCACGGAGGCTTTTGGAGGCATCTCCCAGTGGGTGCTGGTCCAGCCCATACAGGCAGTGTTCCACCCCCCTGCACCTGGATCCTCACTGCTTCCAAAACCCAGCTCCCTGCAGCAAAACCACTGCAGCTTTTTGCACCAGAGAAGGGAACAGAGCTGGGGAAGGGGCTGGAGCACCAGGAGAGGATGAGGGAGCTGGGAAAGGGGCTCAGCCTGGAGAGAAGGAGGCTGAGGGGGAACCTTCTGGCTCTGCACAACTCCCTGACAGGAGGGGGCAGCCAGGGGGGCATTGGGCTCTGCTCCCAGGGAACAGGGACAGGACAAGGGGAAACAGCCTCAAGTTTTGCCAGGGGAGGTTTAGGTTGGATATTGGGAAAATCTTTTCACTAAAGGGGTGGTCAGACACTGGCTCAGGCTGCCCAGAACAGTGGTGGAGTCACCATCCCTGGAAGTGCTCAAAAGGCACCTGTGGACTTGGGGACATGGTTTAGTGCTGATTTTGCAGTGCTGGAGGAATGGTTGGACTCAATGATCCTGGAGGTCCTTTCCAAATTTAATGATTCCATGATTCTGTGACATTCTTAGGACTTTATAATTTCCGTGTTCCCTGTCATAGCAAAATCATGGGTTTATTCCGAGTCTTTTGTCCTGAGAGTGTTTACCTGAAGAGCTGCCTGGCAGAAATCCCGCAGGGCTGGCTCAGGGATTTGATTTCCCACAGGCACTCACCAATTGAGTTGTTTTCCCTGGTTTTTCATTATACTGAGCTGTTACAATGACTCTTCCCAGGGCACCCAGCAGGCACTTTGGAGGAAGAAAAGCACAACACACACCAGCAAACTCCATCTCACCATGATGAATTTTGAATTTCACCTGACTCACAGTCCCATGGCTCCAGCTCAGGCCCTGTGGGTCAGTTTTTGCTGCCTGGTTTCATTTGCAGTATCTGTCTCTGCTGGGCTTGAAACTGCCCAATAAAGGCTGGATTTGCAGAACTCCCAAGTGGAAGCCTATGGCCCATGGCAATGCTCCTGCCTGGTGGAGCATTCCCATGGGATTTATTTATTTATCTGTGTTCCAGACCATAAGCTGGAATGTTTTTCCAGAGGTCAGAAGGATCTGAACTGCTGAGTTTTACACATTCTTAAGTGAATCCCTGAGTCAAGTCTGAAGTGGGTTAGTTCACAGCCTGCTACACCAGACACGGATCCTGCTGGGATAGAGAGGACAAGAATTCATGCAAAATCTGTTCTTCCTCACAAGCGTTGGCTTTCAGCTTTCAAAAATGTTCAACGTTACCTTTACATCAAGATTTTCAGTTTGACTAAAAATTCTGGGCTATATTAGGTGAACAAACACAAATAAATAGAAATTCCACAGCAAGAGCACACCCCATCCCTGCTGTCCTTGAGCCCAACCCCTCCCAGAGAGCTGGGTTGGTGACACTGGTCATGGCACATGTGGTCCCACAGGGACCACAGAGTAGAGCAGAGGAATAGGGCACCAAGGGGGTAGAGCTAAAAGGACCTGACTGGCATTTCTAAATCCTGAATCAACATTACTGCACTTTTATGTCTTTTGGGTTTTGACAGTTCATAGAATCATAGAATCATGGAATGGTTTGAGTTGGAAAGGACCTTAGAGCTCATCTCACCCCACCCCATGCAGGGACACCTTCCACTATCCCAGGTTGCTCCAAGCCCTGTCCAACCTCATGACAGGGAGGTTGTTACTGGATGATCTTTTAGGTTCTTTCAACTCAAACCATTCTGTGACTCTGATCTATGATGGGTGGTAGGAAGGATCTGTTGAATCTACCCATGGATTTCTTGTGATTTAAGATATACTAAAGTGTTTTGGTTTTGTTTTTTTTAAATATAAGCACTTAATTTTTGGATGAGACCATATCAGGGTAGGACAGGACAACAAGGAGGATTGTGATGAAACCCTGCAGTACATCAGTGCAGGGCTGCCCTGAGCTGGGCTGGTTTATACTGTCCCCAAAGTCTGCTGAGGTGAGGGGACACCTGGATATGTTGAGCAGGAGTGGTTGGCCTCTGCCTGCCTGGCAGGTGCTGAGCTGTGGGGCTCTGCTGCCCAGGACAAGTGCAGTGCTCGTGGAAATATCAGGGATGGGATCCAAGGGTCCCTCTTCAGCAGCTCCCTAAAGCACCATGTGTGTCTCTGCTTTCTGCCTTAGGCTCTGTGCCACACCCCAGGTGTCCCCAGTCTCGGAATCCGTTTTGGTTTTTCCCCGAGCTGTGTAAAAGTTCTTGTCTGGCAGTTCGTGTGCCCGAGCTGGAATCAATCAGAGCTCTTTAGTTTTCTCGCTCTCAAGGTTGTTTATTCTTTTCTTATCTGTAATATTTTCTCTCAGCCCAGCCAGGTCTGTCTTGCAGGGCAGCCATGGCACACTCTCTGCCCCTTCAGGGCAGTGTTATCTTTTTATACTAAAAACTACCTACATGATGTTTACTATTATTTTCCAATTCCCATCATCTATGTTAGACAGTGAACTTCTACTCTAAACCAATCCCAAAGTGCCAACTCCACAATAGAAAATGGAGACGAAGAAGAACAAAGACCAAACACGTGCTTTTTTTTTTCCTCCATCTTGTGTTCTAAAATCCCCATTCCCAAAAATCCTACAATCTATATTTTCATTTTATGATAACACTACTTAAACTACTGTGACTTTTAGGTTCTCATACAAAGCTGCTAATTTGTTTCAAGGGTTATAATCAAACCCACAGATGTTTTGGGCATCATTCCAGGGTCTCAGAGCCCCCTGACCAGGGTCTCAGCAACTCTGGACTCCCAAAGGGATGTCTTAGACTCCGACACCCAGGTGTCCCCAGGTGCCAGCTTTGCTCTCTTAGGTGCAGAGCCTGCTCAAGGTGCAGAGTTCAGGCAGCTCAGTTTGTTTCCATGCATGTTTATCCTGTGCCTGGCTCTCCCAGCAAGCATTTTGGAGCCAGCATGGAAAAGTTCTCAAATTAAACCAACCATAAGATGCAGGAACCAAGCACAGGAGCTAAACCCCAGCCTCTGAGAGTGTCTGCAAGGGGGTTCTGATGCATTAAGAGGCATTTGAAGGTTTAATCCACTGAGGAAAGCTCAGATCTGGAGGCACACTCAGGTTCACTCCCCCACCAGTTGCTCTCCTGTGCCTCCTCCTCAGCCCGAGGCATTTTGCACTGAGAAAGAAATTAGAAAGTTGTACAATTTGCTGTTGATAGTAGAAGTCCCACAACACCCCTGCACCTTCCCATGTCAAGGTGGGAGTTATTTCGGGGGATTCTGCTGAATATCCCCTCCTACAATAACGCATGGCAGGAGTGAGCGTGGCCAGGTGTTAGCAGACTGTTTTCATCACTTTTCCATTTCATGCCTTCCAGCCTTGGCTGATGTTCCTTCTGCTCTTTCATTAGCAAAACAATCCTCTTACAGCACTCTGTTCCCTGTAGCTTAGTTGGCTCCCTTTTTTTGCAGACCTTCACAGGAGCAGGACAGCCTTCAGTGGCAAAATATACAGAAGGTGAAAGTTTTTCTGAAATGCTTTTTGGACATGGCCAGTGAAGAGCTCCAAGTGCTGGGGCATTGCACAGACTTAAATCCAATCTGTTTAGGCCAAATATCATTGTGCCATTACAGGAGATGGGAATCTTCATATTTATAGCAAGAAGAACAGGATAAAGTTAATAACCTCATGCACAGACTGGATTTAAGAGGGCTCCTAACTGAAGGCTAAACCCCTGTGCAGACACTAACCTAAAGTGGCATCCACAGCATGAGACACAACCTGAGTGGGAAAGGACCCGCAGGCATCATCCAGTCCAGCCCCTGTCCCTGCACAGACACCCCAACAATCCCCCCCTGTGCATCCCTGGCAGCGCTGCCCAAACACTCCTGGAGCTCTGGCAGCCTCGGGGCTGTGCCCATTCCCTGGGGAGCCTGGGCAGTGCCAGCACCCTCTGGGGAAGAACCTTTCCTGATCTCCAACCTAAACCTCCTCCCCCAACTCAGGTTCTATTGATGATCACCAGAATCAGTTGGATTTGTTGGGACTGGGTATGTTGGGGCATTTGTCTGGGGTTTCTGGACATCCAGAGATGTTACCAGAGTAACTCTGGAGGGGCCGGTCAATGTCTGGAAACCCCATGGAAGACACCTGGAAAACACCTTGCTTGGGCTGAGGGACAGAACCTTGCCATGTACTGCTGTGACACAGTTACCAGCTCATCCTCTAAGGATGCATTAACCTTAATATTAAGGGACAGTCTTAACAACAGAGGAAGCGGTATTGAAAAGGTTAAGAAGGCACTGAACTCTATGACCAGCAGTCCAGCAGAAAATATTGGCTAAATTAAATAAAAAATGGAGTAATAAATCATGAAAAGTGGAAATGAGGGACAGAAGAGCATGAAGCAATGAACAGCCTCTGGCCTGTAAACATGAGATAAAAATAGGGCAAAGAGATGGCATCAATCTGAAGGCTATTTCCAAAGCATCACATCCCAAAAGGCCTCAGATTGACATTTTGGGGAGAGCTGGCAATTTGAAGAGGTCCCCTTCAAGGATACTCCCCAGGGGTGAGGGCTTCCTGGAGGACCTGGGGCACTGTGTCCCTTGGTTTGGGGACTTCAGAGCTTTTGTCATTGCACATGGTGGTGGGGACTCTCACTTTTGTGTCCAGGCTGTTTCTGGACACAGCCACCCATTCAAGGCCTCCTGGTGAGGCTCTGATAGAAATACTTTCTGGACTTTTTGTTCTCTTTTTTTTTCTGGAGAACACCCTGTACAGAGCCACAAACCGACCCCATTGTTCCTCAGACCTTTTCCCAGTGCCCGTCTTCCTTGTGACACAAGGAGTCATGGAGGTGGGGACAGTTGCTCTCAGGTTGCATGTGCTGATCAGAACCAAATCCTGGTTGTTTCCTTCTCCCTCTCTCCACAGGCTGCACCTGCTGGTTAATTTGGATGGGAAGATCTTTTCATGGGACTATCACCCTGTTCTGTGGCTGCATCCTGAACATTTCAGACTCCTGGGAGATACATCAGCAGCATTTCTTAAGTACAGTGATCTAGACCATCTGCTGTGGGAATATTAGCAGGAAGAGGCTGTGCAGTGTCAAAAATCCTGTTCTTACTCAGTATTCCTCAGTGGGATTCTCACAGAGTTGGTCTGTTGGGACAGAAACTCCCTGGAGGAGTCCCTGGGGCATTAATGCTTTACATCCTCACTTGCAGCCACAGGCACTGCAGGAAAGCAGCACTGCAGCATTTGGGGGGTACACAGTAAAAATCCCTAGCTTGTTTTGCACCCGAAGTGGCTCTCTCCAAGGCCACATTTCTGCTCTGCAGGGAGCCTCTCTGAGATGCCAGTGAGATCTCGTCAGAGAACACAGCATCCATGGCCAGAGAAACTGAGGCATGAGTAGGAAGGGCAGCAAAATTACTGTGACATGAGGAAGATGAGAGCTGTGAAGGAGAAAGTGGTGGGGAAAAAACGGTATTTCCTCCCCGAATGGGTCGGTGTCCAGGAGAAAGGGCAGGAAAGCCCAGCACATCCATCAGCATGTCCCTGCACAGCTGAAGAGTGGCTCAGGAGGGGTCTGTGGGGAGAGGGAAGGAGCAAGCCAAAGCCCAAGGCAAAAATATCGACCTTTACAGTGAGGAGCTCCAAGAAAACAGCTGGAAGAGACCACATGAATCTTATTCCAGCTGTGTCTCCAGTGTGCTGCTGTTCCTCACCCGGAGCAGTGCAGACCCAGCTGCAGATCTGAGCTGGGGAGGGAGGGAGGGAAGGACGGGCCTTTCCCTTCCCCCGTCCCAAACCCACAGAGGCACAAACACAGCTCAGTGGAGTCCGGACCTGTTTTCCTTTAGTCCCATTTAGTGCCGCTCTGTCTTTGGCCGTTCAGCCTTGGCCAGCTGACAGGAGGTCCCCACCAGCCCGGGGCTGTGTCCCCAGCCCTGCTGTGACGCGGGTGGCTGCTGGCCCTGACCCTGCGCTAGGGGTGGCACAGAGGCGCTCCCCGGGCCGGCCGGGATCTCATTGCAGCTCTGCCAGAGGGGGAAGTGAGAGCTGAGTCACGGGCAGGTACAGACAGACAGTGAGTCACCGGCACAGCCCCGCTCGGAGCCCCGGCCATCGCTCCTGCAGTGCCATCGCTCCTGC
>VXBI01011933.1:142386-186360 GCA_013397375.1 Toxostoma redivivum
GCCATCACTCCTGCAGTGCCATCACTCCTGCAGTGCCATCGTTCCTGCGGTGCCATCGTTCCTGCGGTGCCATCGCTCCTGCGGTGCCATCGCTCCTGCAGTGCCATCACTCCTGCGGTGCCATCGCTCCTGCGGTGCCATCACTGTGGGTAGTGCCATTGCTCCTACAGCGTCTGCACCCACTCTTGCAGGTGCCCTCACTGCTCCAGTGCCCCTTGCCAGGATCTGGCACCATCCTTGCCGCTCCTCTGCCCTGTGCTGAGTGGACACCAGGCACATCCTCCAGGCAGAGGTAGCTGCCCACACCTACCATGTGCATTGATGTCTTTAAGCTGAAATTCAGAGCATAGGTTTAGGTTAGTTACTAGGGAGGAATTCCGCCCTGTGAGGGTGGGCAGGCCCTGGCACAGGGTGCCCAGAGAAGCTGTGGCTGCCCCTGGATCCCTGGCAGTGTCCAAGGCCAGGTTGGATGGGGCTTGGAGCAGCCTGGGACAGTGGAAAGTGTCCCTGCCCATGGTAGGGGGTGGAACAAGATGAGCTTTAAGGTCCCTCCCAACCCAAACTGTTCTGCAATTCTATGGTTCTAAATCCACATAGAAATGAAAACTGGCATATATTCCCCTCTCAAACCCCAAAGACCTGAGCTCTCACCTGCATGAGGGACCCTTTCTGTCCCCTGGTCATCTCCCCAGCTGCAACTCACCCCTTCTCCCCAGCTGAACAGAAGAGGCTGTGAGGACATGTGGCCCTTTAGGGTCCCTCAGCCTCAGAGCCAGCACCTCATTATAGGAGAAATGGATTTTTTTTACTTGAGAACTTGATGAAAGATCTGTTTCCCCTGTCAGACACTGAAAGCAGCAAGAAGAGGTTCAGCTGGGGTGGCACTTCATGTTTCTGATTCTTGTTTTAATGTATTGATTTTAATTGATGAAATCAGGCTCAGGGAAGAAATGTGCTCTCACCGGCATCAGGTGCCTGGCTGAGGGAGCTCTGCCACGCTGCCCAGACTGCATCAGGGCAGAGGGCACTTTGTCCTCTGGCACTGCTCTGTGCCCATGCTGGGAATAGATAGATGCTCTTTCAAGTCAGTCTCTCCTGAAAGCTTTACTTCTACAAGAAGTAATTTTAAAGATAAGCCAGACAAATTAAAAAATAAACCTCTTGAAAAAATTAAAGGAAAAGGGTAATTTAACATAGAGTTAATAAAGGTAATAAATAATCTGCTGAGTAGCTGGAGGACAGACTGGACAGATAGCTAGAGCCTTCACTTGAAATTTTCACATCCTTCTTTCCTCACCACTTTCTGTGAGCATTTCCCCCTGTTTCAGCCCTCATCCTTTCACATCCAAGGTGCCCAAGGCTCTTCTGTGTACAGCAATCACTTCACTCAGCCCCAAAATACATCTGTGAGGGTGGGAGGAGTGTGGCAGCACACACTACCTAACATTGCACAACAACTCAGGCCTGGAAGGGAAGGATAAACTTGGGCTTGGCTTGTAAATAAGCTGGGCTGTGTGGGATGAGCCAGCCAAGCTGGAATTCAGACATAAGCTCCTCAGCCCTGGGTGTGTGAGCGAGCTGGGCCTTGTGGGTTTGGCTGCACTTTAGGAAGGCATAGTCCTGGCCTGGCGGCACCAGCCAACGCTGGACTGAGCAATGGGCTTGGCACTTCTGCCAGCAGCACCTTCTTGACATCTTCATATTTCCAGGAAACACTGGAAGGGGGCCCAGCCTGCCAGACGGCTTTTTTGAAATTGGGAAACCAATGACAGTTTGAAGAAGTGGCATGATCGCCTCTGTGCAGCACATTCCATGCACACGTGTGAGTCACTGCTGGCAGCTCAGAACCCAGACAGGTCAGTGCTGCACGGCTGGAGCAGCCCCATGGCTGGGGGCCAGGGGCTGCACTGAAAGGGGACCCCAGAGCCTGGCACCAGACTGTGCTGCTGGTCTGTGATAGCACTGCACACAACGGGGACCTCAGCTCCACCTGGCTCATCCGGGGGTGACACAGGGGCACAGGTGACACTGCGAAGACAAGCACCGGGAGAAGCTTCTTGTACTGAGGCTGGTGAGGCCCTGGCACAGGCTGTCCAGAGAAGCTGTGGCTGCCCCATGCCTGAAAGTGTCCAAGGATGGGATAGGATGGGGCTGGGAGCAACCTGGGATAGTGAAAGGTTTCAGGGGATAGAAAGAGGTGATCTTTAAGGTACTTTCCAACCCAAACCTTTCTGTGGTTTTATGATTCTGTGACTGTATTTGATGATGCGAATGGGCTGGCCTTCCCCAGGAGAGCTGGTCTGGGGACAGCCAGCATGGGCAAGCAGCTGGACCCCCATGCACCCAGAGGTATCAATCACCATGAGCAGCACTTGCTGGTGTCTCCCTCCATCACAGGGGTGTCATGACCCAGCAGCCTGTACAGCCCCACAGATGTGCTGCCAACCATGTCAGCAGTGTGGGGAAGGGGTTTGTGATATCAAGCCTGAGAATGTGTCCCCATGTCCAAGGGGAGCTGCAGGGCATTGGGAACAGGGAGGTAGCTGCAGCAGTGAGCCCCCAGAGCCCCTTCCATCAGCACTGCTCCTCACTGCCATGGCAAGGGTTTTGGGGACACCAGAGCCCTGCCCAGGACTAACAGCTCTGTGCTCAGCAGCCTCAGCAGCACCAACCATGCTCTGCTGTTCCCCAAGGATTATTCCTCCTGTTCCTTCACCACCATCTCTTCAGCAGAGGACAGGCTCGACTGGAGCTGCTCTCCCGCAGGGAGGGAAGGAGGCACTGCCATGAAAGCTTTAAGCTCATTAGCTGCCAGTGGAACAGTAATCAGGTTGATTTGTGCAGGAAGCACAGTGGGAGCAGTCTTTCTTCCTCTGAAACCACTAACAGAAAAGGGAGAGCTCCCATGGCCCCTCTGGTGCAGAATAAAGGAAGAGTACTGAGGAAGAAAGAGCATGTGGAATAGCAGCTCTGCCACGGAGATCTTCAGCAGGCTCCAGAGCCACTGCCACAAGAAAGGAGGGGGAGAGCAGGAGAGAGTAAGGGGCTGGCTCTGGGGGTCCCCAGGTCCATGCTGGGAGTGCAGGTGAGGATGGTGCAGCGGTTGAACCAGCCTGGGTCAGGCTCACCTGCCCCACATCTGCACCGACTGTCCTGTGAGGAGTTTTACTCAGGGCTTCTGCTCCTCACTCACAGCACCATCAGCATAGAAAAATCCAACAGTGTGCCACAAGAGAGCCCCACTGCTGGAAAAGTGGGCAGACGAGGGGGCTGCAGCATCACTGCCCTGGCTGAGGGTCCCAAAGGATCCCCATTTTGGCCTCCAGCCCTGCCCTACATGGCACAAGGCAGGCGTGAGCTGGCATAGGGTGTCCTTCAGAGGAGGCAGCAACAGAGAATGGGGCACCCAGCACTTGCTTTCTAACAGGCATTAAATGTTCTCTGAGCTTTCTCAAGTGGGAGCACACCTCAAAACCCTTCCTCTGCAGTCCTCAAGCCTCCAAGGTGAGACCAGACCTCAAACCTCATTCTTCTCTCCAGGGAAGAACATACTAACATATAATTATAGAGTAACAGAATGGTTTGGGTTGGAAGGGACCTTTAAGATCACCTAGCCCAACTCCCTGCCATGGGTAGGGACACCTTCCACTAGACCAGATTGCTCCAAGCCCCATCCAGCCTGGCCTGGAACAGGGAAGTTTAACTGATTATCACAGGCAAAACCAGAGAGTGGCAATCTGGCCCTGGTCTGTGTCTTTACTTCTAATCCCAAAAGTTCGTGGGGTTTGAGACAGAGGAATGTTTCCTGCCCACACCTCCAGCAGAATTTCTCTCCTGTTCGTGCACAAGCTCCTGCCTGAGCTGTGGTTGGCATGGAAGAGGCACCACAGGGGAGCCTGTGGTGCAAGTGCCACATGCCTTCTCCTGTGCCATCCTCCCTGTCCCCACAGGATATTCCTGGTACAAGCTGTTTTCCTCACGGCTCTAGGGGAGAACAACGGGGGCCCTGAGCTGCACAGAGATGTTGTGGGGCTTTTTCTGGAAAGCTGTTAGCTGAGGGCTGAGAGGGAACATGGTGAGGTAATTGGGGAAGATGAGCCTAATCTCATTTTTTTGTTGTGAAAAGGGTGTGAAGAAGAGAAAAGGAGATGTACTGGTAAATTACCATCAGGGCTGCTATAGTAACAGGGCTTTAAAGATTGCCTCGTTGGCCTCCTTGGGGCTATAGAAAGCTCTTCAGATAGTTCTGTAGTTTTCCACTGTCTCCTGGCGCAGGCTGGCCAGGGCTGCCTCGTGCCTGTCGATTGTGGCAGCCATGCATCCACCACCACTGTCATCCCAGCCTCGGGTGCAGGGAAGGCTCAGAGGAAGGAAGGGACTCAGTCCCAGATAATTTTGTTAAATTTCTCCCTTCAGGCTCACAGAGAGTTTCAGGGAAGTACCTTTACTCACTTATTACCTCTTTTTTCTCCCCCCACTCATTGCGCTGACTCATTTCCCTGTAGGGAGTCAGAGAGGGGCTGTAGGGAGGCAGCTGGTCCATCACAGGCTCCCAGTGCAGCACCAGACCTGGGAGCAGAGGGGATATGCAGCCAGAGCCTCCCTTGACCAGCACAATGCCCTGACCTGAGCCCTTTCCTGAGCCTGGAACTGGGCTCTGACCTGAGCTCTGACCTGACCCTGGAGCTGAGCTCTGTGCTGGGCCCTGTCCTGAGCCTGTCTGTTCCTCTGGCCCTGCCAGCAGGTGCTGGGGTGCACAGTCCCCACAAAGGGCTGAGCCAGCACAGAGCCATGTGAGACGTGAGCCAAGGAGGGGAACATCACTTGCCACAACTGTGCAGTTCCCTAAGAGCTGCTTCCCATCCCTAAAGGGAACAGTTTCCTTCCTCTTTTTAAAGGAAATCCCCAAACATCTGTGCAGCAGTGCAGTGCCCCCAGTCTGAAGGGCTATCAGATGCCTCAGCTGTGATAATGGGAAAGAGTTTTTTCCTCTAATCTCACATCAGGCTGATGGAGTTTGCCCCTTACACAGGGACTATTTCCATTTCTGAGCAGTTCCTCAGCCCTCATCCCTGCAGAGCTGCTGCTTCCCTCTGTATCCTTGACAGCTGCCCTTGTTTCCAGCACAGTCAGGCTCTGATCAGATGTGTTGCTTCAGAGTATTTGCTGGACAAGTAGGATTTAACAGGATTTTTGGCTCCAGGAACTACTCATGAACTCCTGTTCTCTCCTTCCACTCATAAGTGCATTCCATTTCTCTTCAACACCAGCTTAATGTAGGTGGAGGTATCTGTATTTTAGGCCTTTGTTTCTTTGGAAGTCACTGGGATGGAGAAATGCTAATGTGTAATTTCTGCAGCAGGGAGAATGTGTTAACAGCCAAATCCCTCAAAGGACCCCAGATCAATTTATTAAAAACAATGGGCTGTGTGAATTCTGCTGTGAATTCTGCCATGAGGAACAGGAACTCAATAGGTGCACTGGTCTGTGGCTTCACACGCTGAAGAGTTTTCAGTAATTTCACTGCAGATTCATAGAAATAATTGGTCATATTCCTTATTAAAATAGCACCTAAGGTGAAATTCAATTTCAGATGAGACGTGTCCCTGTGCTGAAGAACTCAGAGTCTTCTAGATATGTTGCAATATATTGAAACCAAGCACAAGTGAATTAAGATTTGGCTCCCAGCACACACAGTCCCTCAGAAGGAGGAAGCACCAACACTTGTTGTCCCCTGGGCACACACATAGGTGGCCCCAGCAGGGAGAGCAAAGTTCCTGCCTTCTGCAGGTGTAAATCTCAGCTGGGAGCAGCCCTGGACTGTCAGACACACGTGTTCCCCCAGGGGATAACACCACCCCTCTGGGAGGGAGGCAGTCACTGCCCTTGACTTGTGTGCTGCAACTGGAGGAATTCCTCTTTGCCCCCGAGCTGACCTGGCCCTGGTGCAGGAGGAGGGAGCAGCTCTCCTCAGAGCACAGAGCATGAGCAGCTGGACTGTGGAAGGAGGACATTCCTAGTCTTACTAAAAAACCACTATTTTTTTTCTTCATGTTTTAATGAAAGACTGCCCAGAAGGTTCTTCTGTTTCTGTTATGAAATTTTTTGGAGCTTACCAGGATGTGGCTGTTATTCATCTCTTTTCAGGTTTGTGAGCTGAAGGGTAAAGTTTTATTAACATCTTCTCAGAGGAAAAAACTCAGCCTTGGGGTTCCATGCATATTTACATTCAATGCTAAATATGCAGGCGTGTTCCTCTTGACATTTCACTTGGTTTCTCGCTGAGAACAGGAATCTTCCCATCATCTTGTTTAAGCATTGTGCAATAACCAGATGGAAAATAGCCCTTGGCTATGAGACAGAGATCTGAAGATCTGACCTGGAAGTTTTGCTGTCTAAGAAACTCTGCTGCTGGTTGCTAGCAGCTGGTGTTGGGTTCAATTTCTCCATGATGAGAAGGCAGTAAATGTAAGGAACTTTCCTGCTGGCTTTAAGGCAGATGTTTTGCCTTTAGAACTGGACATCTGGAACTGGTTCCCATTTTTTTGCTGTAGATCCCACACGTAACTTATCCAAAGCCTTTGCTTTTTATCTTGACGTCTCCTGCTGAAGCTCTGAACACTAGGCCAGGGACTGCAGTGCCTTGTGTCAGAAGATGATGATTTAAAAGGCAGTCCTTGGATGCTGTGATAAGGTCTGATGATGATTCATCCTAAATGGAAGCCATCCCTGCTTGGCAGGTGGCACAGCTGCTGCCCTTTGAAATGCACCTCTCCACCCTGTGCTCTCTGGGAGACAGGACTAACACTGGGGAAGTTTTTGTGGCACAACCCTCACTTGCAATTTGTAAAGCTTTTCAATTGGCCAGGAAAGGCTGAAAATAGCTCTCTAAAAGCTTCCCATTGCTCCTGTCTCACTCTTCCCTATTGAGTAAGGACAGGTGAAGTCCAGTAAAAAGTTCAGTTCCAAACTTCAGAGAAGTTCAGTATCAGGAGACTTTTAATCTCTGGGTCCTAACTTTGCCTGAAGTCTGGCAGAGTTGGAGACGGCTCCATCTGGGAGAAGGGAGGGATGGTGCTGCACACATGCTTCTCTTCAGGGTAGGCTTGAGTAGCAGTTCAGCCCATCCTGCTGCTCTGGAGGCTGCCTTCCTCCATGAACCTCCAGCCTTACATCCAAATTAAACCACTTAATCTCCAATGCTTCAGGCTCTAAAGACAAGAAGCTCTAAATGTGGAATAGAGTGTAAATAGATCAATCAGTGTCTGTCTCCAGGCTGCACAGTTGATGTGCCTCACAGTGCCTGGCTAGGCAGAGTGAATGCAGATGCTGGGGTGAGTGACTGACCCGAGTGCCCATCTGCTTATCCAAGCCTCTGCTGACCAAAGCATGGAAGGAAGGCAAGGTGGGTGAGCTGGAGTAGCTGTTTTACCCTCTCAAATGGCACCTGAGGGAACTTCAGTTGTGTCAAAAAGTATTATAGTATAAGCCCACTGCACATCACAGGAGCTGTTGTATGTTAATCTTCATCTTGATGCCCACATTGTCATTATTGTTTTCTGTTTGTCACTTTTGCTTGACAAGAAGATGTCAAGTTGGTATTTAATGCAGCTTTGAGAATGTTTATTGTGCATTTTGCCATTACTTTAATGTTCATGGAGTGCTGGGCTGCAGAGGAGTGCTATTGACCAGGGATGAGAGCAAACCCCAGCAGAGGCACAAATTGCAGCTTCATACCAGATGTTTCTCACCACAAACTGCTCTGTGGTGGTAGCAAACTCAGGCTGGCAAGGCAGCACAGCACCTGTAAGCAATCCCTCCTGAAACACAGAATATATCGAGTTCTCCAGGGAGTGCCCAAGGCCCTGCCCCTGCCCAGGTCACAGGTGTTGGTGCTGGCTCTGGAGTTTCCAGTTGGATGGCTCAGATGAATGCTTTTACTGGAGTTCTAACACTTGCCTGAATTGAGGGCTACCTATGCCAGATCTTAAGCTGAAACAGCACAAATTTTGGCCCAAGATTAGATGAAAGATTCTCTGGGGGGATCAGAGAGCTGCACCATGCCTCTGCTGGCAGAGGCCGTGCCCAAGGCTGTCCTCCTGATGGAACTGAACAGAGTAGGCTCAGCCTGCCTGCAGTTCATGCAGAGTTCCCTTGGCACATTCCCAGGAGGAGCCCATTAATCCTATTGACCTGGCTTGATTTCAATCAGCACAGGAATACTCTGCCTACGCAGGTTGTACTGATACAGTTATTTAGCTACAGCAGGGTTCCCATCTCTTCTGATATTTTATATGTGTTTTGTAAATGCAGTGTCACAGACGCCTTCTGCCTTGGCAGTCCTAGGTGCTTTGTTCCCAGTGTCCATCCCTGCCAATGCCCTGGCTTTTCCTTCAATGACAGAAATTTTAGACTCACAGATTTTGGGTATCCGACTCTCCACAGCCTTGGAGCCCTTGATGAAGACACACCACCTTCAAGCCAGATGTCAGCAAAATGTCCCCAGGTGACTTTGAGCAAAGAGACATTGCTAACCATCAGCCTTGTGGTGGTGCATGCACAGGTGCACCCAAAGGATGGAGGTGGCCCCATACCTCAGTGACATGTGGGCAGGTTTGGATGCCAAAATAGAAGAAAGAAAGGAGAGTGCTGATGTCTTAAAACCCCATCAGGAAAGCTTTATCCCCTGGAGACCTTCTCTGAGATCTCCTGAATTCCTGGCATCTTTGTGCTTATCTCAATTTGGAGAAGTCCAGGTCAAGCTGACTAACCATCATCAGAGATGAAGAGCAGAAAATCAAGCCATCAGTCATCCACAAAGTGCATACAGCAGCACGAAGAAGCCCATTAGAAGCAAAGTGGGCCTGTCAGAGCCTCAGCATGAGGTGTCTCTTGGCAGGAGAAACTCCCACGCTTTAACACTGCCTCTTCAGAGAGAACTTAGTGTCATTTTCTACGGGCGCCTAATAAAACAATTAAAATAAATGTCTTCAGAATACAGTTTTCTTTTCTCTCTGGGAATGTTTCCAGCTCACTCAGTTACAGCATCACCACAAAGAAAATGAAATTTTGTAATTATTGAGGACAGATACCAGCAGAGGGTAATATCTTAACTGTGGACCTGTTAGAGCGTTGGGGCAATGCCAGGAAGGCACATTCAGAGGTCTTGGCTTGACTCTTTACCCTCCTGGTGCCACCAGGAAGGGTTCAGGATGACAGAGAGGTGCTGCTGTGCTGGCTGGGAGCAGCACAGAGCTCTCCTGGTGTGCCACACACAGCGTGGGCTGATGCTTGTAGGCCTCGGCACAGTGGGTACATGCCCCAGTCCACAAGGAATAGTATCAAAAATGGAGTTTATTTTCCTCCCCACTGTCTGTTCCTGTCTCTTCTTGCTGTTCTGCAGGCTGCCTCTTCTCCATCCTGTCCTCTCTCGTCCAGTCACTCCCTATTTTCCAATGTCTTCCACCCACCTTTTAGCTTCTGTGTTTATTGCTCTTCTCTTCCTTCCTGTTGCAGACACACTTCCCTTCCTCCTTGCTGATGTCCTGGCTCTGAGTTTGCTGGTATTGGGTTGCAGATTCCTGGGACAGAGCCTGGCCCTTGCACCGTGCTTGGTGTATTCCTGGCCGGCTGTCAGTGACACGTAACACAGGCTGAGCCCACGGCAGCTCTTGGAACACATTCCCATGCTGGTCTCTTCTGATCTGCTTGTTCAAGCTTCCTCTGTTACACCCTCAGCCTACTTATAGAAATCACCGGTAATTTTGCAGCTCATAAAGCCAGAAATGCAATTACAAGCATATCAGTAGCTTCCTTTTCTCACACCAAGGCTCCCTTGCAAATGTTTTATTTCACAGGATGTTAAAAAATATCTTGATTTACAGCAGAAACTGGAAAATATTATCTTCAGACTTGGTGACTATGACTACCTGGACACAATACTTTTGGATTTATCACATTGCCATGCAAGTGTGTGCCAAGTGAGCACACACTTCTGGCAGGAACTAATTCACAGCACTTGAATGTGCAGAGCCTGAAACATGAGGGGCCTCACACAGAGCAACAACCACTCAGGGCTACTGTAATGCCAACAACTGAAATACAGCAGGGGTGTGATTTTGCAGGAGCAGTCTTTAAATTTAACTTACACCAGAGCAAGAGGAAAGGCAGTTCCACAGCTGAGTTACCAGCCTGTGGTTGCCTGCTGCAGATTTTATTTCCAACATCAAGAATGTTACTTTTGCCTGAATTTGCCCCACTTTATGCATTTGGAGCCTAAAAAATGGGGTCTGTCTTGGTAATACACCCACATACTGTGTGATCCATGACAGAGAAGCCCTAGCTCTGGCCCTTCACTGCTGGCTCCACCAGGAGCAGGAGGCACCAAGACTCAGGGCAGGTGATTTAATTAAGGTCTCAATGTAGGCTGGATGAGTGTTAGTTCTTCATTCTCATCACGGTCATCATGGAACAAAGTGAAAATTTCACTCACCTCAGTAGGGATTTGGGAGGTGGAAATTTGCCTCCTGCTGAGCCTTTGTGGCATCTGAACACTTGGGACTTGGTGTGGCTTGATCTACTGGAGGGACAGTGAGGATCAGTCAGGTAAGTTCCTCAGTGTGATGGAACATATGCACAGAAAATACACCCAAAGCCTACTTTCCTCAGTACAAACAAACAGGATGAGAGATTTCTTGCTTAGAAATCCACATCTCCTTGCAGTGGAAGTACCTGACCCACAGGCAGTATTCTGCAGGGCTCGGGCTCAGGCTCATGCAATCCATGCAGTCAGTGCCTACCTTCCCCCTTGCTGTGCTCCTTCCCCAGCTTTGTGAGGCTGTGCAGGGAAAATACACTTCTACAAAGTTGGTTTTCAAACAACCAGGGAGTTTTGGAACTTCTGCTCAGTCCTCTGTACACTGTCTGTGCCCTCTGTGGTGGCCTCCACTGCTTTGTTTGTGGCAGACAGGAGATGCAATGGTTCCTGCCATTTAATTTGAGCATCTTTACCACCTCATGGGATTTTGTCAGGTTTGGGAGTGACACCTCAGCTGCACAGCTGGGTGGCTCAGAGACTGCACCACCAGAACCATGAGCAAATCCCATGACCAAGAACGGACTGGAAAACCCAAAGCTGACTTGAGTGACTGACAAGCATCAACCAGCTCTGCTGGCTGTGTCTTCCTTCACAGATGCGTGTTCATCTACTCCTAAAGATCATAGATGTTGAAGAAAGAATTGCTAGGAGCTTTTTCCTCCTTGGAGCTCTGCCTTCCCATCCATGTGTGCCAGGGAGTGAAAAAAGGCCGGCTCTCCAAGAAGTGTTGCTGGGAGCCAGAGCTCATGCAAGCCCCCAGCACATCCCCACCAGCCCTGGGGCTACTCATGTTTCAGAGAGGCTGTGCTAGGCAGGAGCTCCCACATGCTCTCTGCTCCTGCCTGAGGTTTGCTCTGCTGCATCGATCCAGGCAGGGCAAATCCAGAACTTCTTCTGTGAGCACGGAAGCTCCAAGCCAGTGGAATGTAGGAGATGTTATTCCAGCATGCAGATCAGCTGTTCACAAAGGCAGAACATTACCCTGCACCCATCCCCTCACCTCATGGGGTCCCCCATCCTCACCAAAGGCTGCCCAGGTATACACACCTGGTGTTTTAAATCCACGTGTGAGAAGCTCCACACTGATCTATTAGAGAAGACTAAGAAATATCCATTGAATCCAGAATCAATTCTTCTGTTCTAGCCTAGACTCCAGCCACAGTGATCAGTGGCGCCTCTCAATGCAAGACACGGACATTTCCCTCATACCTACTCAGAGACAATTTGGGGGAATGTCCTGGCTTACAATTCCAAATATATTCTATTACCATCTGTTGAAACTACAGAAGTGCTGATCCTTATCTCTGTGGGAGATATCTTCTGTTAATGGGCCATTAAGTCCCACTGCCTGACCGATAAGATTACATCATCCCATTGGGAGATGCTCCAGCCAAGGGGAGGAGCCAAGCCTTTCATACCTAGATAAAAACTGAGATTTGAAATACCAAGGCAGCCTTTTCCACTGGATTCCAGAGGAAGAAAACAGGCCTTTCCACATCATCGCTGGACCTTCAGAGGAAAACTGCACCTTCTACAGGAGCACTGCTTCAACAGAACCACATCTGTCATCCAGGAGGATGCAGCCACCATCTAATTGGACTGCACCAACACTCTGACTGACAGGGTGTCAGGTTGTATTCTGACTCTGTCAGTGGTTTTATTTTGTATTATTGCATGTATTTAATTTTTTTTTATTTTACTATCAAAATTGTATTACTGACTTGGAGTCTCTCACTGGTTTTGCTTTCAAACCAGTACAGGGAAGCAAACTGAAACAAAGGCAATTGGGATGGAGAGAGAAAGATTTCGTATTAATTCCAACTTTTTATGTTGCAATCAACCGACAGCAAAGAAGCTGACAGTGTCCCACAGTGGCATAGACTTTTTCCTGCCTCGTGGAATACAGGGGGAGCTGCAATTTCTCCCCCTGCTTACAGCTGTGTCTGAAAATTATTCTATTCAAAGGGACAAAGTAGATAATTTGTCCCAAATTGAAAAAAAAAAGACTAACAAAACAAAACTCAAGCAATCTAAAATAATTTTTCAGAGCTTGCCTAATTTGATTTTGCTTTGCAATCGTTAACTTCCCATTGCAAAAGAATTCATATGGGAAACTTTTTCCAGCCTAATTCCTGAACCTTGCCCTTCTAATTAATCAGATGATGGTCTTACAGCTTGATTCTGTTTTCTGTTCTAGTTAAACTGTTTGAAAATGGGCTAATGATTCATTCTCATGCAATTAGATTCAGCAGCCAGTCTTTACTACACTTCTGCAAAGTTTGCTGTGAAGAGGAGCACAGTACAAAGAAACCAGTCATGGATCCATAGAGAAAATCAATGGCATTTGGGAAAATACATTTGAGGGTCTGGACCTGTATTTAATGCATGTCATTAGCTATTTGCAAGAGAGAAATGACACGAGGGAAAGCAGCTTCTTTCAGTCTGCAGAAAGCTGAGAAGATATTTTCAACCTTTTATCTTCCACTTCTCTTTCGTATTAAGAATCCAAGTCTCTAAAGATCTACCTTGTAAAATTGCCACTGAACTGTAACAGGAGACACTATGAAATTCCAGCACTGCAAAACTCAGGGAAATGAATTTCCATCGTGGCTCTGCATAAATTTGTTCTTTGCTGAAGCTGAGCCTGGGAAGTGACTGATGTTTTCATGCCGTGTGTGCGCAGGGCTTTGAGGCTTAGATTTCACAAGTGCAGATGTACCACTGAGAGCTCCTTGGAAGCTGCCTTGTTTACAGGGCTCAGCCTGGCAGGGCTGTGTTTAATCCAAGTCAGGTCACGGGAGATTGTGCTCCAGCCTTCTCATCCCGGTCCAGACTCCATGGTGATATATGCTACTGCAGAGAAAACCCTGCCTGTTGGAGAAGGGAGAGCACAGCATCTCTTCATGCAGTAGGACTTGGCCCAAGGTCAAGCCAAGAAGTCCATCAGAGGTCAGAGACCAAACCAGAGAGACACACTGGAGTGAGGCCATGGCTGGGATGTGGCTCATGCAGTGGCCCTGAGGAGAGCAGCCTGACCTTAAAGGCAGCTCTGGACACCCCACAAGGCTTCTCACTGCCCTGCCTTCATAGAACCCCAATCCTAGATTTGGGATATGCACACCAGAGCTGGCCTTGGATCCAGGCAGATAAGTGCTGAGGAAGGGAAGCAGCTCAGTTTGGAGACCCACATCCTGGAAAATGATGCATGTGTTATGAAAGCCATGGGTGCAGGCCAGGAGGGAACGCACCATGGGCAGCTCCAGAGGTCTGTGCACTTCAGGCATAGGCCACTCAGGCTCAGGGGGCGATGGGGGTCTTTGAGGGATCATGGGGTCCCCAGGGTTGGGAGTCTGCTGGCTGGAAATGCCACTTTTCCTAATATGTGGCATTTGGTCTTTATTAAATGGTTGCTCTATGACAATTAAGTTTTTCTGTGACCACAGCTGGCCACAGAAGTAGTACTGCACATCTAGGAGTTTCTGGCATGTTTGGTGCCTGTCCTTTGATGAGGGGCCTGTTGGTAGTCAGGAGGCAGGAAACACTCAAGAACATTTGCAGCACTGTGTCTAAGGCTGGCATAGATGGGTTTGCTCAAATAAATGAATACCAGTCCTGCTACTGAGCAGTCTGTGCTGGGACACAGGCAAGAAGAGAAACCTCTGGTGTAAGGGTAGCTATGGGCAGGGCTTTAAAGGGATTTTGTCTGTTACAGGAAAGGGATTTAATGTTGCTGGAGTTACAGAGAGCCAGCAGTAACCCCACACAATTTCTCCTTCAGAGACCTTGTTTTGGGTTAAGTGGAGGGAGGCTCACACAGACATTGCAACACTGAGTCATGGCTGGAGATGCTGGAATCGTAACGCCTCAACAGTTCATTCTTTTCCTGTTTTCAAACAGGAGCTTAGTCCTGTAGGAGGTCAGAGATGACAAGAGAGGGAACACTGAAAAAGTTGCCCAGTACTTCTGCTACCCCACAGTTCACCTGGCATCCTTCACATGCTGAATGCACGTTTCCAAAGGCTTATTCCTTGCAGTGCCTTGCAAGCTCTGCTTCTACCTAAGCAACAACACACTTACCAAGCGTCTTCATCATGGCAGCCTCCTTCCCTTCTTCCCACCTGAAACCTCCCAGGCCCCAGCTCTTGTGTCTGCCTTGTGCAGAGACACAACCTCATGATGCTCAGCCCCACATAAATGCCTTTTCCATTCCAGATTAAGGACTTCACTTGCACAGATTCTGCCTGTGTCTCCCCCACTTGCACCTTCTTTCACTTCCCAAGTCCTTGAGATGACTCTGACTCCACAACATCTGCAAAATTTTGTCTGTTTTACAGCTTTATTCACTCAGCTTTAACCCTCCAGAATCGCCAACATTTATCTCACTGCATCATCAACTCTCCACCCATTTCAAATTCAATTGAAAGCACATTTTCTCCCTTGCCTTTGGTTCCTAAATTATATACCCAGCTCATTTCAAAATATCAATTCAGAAACTTGGCAAGGTAATTATTAATAACACCTCTGTTCTTCTCTGGAGAAGAAATAATACTAGAAACATGTGTACACAGTTGTCACTCTCACTCTCCTCTTTTGCCAAACATTCTGCTCTTTACAGGAAATAAAAACAACCCTACACCCAGTATTAAGTATACTTATACACCCAGTATACTGCTGAGGCAGTATAATTAGCATGGAACCATGGAATTGGGACAGTATTCCTTGATGTGTCCCAAAACTTGGGGTGACACAGATGCCACTGTCTGCCATGAATTAGTGCTTGGCTGGAAGGGGTCAGCAGCACAGGGGGTTGAGCTTGAGGAGCGGTGCACACTGAGAGCTGGAGCCCAGTGGTTCCTTCAGTCACTTGTGTGGAGCTCATCATGGCAAACTGATTCAGCTGTAATGATGTTATTCTTATTTTGATTCTAAGATTTCCCATGGGCTTCTCAAGAACCCAGAGCTGCTGGGAGCCACTGAGCTGTGGTGTGGCCTGCAAGCACCAGGCTCAGAATCATGGAAGGGTTTGGGTTGGAAGGGACCTTAAAGTTTATCCCATCCCACACCCTATCATGGACACAGACACATTCCACTGTCCCAGGCTGCTCCAAGCCCCATTCAGCCTGGCCTGAAACACATCCAGGGATCCAGGGGCATCCGCAGCTTCTCTGGGGATCCTGTGCCAGGGCCTCATCACCCTCACACTCAGGAATTCTTTCCCAATATCCCATCCATCCCTGCCCATGTGGGAAGCCATTCCCCCTTGTCCTATCCCTCCATCCCTTCTCTCAAGTCCTTCTCCAGCTCTTTTGTAAGCCCCCTGTGCATACTGCAGTTACATACCTGTTTTTAACTTTCTAAGTTTTCACTTTCTACCTGTACCTATAAAACACAGTAACATCCTGAAGACTTTCATTACCCATAGTGCCACAGAATGTGCAGTGAAGAGGCTCCAGGATCTCTCCTGAAGCAAACCTAGCATATGGGTGCTATGTACACTGGGAGCTGTGCTCAGTGATCCAGGTACCCCCCTTATCCTATGTTCTCACACCATCCCAGTAGGAACCAGGGTTGTGCTTCCCTAACTCTGGGGAAAGAAGGCAAAAAGAAAAGAAGTCCCTTGGAGGATGAGTGAGGAATCAAGTCCTTTGGAGGATGAGGGGGAAATAGAAAGATGGGGTGCCTCTAACTCCTGTGGTGGAGGGACAAAATGAGGGGTTCCCAAGGAAGGAAGGAGATGAGAAGTCCTCAAAGGATGGGTTCATGCAAGAAGGGAAGCTGTGCTTTCAGCCTTGCAAGATAAGGAAGACCCAGCTCACAATCACTTTGTTTTGAGAGGAGGATAACATGTAAAAAGGCTATAAAGGTATCCAGGGATTTTTAATTCTGAAGATTTGTCCTGGAGTCATGAGGCTATCCTCTTTAATGGCATTTTAGGACCTGTAGGAAAGAAGTGCTCACACAGAGCACACCTCTTGTTGGCACAAGAGCCAACTCATTGCTCACCTTACCCAGTAGTGTCAGTGGCTTTAGCTATCATGGGCCCAACAGCTCCTTCCTGGCACCTCAGCCTCTAGGGTGCTGAGGATCTGCCTCAAGTAAACATGGCACAAAAAGATAAAGAAATAAAAATTATAAATAAAAAGTTATAAACTGAATGTCTCATATCAGCAAGAGCTTGAAAGAAAAAGTCTGATGATATTAAGAGCCTTTGGCTCTGTGCTATGACAGCCAGTGCTTGTCTGGCAGAGACATCCCTGCTTCCTCTCCCTGCCTCCTGGAATCCTGTCTCCTAATTACAGCTCCCTGGCTCTGCTTCAGGTGCCTCACTCCCACAGAAGTGTGGGGTATTCAAGAAGTAGTACTTCTCAAGTGTTTAAAGTGCAAGGGTTTAAAGAGAATCAGATATTGTTTAGAAGTTGGCCAAATTTCATGTTCTCTGGCTGGGGAGGGGATAAACTTCTACTTGAATGGAGTGAAAGTAAAAGCTGCCCTGCTGAGAGACCCCCAAAGTGAAGACACGGAACCAGCCAGGGGATGGGAAAGGCCTGGGCTGACAGTGAAGTCACTGAACCTCCAGAACCTCCTTCAGAGCCTTTGAAATTCACTGCAGAACCTCTGGAGATCAGTCACTGCTCCACAGCCTTTTCTGGGGCTGTCTAAGCTGTGTCTGGCCATCACAGCTGGTGGGCTGGCACTGGACCTCAGCTGAGCCGAGGCACTGGTTTCACCCACACCACCACAGCCACAAAGCTGTCAGGTCCCATGGGCCATTTAGCACTATTCCTCATGCTCCCTTTTCCATGGGTTTCCTGCAGCACCACTGCACTTTTCCCACCCCCGGTTCCCCCTTGCTGCTCATGGCTGAGTGTGCATTGTGCAGTGTGACCCTGGGTCCTGCAGTACCCCCAGGAGTCCTCCTGGGTGATCCATCACCTCCCACACGGTGCTGGGGCTCCACTCTGTCACACACCCTGCCAGGACGAGGACTTCACACGGGTCAGGCACACATCTGTGAGCTGGCTCAGGGTGCCACATGCTGATTTTACCTTCTGGGCCGAGCCTTCAGAGGCAGGTGGCAGAGCGCACCACCAGAACCCACAGCCCTCTTTTTAGGAAAAAGAAACTTCCTGCATGACACTTCTGCTAAATAATTTGTTCCTAAAAGCCATGTTCATCCTGCCTCTTCCTTGGTGGGGCCAGCCCTGGATTTTGGAAAGCACTGCATTAACCTACTTTATACAGATTGCCTGATCCCTGTTCATGCACCACCATGGAAGGCAGTCAAATTACACACAGCAATACTAAGTATGAAGGGATGAAGAAGACTCGTGAAACTAGAGCTGCTTCTAAAATATCAGTGCAGCCCTTTTGGATTAGGAGCCCTGAGATGTCCTAAAACTGGAAAAATGCCCCTAAATGGAAAGTTTGATGTCCCACCACATGGGTTTGATGCCACCTCGTGGTAGTTCCATGTTCTGATTTGCAAGGCAAAGGTTTCACTCTTGGGATGTTTCCTAAGCAGGTTCCTCTGAGAGAGAGAGTTTGGAGAAAGGATGAAGATAGACAGATGTCCAGCTCTTCACTGCTGATTTGCAGCTCCACAGCGCTGTTAATAAATGTTAGTATGAGTGTAAAACAGAGGGATTGCACATTATTCTGTAAGGTATTGTGGAAATACCTTCAGGATATGGATATGGCCCTCACAAAATATGCTGAGATGTCCTGACATTAAACATCATCCTGGGACCTCAAGACAAACACTTCTACTGAATTCACAGTTAGATTTTCAAATTCGAAGGAGCTCTTTCCTCCCTTGGAGAGCAACTTCTCTCTCCAACTTAGTTGTTATTATATTGTGCTAAGGGTGTAATAAAGAGCTGAATTATCTCACCCTTTAAAAGGGGGAACAGAAATTACTAGGACTGGAACAAATATTTCAACTGAGAATCGGCTCCTTCAAAAGAAAATTGTTCCTCCTCCCCTCTCATCACTCTAGCAGAGAGTGATTTGCCAGGTGCATTCATAGAGCTTTTGAGCCTTTTATGCAGCAAATGGCCCAGACTGCTTTTGTTTGCCCTCTGAACCACAGGAAAGACACCACTTTACAACTGCCAGAACGCATTCTTGTGCCATTCTAATATAAAACTCTCATGCTCATTGATTGAAAAATCACAGACCATGTACAAATTGTACTGAAATGACTCCCTGCTCCTCACTTTTTCCCCAAGCCTCAGGCATCTTCATATCCATGACAGCATCATGTTAGGCCCTGCAGAAGCACTGGATCCTGAAGCCAGCATAGCTGGGACATTTCTGCAGCTGAGCTAATTACTCTTAGGTTTCAGCTTGGCTGATTAACTTTTATGTAGCCCTGTAATATCACAGACATTTTGTTTTCAATCCTGGAACTATCTTGGACAGTGTTAATTTGGGGGAAAATCCTCTGCAAATCATGCAGCTCTGCTGTGCAATGAGACAGATGTCATTTCACTTCTATATAAATGAAATTACTTTTGCAATGGTGTGTAATGCAATCTCCAGTGTTCAGATGCTTGTCTGCAACGTTCTCACCGGACTGAACACTTCAAATGTCTAAATACAGCTGTTTGTTAAGCTATTCACTACCAGAAGAGTTTAGAGGGGATGTTGCATTAATCTTTATTTTATATCAGTCTCAAAAACCTATTTGATTGAAATTCTTCATCTTTGCTCTTTCCTTAAAATCTGCACATTTGAATCTGATCGCAATATACAAATTGAGTGGAAAAATAGGAGAGATTTTCACACATGCCCATGTGAAGAGGTTTTAAAGGCTGAAGTGGCGGAGGCAGTGAGTGAGCAATGATCTGTGTAGCAATGAACCTTTCTCTCACATACGGACTTGTGAAAGTGGGAGCTGATATTTCCTGGCTAAGAGATATTTTCAGCAAAATTTCAGTTTTCCTAGGACAATGTTGCCATTGGATGTCTTGCTTAGATGCCATGGTCTCAGACCCTTGGATCTCTTCAGAAGAGGGATCAACACCTCGAGTGAAACCAGAGCTGGTAACAACTCTTGCCCCCAGAGAATCTCAGGTTTGGCAGAACTGTGAGTAAGTGTTACACCTCTGTTGAATTTTGCTTAAATCACAGCAATCAAGGCAAACAAAATGCCTTTGTTGTATTCACTTTCATTTCCAGAGCCAGAAATGAGAAGCCATTCAGATTGAGGAGAAACACAACCCTCTGCAGGCTCTTCAGTGGAAGAAAATGTATATAAAAGAAATCACAGAATCCAGAATGGATTGAGTTGAAGGGACCTTAAAGCTCATCCCATTCCATGGGCAGGTACACTTTCCACTATCCCAGCTGGCTCCAAGCTCTCTCCAACCTGGCCTTGGACACTTCCAGGGATGGGGCAGCCACGACTTCTCTGGGCACCCTATGCCAGGGCCTCAGCACCCTCACCAGAACAGTGTGATAGGACCATGATAGTACAAGGCTTAAGAATCACTTGAAGCCATTCCCTGCTGTGAAAAATCCCTCTCTAAACGGATCTGAAATCCAGCTCAAGACTTGACAATACAGATTAAAACATGCACAAATCTGCCTTCTCCTCTGTAGTGACTGACTCTTTGCTGTGTAATGAATTCCCAGTTGGTGCATTTGTGTTTAAGATGGCATTTCTGTTTTGGATCCCACTCATCATCCAGTTGCCTGTTGGTGAAGGTGCAGATCCCACTCCGTCCTGCCTGCCTCCTCTGGCAGGGGTTACAAACCAGGCTTAGCAAAGTCAGATGGCTGTGTTCAGATAACACAAGTCCCTCCTCACACCAGTCAGCCTCTGCTTTGGTTTGTCTGTCAGTGATAAAAACACCTGGAAGTCCTGCCATCCTGTTCTGGAGAGAACAAACTAGGCCAAGGTGTACTGCTGCTGAGAATCTCACCTCCCACCTCCCAGTGCCCATCCAGGTTTTGGTTATACCTGTCCCTCAAATATAACCCTCTCTATGACCTGCCTTCCTCTGCTGCTGCCATGTTTGGGAAGAATGGGATCTACCTGAGGGGACTCTGCACTGCAGATCACCCAAGGAGCATCTCTTGCTGGGATATGAGCTCTCCGTAGGCAGCTGATTATTCATATTTTGTTTGCTGGTACAATTTATTTTTAGTTGACAGAAACAGCTGTGAGGGGGAGAAGAAATGAGGAACAAAAGCTGACAGCATGATTAACTTTTTAACTCAAATTGCTCCTCAATTAAAAGAAGCTAAATATTCCCTGTGCTCCTGGTGCCACTTTTCCATGCTGGCAGCTGCTGTGTCCCCAGGAACATGACACAATTTCACAGATGGAGGTGGAAGTGGGGCTGCACGGGAGAGACTGTTCACAGCTGCTCCTCCCTCTGGGGTCACCTCATGGGACTGGGGGACAATGCCCGAGGTGCCAGGCCCAACATGGCCAGAGCCGTGGGGTGGGCTCAGAGATGCCTTCAGGCTACCCAAGCTCAGCCTCCCCAACCATAAAATGAGATCTCTGGTGAGATTTCAAAGCTATTCCAACCCCTTGTGGGGTGGAAGGGTGAGGGTACAGAGAAGCATCCAGAAGTTCATGTTCTAACAATGAAAAGTGCTTGTAAAATCCTCAAACAAACCTCATACACGCTACCAGGAAGAAACATCAGTTCTGCTGGGATTGATAATGTTTATTCAAGGTACAACATTGGGTAAGTTTCCAGCCACCACTAATTGGGGTGCAGTCATTTCACTTCCTATAAAATAAGAGCTCATCTTCTCACTGCTTTTAAGTCTTATGAGTCTTACAACCCACAAAAGTCTTCAGCCAAGAGAACTCGGTATCTGCTTTTCCCTACATTGCTTTGCCTGCCAGCCTTTTCAATACACCTCCTTATCCCACTCTGCCCTTTGCCTTGTGAGGATCAGGGCTTTCTTCTGAATCCTGTACTCAGGTTTGAACTTTGACTCCCAACTGTTTAATTCCCCCTCACCCCCATACAAGGCCATGAAGGGGCAGGAACAGGGGTGTGCAGAGGAGGGATGGGACAAGGTTGCAGCTCAGCACATCAGAAATAGACTGTCAAGGCAGCCCCTGGCTCCTTCCTCCAGCAGGAATCACAGAATGGTTCAGGCTGGAAAAGACCACAGTAGATCAAATGGTCCCATGACACAGGATTGTGTCCAGGTGGGTTTTGAATATTTCCACTGAGGAGAATCCACCCCCTCTGTGGGCAGCCTCTTCATTGCTCAGTCATGTGCACAGGAAAGTTCTTCCTCATGTTCAGATGGAATATCCTGTATTTTACTTTTTGCCCATTGCCTCCTGTGCTGGACCCCATGGAACAGATCTCTCCCTTATGCTCTCCCTGCAGACACTGGCAGATATGGACGAGGGCCACTCTCAGCTGTGTGTCCTCTTGAGGCTGAAGAGCCCCAGCTCCCTTAGCCTTTCCTTCTCAGGGAGATGCTCCAGTCGCTTCATCACCTCTGTGGACCTGCTGGAGCAGGTCCAGAGGAAGCAATGGAGATGCTGCAAGAGCTGGAACCCTCCTGCTCTGAAGCCAGGCTGGGAGAGCTGGGGGTGTTCAGTGTGAAGAAGAGAAGGCTCCAGGGAGACCTTAGAGCCCCTTCCAGTGCTTAAAGGGCCTTCAGGAGAACTGGAGTGGGACTTGGGACACAGGCCTGGAGAGAGAGGACAAGAGGGGATGGCTTCACAGATAGGGTTAGCTTATTAGGAAGAAATTCTTGGCTGTCTGGGAGGCAAGCCCTGGCACAGGCTGCCCAGAGAAGCTGTGCCCGCCCCATCTCTTGAAGTGTCCAAGGCCAGGTTAGACAGGGGTTGGAACAACCTGGGGTAGTGGAAGGTGTCCCTGGCCATGGCAGGGAGTGGAACCGAATGGTCCTTCAGTCCTCTTTCATCCTATGATTCTATACCCACTTCCAGAGGCTTCCTGTCCTGAGGAGCCCAGAACTGGACACATCATTCCAGATGTGTCTTACCAGGGCTGAACAGATGGGCAGGATCCCCTCTCTGACCTGCTGGCAATGCCATTCCCATCCCAGAATCCCCCACTTTGGCCCCAGGACTTGTCAAGGACAGTTGTGACCCCCAGAGCCTTCTCTGCAGAGCTGTTGTCCAGCAGCTAACCCTCAGCCCCGGCACATAACAACCTCCCGGATGCTTTAGCTCCAGCATGGACACCCTCAGGCACTGGATGTCCAAGGTGGAAACCATCAGGCAGCAATAAGCCCCCATTGCTCCCCACAACAGCTCCCTTGGCCAGGCAGCCTTGGCTGAGCATAGGCGGCGGTGAGCAACACAGCATCGGCATGGACAAAAGAGGAGAAAAGACTCCTGGACCTCGGGGGAGCCGAGGCTGATGCTGTGCCCCAAACCCGCCGCCGGCCCGGGGTAACGAGACCACAGGAACATGGTGGCTACACCGTGAGGGAAAGCGCCGCGCCCCACTTCACTCTACCGCCCCGCACGGCAGGGGGCGCCGTGCCCCCCGCGCATGCGCCGTTGCGCCAGAAGTTCGAACCGCCAACTGTTCCAATTCGAATTCGCATCCTCGCCGACCAATCACAGCGCGCGGGGCGGGCAGGCCCCGCCCCCATGGCCTCCTGGCCAATGACAGAGCCTGCTGTGTTTAAAACAAGTGCGCGCGGACGGTGGGCGGGCCTGGCGGGCGGGGCTCCCGCCGCTCACTGGGCGCGCCCGCGCTGTGAGCGGGGCGTGTCAGCCCCGCAGTCCCGCCCGCCCGCAGCGCCCCGCTCCCTCCTCCGCCCGGGCCGCTCTCTAGGAGCCGGTGCAGGGCGCTGTGGCCGTGCGCTCAGTCCCCGCGGACGCGCCGCGATGAAGGCGGGCGGTGAGTGCGGTTCTGCCCGCGGGTGCTGCTGTTTCCCGGGTTCTCCTGCGCTGAAGGGCGGCTCCGGAGCGGGCTCTGCCTGCCGGGCGCCTCCTGAGGAGGTCTGAGGGTGGGAGCTAACGGGATACACCGAGCCCGGGCTGAGGGACCGCTGGGACCGGCGGCGGCTGGGGGGCCGGGCCGACGGCTGCGCGCCCAAATTCAAACGCGGCGGGGGCGGGGCGGCCCGGGCGGGCCGGGCCNGCGGGGGCGGCGCGCCCGGGCCGGGCCGGGCCTGGCGGGGGCTCGGGGCCGCTCTGCCCGCGCACTGCTCCCCGCTGGGGCCGTGCCTCAGCCCTTCTGTGACCACGGGGTCCGTGGCTGTGGCTGGTGGCTGTGACTGAGTTCTCCTGGCCTCGAAACCAAGGGGTCGAGATGTGTATTGCGCGTGGGATAACATCTCGGGCATCTGTGAGTTTGCAGGGTGCACAGGAATGTGCAGGAAGCCCCGTTCAAATGTAAGAGAAAGTGGTTTTTATTGTAAGGGTGCCTGGACGATGGTACTTGATTGCCCAGAGCGGTTGTGGGATCCACATCCTTGTCGTTGTTCAAATCCCCCTGGATGTGGTCCTGCCCCACTTGGCGGGACGGTCGACGTGGGTGATCCCCAGAGTTCTCTTCCAGCCTAAACCACTCTGGTTTCATGAAGCAACACATTGGAAATGAACCTGTGCCACTTCCTGTCTGTAGAAATGGAGTTTTCACTGAGTTGCTCATGTACCCCCTGGTCCCTATTGGATGCTCATATAGGCTGAACTGGCATCCCAGTTTGGGTGTCCATTTTCATGGCAATAATACTGCTGAGAATAATACGTTTTGTATACACATGTAAATGTGTGTGTGTGTATATATAAATATTGCATTGAAAGAATACTCCAGAAGATAGAGGCAATGGATCTTCCATTAGCACCCCTGGCAGCAACTGCTTGGAAAGATAGGCTTGAGTAGGTTTGGTGGTCTTCCTTATATCTCTGGTTGTGTTCCAAGGACTGCTGTCGGTTGAGAAGGAAAAGTTGGGGCATGGGGGAGGTAAATGAAGTGATAGTAGTGACAGTTAACTATTTGTTACTACTGAACAGGGACAGCTGAACTGTTTGTCACTACTAAACTTGGTCACAGGAGTCAGGGCTCAGAGGGGTTCTTGTTGAAGAGCGCTTGAGCCACCCTTTCTGAGTCTCTTGGTTTCATTAACCAATTGGAACAAGCCCTTTCTGCTCTGGGGCTTAGTCTTGTGGCATTATGAGGCATGAGCTATATTTCCCCTGTTAATGTGTTTGCAGTGTCCTGTGCTGCAGTGAAGAGGTGCTCAAGTGAACACCTGTGTATGTGTGTAATACTATGTAGTACCTTTTTCATTGTGCTGTTCTGTTGCTAACTGAAGTGTACTGTATTTTTATTTTCCAGTGGTTCACTGTAGATGTTCCAGATGTTTTTCTTTCCCTTCAAAGCGAAGGATAATAAAACGGCCTCGAGTCCTGACGTTCTTGAACCTCCCCGAGGATGTTCTGTTTCACATCCTGAAGGGCCTCCCTGCTGCAGACATCCTCTCAGTCAGAGCTGTAAGTGCTGCAGCTTCCCCTCTGCCAGGCACCAGTGCTCAGCTCTGCCTTCAGGAGCCTAGACTGCACATGGAACAGGTTTCTCATGTCACAGAGCCTGAAGAAACCCAAAGAGTGTCTGCAGGGTTGAGATTTTTGCTATCCCAGGGACAGTTTCATTTCTCACTGCTCAAGTTAATAGTAGTAACAGAATTTGACTGCTTTTTGTACCTTTTCTGTGGCAATTGTCCTGCCAGATTACTGTGGCTGAACAAATTGGTTTGGCTTGGCATCTGTTGCCTTACTGGTTATCAGGCAGGCAAAAAGTTAAACATAACTTGTGATTAATTAGTTACTTCTCTAAAATAAGATTGCAAAGATCTGTTTTTCTGTTGGTCCTTTTATTTTGGTAATCATTATTTTGTGTTCCCTCTGTGCAGGTGCACTCACATCTTAAATACCTTGTGGATAATCATTCCAGTGTTTGGGCACATGCAAGTTTCCAAGACCTATGGCCATCTCCAAACCATCTGAGGATGTTTGAAAGGTAAGTTTGAAACATCGAATTTGTCTTGCCTTTTAGAAGATGTTTGAAGAAAGATTACCTGTTCTAATAAGTCCTCGGTGTAATTGAGGGATTTGAGTTGTACAAAGAGGGGAAATACTTGCTTTGGGAGTGAAAAAATGGTTGATGTCAGGTCTAAGCTGCAGCTGGTTACTGCTGTCTCTGACCAGAGCAGGGCCTATTGCATATACCAAAGTTATTTCTCTTCACAGGCATTAATATTCCAGATTGGAACGTAACATATTCCCTAAAACCTCTTTCTGGTGCTCTCATGTGAATGAACAAATGAGGTCGGGGGCTCGAGAGAATAATCCTGTTTCTAATTCTGAGTTGGCTTGGTCACTTCTTGTGCAAACCAGTGTATTGAAAAACAGGTGAATTTCAGTAGCAAAGTTTGAAAGGGTAATAATAAATCTGCTTTAAAAAGATGGAGGGCATCTTTTTATCCATCTGATTTGAAGGGGATTCATTGGTGTCAGAGAATTCTTTAACAGGTTTAAATGACATGATAATGGTTTTGCTTCTGACTGTCATTTCTTTCTGAAGTAGACCACTATGTGCACATCAGTTTGGGAGGGAGGAACACAAGAGCTTGATGTTTTGATGCATGTCCTTGAGGGCACAAAGACCAAACTGTAGATTCTGGTGCTAGGAAGGATTTCAGCCTCAAGTGCTTTCTCTTGTTTGCCCTTCAGGGCTGCTGAAAGTGGTAACTTTGAAGCTGCTGTGAAGCTGAGCTTGGCGTATCTATACAACGAAGGCCGTAAGTGTGGGAGCTTGTTCTGGGGTTTTGAGGAACGTGGCATTGCACAAGGAAGTTTTACATTGCTCTGCTTAGGCACTGGCCACAAAGCTGCCAGGTGTTCAGTGATCCTGGGAATTCAGGGTTAGGAGTTATCCTCTGCAAACTTGTGATCAATCTCGGCTACTTTGGTAGTGGGATAAATGTATCAAAAGAGCCTGACAAGTGATGGGAGGAGCCTTCTGTCACAGAGTTCTGGCAAGGCAGTTGGTGTTTGTAGAATGAACCCCCCCAACTTAGGTTATGTGTTCCTAAAGCCTGACTGTAGTAAGATTTTTCTTCTTTAGCAATCTCCATGATTTCTAAGGCTCTAAATGACAGAGACAGTTCAGCCTTTTCCTGATTGTTTCCTCTAGTCTGTCTTGGCCTGACTGAATGTGAACAAACTCTACTTGATTCCTGGCTTTCTCTCTGGTTCAGTGTCCATCATGGGCCACGGGCGTGCAGAAGTGAATGGAATAAAGGCATCTCACTACTTCAGCTTGGCAGAGCACCTGAATGTGTGTGCAGTCCCCTTTATCTGGCTGTTCATCCGTCCTCCCTGGTCCTTCTCTGGAAGCTGCTGTAAAGCTGTGGTCTACGAGAGTCTCAAGGCAGAGTGTCAGCTTGACAAGGTCAGGTTTCTTTCTGCCCTTGGCTTTACATCAGTAATTACTTCTCGTTATTTTGGAAAAAATACTTTTGTTTCCCCAAGAAGCCTCCTGTGCTCTTGTTGCTTCAATGACTGTGGCTCAGTCATTTTATTGACTTTATTGCCAAACCTGCACATGATAGATCATGAGTGCTGGATGTCTGTACTGTCTTTTCAGAGAGGTTCAGTGCTATCTCAGGGATAAAAATCACAGAGAAAAGCAAAGGGGAGAAATGATTGAAAGATAAACCAAAACTGTAGTCTGAAATTACTAGAAAGAATTACTGTGTATTAACAATGCTTTATTCTGGTGCTTTCTTCAGGCTCAGAAAGGATCTATCCTCCACAGCTTGGCTAAGGTTTTGAATTTCTTTGAGGTGAGCAGTATTTCTGATTTGATGGGTTTAGATTTGGGTTTTTTTCTGGTGATGCTAATGCTGTTTACCTTGATTAAAAACATAAATCAGCCAGATGCTCTTTTACTCCTCAAATGGCCCTGGAGTTTCTGTTCTCGTGAGTTTAATTTACTGGTTGTTTAAAGGAACATTATTAACTTACTTTATTGAATTGTACAAACAGTGAAATTAATTTTGGCTTAATCATGAGCTTGCAGTATGTTCAGGTCTCAAAGGAAGCCTTCCAGCTGTAATGCCTAGCAAAACAAATAAAATAAAAAGCCTTCAGTGGCAAGCAAGCCAAAAAGCATTTGTCTGGCTGAAGAAAAGCACTAACTGCTCTCAGAGCCTGCATCTGCAAATGGCAGCATTGGGAGCATTCCTCAGAGGCTTAAGGGCATTCCCAAGGGATGGATTCTGCTCTGTAGCTTTAGCACAGTGTTTTGTAGCTTCTGAAGTGTTTAAGCATCCACTTGTCTGGACAGAAAGAATAACAATATATGCCTTTTGCTTTTAGGATGAAGGAAAAAAGAAAGAATCTCTTGAAATGCTTGAAGAATCATCAAAACAGGGTTGTTTAATCAGCTCCTACCTCCTTTGGGAAAACAACAGAAAAGCTGCTGTAAGTAGTCATTTTTTGTCTCCAAACAACTTTTACACTAACTTCTGGATCTCTGTTATGTGCAACAAATGTCCTCAGAAAGGAATTGCTGTTCCTCAGAGCTTACCCTCTTCATAAAAAAGGAGGGTGCTAAGAATTCTCTGCAATGAGCTCTGGTGTCTGCCTGGGTGTTTGATGTGAGGTTATGAGCAGTTGTAGCCAAAGTGCCACAGAAGTTGCTTTACTCCAACTCTGCTGAAGGCCTGGGCACTGCTGGCCAGTGATCCCAGGGCTCTGGGGAACAGGAGGGGGAGGCTCCTGCCTTGTCATTAATAAATCTGCCAAAGCTGTCCCCTTGGAATCGTGAGTGACTGCTCTCATTTCCTGTGAAGAACTCATTTCCTTGGGCAAGAACTGAAAAAAGGTTCTTAAAAACAGTGGTGTCATGATGAGAAACAGACTTGTTGCTGAAATAATAGATGCACCTCCAGGCTGTGTTTTTTCTCTGGATATTGGTGCTACAATTCTTCTGCTTGTTGTATAAAGGCCATGGGTTTTTACAAATGTTTGTGTTCCTTTCTGTAGATGTCGGATCCTGGCAGGTACCTCCAGAGTCTCAGGAAGCTACGAGACTATGCAGCCAAGGGCTGCTGGGAAGCACAGGTAAGACTGAGTTTTCCCAGAAAAACAGTATTTATTTGGTCCTTTCTGTGCTGCCACTGTAGGTTTAGATTTCTCTTTTTAGAAGCTGGACCAGCATTGCTGAGTAATGTCTTCACGTGCACCTACACGTAGAATCTACAGATTCTCTTCTTTGGGAAACTTCTGCATACCTGTGGCAGAATGGAGTAAAGATGCATTTTTTGATGGACTTAAAAGACTGGCCCCAAACTAAGAACTACTGGTTCAAGTAGTTTACCACGTTCACAGTTTTCAGCAGGAAAAATTAGAGTAACATCCTCTGCTGCCTTAGTTTGCATTTGATAAAATAAGCATACTTTCTTTTGTGTTCTCTCTACTGCAGATAGCTTTAGCCAAAGCTTGTGGGAATGGAAACCAACTAGGATTAGAAGCAAAATCTTCCAGGGAAATGGTTTCTCAAATCTTTCAAGCTTCCCTTCCTATCAGCAAGCAAAGCATCTTCACTGTGCAGAAAGGAATGAATGAAATAATGAGGTAGGAACTTGGATCCAGTTGTGAGGCCCCACAGCAGAAACCATTCTCTACTTCCCTCTACATCCCTACAGTACCCCTACAATTTCTCTGGGCAACATGTGCCAGGGCCTCACAGCCCTCACAGAGAAGAATTTCTTCCCAGTATTCCATCTAGCTCTGCCATCTGTCAGTGTGAAGCCATTCTCCTTTGTCCTGTCACTTCAGGCCTTGTCCAAAATCCCTATTGACTCCCTTCTCCTGAATAAACACCCACAGCAGTGTCACCTGTGTTAGCCTGGCCCTTAATCCTTATGGATGAGTTCCTTATCCTTCCCTAGGCAGACCTTGATACATTCCAGTTGCTCTCTCACATGTAGGGCAGCTCCACCACTTCCCTTGCTGGCGTTGCTTTCCTAAAAAAGTACATTACCATCCATGGCAGCATGGCAGCCACATGGGTCCACTACCATGGCTCTGTAATGGCAATGGGATCATGGCCCACATCTCCAACTCCTCCTATTTATTCTCCACACTGTGTATGTTGGTCTGCAGAGAAGGGATGGAGCAGGCAGGTTTTTCAGGAGGGGTGCAAGAGGATCCACTGCAGCCACAGCCCCAGTTGTGGGAGTTGGATCTTCTCTTGGGAGGCATCTCAGGAGTGCTTGTCAGTGCTTGGCTTGGCCTCATTCCCCCATTGGATGTCATAGTGTGGGACATCACCTCCCAGGTTCTTCCTTAAAGTCTCTCTTCCTGTTCTAGGTATATCCTGGTAGATTGGCTGGTGGAAGTGGCTACCATGAAGGACTTTTCTAGCCTGTGCCTTCACATGACAGTGGGATGTGTGGACCGTTACTTGAAGCTGAGACCTGTACCTCGTGCTCGGCTCCAGCTTTTGGGAATAGCCTGCATGGTCATTTGCACACGGTGAGGGTTCTGGCTGGTGAGCAGAGGTGGTCATGGTGATCATCCAAATTCCTTCCTGCAGCTCAAACTTCTCCTCCAACCCTCATCCCTTGCTTGTAAAACTGGAAAGGCTCTTTGACTTCACTCCACTTTGACTGCTGTTTAACTGTGTTTACAAACACAGAATCTGTAAATGAGGCAAAAAAGGTAGTTCCTTGCAGGCTTTTTTCTTATTTAAACACATAGTTGTGGATTGCTGTAAACGCATTCTATCAGCAACTGGAGTCTTTCACACCATGCATGAGAAAGCTGGAAAGGAATAATAGCAGCACTGTTCCATAGTTGAGCCTGTTTACACTCAGATGAACTGCATGGTGTGGTGGAAGATTATCCTTCTCTGTTAATTTCCTTAATGTCTTGCATCTCAACCTAGGAGAGGCTTCATAGATGAAGAGTTAGGATCAGAGAATCACAGACTGGACTGGATTAGAAGGGACCTTAAAGGTCATGTCATTCCATGCCCTGCCTTGGGCAAGGACACCTTCCACTAACCCAGGCTGCTCCAAGCCCTGTCCAACCTGGCCTTGGACACTTTCAGGGATCCAGGGGCAGCCACAGCTTCTCTGGGTACTCTCTGTGTCAGGGCTTTACCAGTCTCACAGCCAAGAACTTCTTCTGTATTAGGAACCACTAGCAGGTGGTTCCATCTTACAGGTGAAATAAAGAGCTGCAATTCTTTCTTTCTGGGAAAGTAATTTGTGAAGTTGTTTAACTCTGGTCATTGTGGGTGCAATTATCTGTCATAAATGCACAAATTCCCTTTCTGCTGGAGCTAACTTATTCTTTAACATTACAGTTTCATCAGCAAAGAGATGCTGACAATACGGGAAGCTGTGTGGCTTACAGACAACTCCTACAAATATGAAGAGTTGGTCAGAATGATGGGCGAGATAATTTCTGCCTTAGAAGGGAAGATAAGGGTGAGTTTGGGAAGTGGATGAACTATTTCCCCCCCCTTTTGCTGCTGTTCAAGTCAGGCTGTAGCAGTTCTTCTCTAAAAAGTTGGGGATTTGTCAGTGTTCTCAATCAACTGGGGAGCCTGTGCATGTCTCCGAGCATGCAGATACAGAACCCTGTTCTGCCTTCTGTAGAGATTAAAACTTCAGTTTTAGTAGGTCATTTATTCTCTCACTGGAGAATGCTTCAATGTCAATGTAGTAGTGAAACAAAAAAGCCCCAAATAAACAAAACCCAGCCCCTGGAAACAGCTGTTTTAAACACTTTGTGCTGGTCTTGTATTTCCAACCTCTGTCCTCCTTTCTGCACTAGATACCCACCATTTTGGACTACAAAGAAGTTCTGTCAAGCATCATCTCACTGGAGAGAAGAACTCTTCACCTTTACAGCTTCATCTGTGAGCTGTCCCTCCTGAACACGAGCCTCAGTGTGTATTCCCCAGCCCAGCTGGCTGCTGCTGCACTGCTGCTGGCCCAGATGTTGCATGGACAAGGTAACCAATCTTACCTCAGGTGGAGCTGCAGCACAGAGTGCCAGTCTGCCTTCTCTCTAGGGAGATTTTTTGGGGAGTTTTTGGGTGTTAGTTTGTGTTTAGGCAAGATGGTCCAATCACTTGCTGGGGGAGGCGGAGAGAAGGGTGGAGAAGAGGGGGACAGGTATCAGAATTCAGAATGAAGAGCTGAGTTAGCCTGTTTGGCTGTATTGGGCAACCCAGATGATTAGAGGTCTGGAACAGCTCTGCTATAAAGAAAAGCTAGGAGAATTGGGATTGTTCAGCCTGGAGAAGAAAAGCTTCAGAGTGACACCTAATTGTGGCCTTCCAGTACCTGAAAGGAGATGACAGGAGGTATGGGCAGAGTCTATTTACAAGGGCCTAGAGAGACAGGACAAGGGTAGATGGCTTCCCACAGCCAGAGGACAGGGTTAGATGGGATATTGGGAAGGAATTGTTCCCTGGGAGGGTGGGCAGGCCCTGGCACAGGGTGCCCAGAGAAGCTGTGGCTGCCCCTGGATCCCTGGCAGTGGCCAAGGCCAGGCTGGACAGGGCTTGGAGCAGCCTGGGACAGTGGAAGGTGTCCCTGCCCTTGGCAGGGGCTGGAATGAGATGGGCTTGAAGTCCCTTCCAACCCAAACCATTCCATGATTCTGATTCTATTTTACCTCTTAATAGCAGTGATGAACTAGAGCATTAGCTCAGACTACGCAAGCTTTGTGTTTAAATGAGACTGAAGATTTCTGTCTTTAGGTATAACATCAGTTTGGCAGGTAAAGCTATCCTTGAAGCTATTTGTGAACTTGAACAAACTATGGACAGATATAAGCTTGCAAATATTATTATCCTTATCCTATTAAAAAAAGCCAACTCACTACAAAACTACTACACTTCATGAATATGTAATTCAATACATGTATATGTACTCTCATCTCCAGCACACCCCTGGACCAGCCAGCTGTCTGAGTGCACTGGTTTCTCTCAAGAAGACCTGTTGCCCTGTGTGCTGAGCCTCCACCAAAAGTGGTAATGGTTTTGGGACTCTTTGGGGGGGCATGTGAGTACTTGGATTGCAGCTCTTGCAAAAGTGCTGCACCTGTACAGTCAGCCTTTCCCAGTGAAGGAGTGGCCTTTGGTTAACCACTTTTCTCCCCTGCCACAAGGCACTAAGGTCCAGTTCAGGGACAGCCGTTCTGTTTCTGCCAGCTGGTCTGGCCCTGAGTCAGAGAAAACAGGGACAGGAAAGGAATTAGATGCTCACATGCTCAGAAGCCACCAAGTGCCCTGATGAAGCTGCTGAAACACCAACTCCCTTAGCACAGCACTGAGGGACAGAGGGAAATTACCTAACTTGGCAGGTTTTCTTAATATTGTTTCACATAATCCATTCTAAGATAGGGGTTTTAATCTTTCTTTCCAGTTTCCATGATGATGTCCCAAAGGATTATAGGCAGGTGTCCCTAATGGCAGTGAAACAGAGATTTGAAGATGAGCGCTATGAAGAAATAGGCAAAGAACAGGTGGGTGAGCTGAGACTGCATCTGCTGCTGGCTGACACCCAGAGCAAAGCTACTGCCCCATGGCAGGCTGTGTGAATAAAGTGAGAGTTTAAAAATTGAGTTGCAGGGACTCTTAACTGATGTTTGAGTGCCTGTGGGAAGAACTCGCTGGGATAGATTTCTCCTAGAAAATAAATAGTGTCCTTCTGGCTATTTAGTTCTTATAAGAATCTCATGGTGTAATTCTTACAGGTGCTTTGATTTTTTAAAAATTTCTTTATTTATTTAATATTTTAGGTTATGAGTTACAGCCAGCTCTGCTCATTGTTGGGTGTGAAACAGGAGGACCCAGAGCCCAGTCCCTTGCACAGGAATGTAGTGGAAATTCAGACTTTTCTCAGCTCTCCCTCTGGAAAGAGAGCTAAAAGGTGAGTATAACTCATGGCTGTCAGTATCTCTGAAGATCACCCAGAGTCTCTCCTCTCTGGTACCCTGAGGTTTCGTTCCTAAATACAATCAATTTTCCTGTCACCATCTTGACATACCTATTAAAGGAGCAGGAAAAGACTTGGCTTTTAACATGTGATTTCTGGGGTGTTTTGCTACAGAAGGAGGGAAGACAGCATTCAGGATGACAGAGGCAGCTTTGTGACTACACCCACAGCAGAGCTGTCCTCCCAGGAAGAAAGTCTGCTGGACAACTTCCTCGATTGGAGTTTAGATTCCTGCTCTGGTTATGAAGGTGATCAAGAAAGTGAAGGCGAGCGAGAAGGAGATGGTGAGCAGTTTATTCTTATAAAAAGCAGCCAAGAGGATTAAACCTGTCTTTTCATTTTTGCTTAAAACTGTTTCTCAGGCACCAGATGCCTGAACTTTCAGCTGAAGACCAGTTGGAAAAACTCTTCCCCTTCCCCCGTGGTTATAATTGTTAAACTCTCTCAGAGGTATCTATCTGTTCTTTCTCTGCACTGCTTCACAACAAGATGAGGGGTTTTGTATTTGCTCAGCATTTCAAAGTCAGGCTGTTTGCAGTGCACCAAATGTGATGAATGAGCCACTGTCTTAGAAACACTAATTAGCTGTTGAGTTTTGCTGACCCTGACTGCTCATTTTGTAACAGCTCTTTGTACCTGTTCAAATAGTCTGAGGGAAGAAAAGGTGCTCTATGAGTAGAGGGTGAACTTAGTGCCCCTGCCCTCCAGGTGTGAGCAGACAGAAGGTTGACTCTTGCTTGGCTTTTTTCTGCTTGACTCTGTGCTGAGTGCCTGCTTGGTTCTGGACTGGGACATACTAAGGTTTCTCTTTTCCCATCCTGCAGTGACCAGCCCCAGTGGGATCCTGGATGTAACAGTGCTGTACCTGGACCCTGCAGAGCACTGTGGCCAGGACTCCAGTGATGAGGACGGTCTGCCTGGGGAGTGGGATGGCTCTGGGGCACCCCAGAGGGAGGAGGAGCTGCCAGGGGCTTATTTCACCCCAAGGAATCCCAACCCAGATGGGAGCTCGGGCTATTCTTCTGTCAACACTGCCAGTCCTACATCATCTATTGAAGGCAGCCCTGGAGCTCCTTCCAAACCTACCTCAGCACTGCCCCATGGCAATTCCATGAACAGGGAGCTGTGCCAGCCCCATTACCTGCACAGGAGGCAAGTCAAGAGAAAAAACATGGCAGAACACACTGAAGAAAGGCTGAACTTGGGCTTCTTAAGCCTCTGATTTCTTCATGCTTTTAACTTTTCCAGAATTCCTGGAAACCGTATTTCTCTTGCAGTCATCTCTTCACAGGGATGATAGTGAATAATTGTAAATACCTCCAAAATACCTTCCCTTCAACCTTGTCTATCTTGTACATCTGGGCTATTTTCTCCTTTCATAGCTGCCTTTTTATGTATCTCTTATTGTCTGATCCTCTGCTAAGCTTCTTCTCTCTCTGTGAAATTCATAGCCCAGTTTTATCATCCCTCTTGGTAATAGAAAAGAACTGTCCTGTCCTTTGCTCCCTCTGAGGCCTGGCACTATGAATGAAAGGAATTGACATTGGTTCTCAAGTTTCTGAATGTAACACTATGCTTGAATTCTTCCACTTGAAAGACCTATTTTGAGGTTGTGCTGCCTTTTCACTCTGTCCAGGTCTCCCTCAGCTCCCCTCTTCTTGTCTATGGCATTTGCTGCACTGATACAAGGTTTTTATTGAAAAACCCCAGAGGTAAATGAAGGCTCACTGCAGGTCTGAGCTGCTCTCTCATCTACCTCTCACATGGTTTAAATGCCATTTGCCTCTTTCATTGTTTTCCTCACCTGAAAAATCTTCTGTGCCTTAACACATAGGAATTGGAATACCAAGGTACAACACTTCAAAAAGATGTCACTGAAGTTAACACTGGAACTGGACTCCAGGACTGTTCAGAAGTTACTGTGGCATTGGCAACAGTTCAGATACACACAGTGTAGTGAGTGTTTATTGACTGTTTTTTGTTTTGTTTTTTATAAAATTGTTTTGTTAGTAGAGATGCATCCTGGTCTTCCTTCCCCTCATCCCCTGGCCTGAGGCTTGGAGAACTGCTGGGATGAGGTCAGGGTTTAGCTCTGAGCCGAGTTGTGGTGGTTAAATTGCACTGGCACTGCCTGAAGGCTATTTACACAAATCTCACAAGGAGTATAGGGCTTAAATCACCCTCACAACCCCACAGCAGCTCCACAAAGGCCTTGAATCTGCCAAATAACCAACAGCAGCCTTGGGTACTTGTCCAAAAAGTTTATTACAAAACCATCATGTACTGCCACTCTTTTTCAAAAGAGAAAATAAAATCCCTGATTTAGTTTCCTGGCTCATGGTGGCTCCACTGCAGTTCTCCAGCTACTGCTTCCCATGATCTTCCATGCAGGAATGTCTTCACATTAACTTTGTACAGCAGCAGCTCAGACTTCAGCACTGGGTCACATTAACATGGGAAGAAAACTTATAAAAACCTCTCTCATTCTAAAACTGGTAAAAGTGAAAATACATCTGGCAAAGGCCTCACTGCAGAAAGCTCTGAATTCATCCTTGATCTGAAAAAGCAGAGAAGGGGAAGATGAATCAGTTTAATTCCTTCCCAGCAAGAGGAAATCAGGTGAAGAGCTGGCTCTGTGTTCCTGCTGCTGGAGGCAGAGCCTTGGCTGATGCAGCCCTGCACTAAAATCAGAGCTGGCTCTGTATCAAGCCTTACTCTTTGAGGTGCCTCATGGCTAAAATAGCACCTGGGCTTGAGAGCCAGTGCCTCAGGGCTGAGGCACTAAAACCAGAACTAGAGGCTGCTTTCTGAGAAAGAGAAGCAAAAAAGTGCAGCCCAGAGCTTCAGCTTTAAAAAAAGAAAAAACTACCAGATGGCCTGATTCTGCATTTTGTTATCACTTCCATATCCCTGCAGTCCCTTCAGCTTCTGCTTTTTACTAACCCTTGTATTCCTTCATGGGCAAGTATTTCCAGAAAAACTTGAGCAAACACAGGCTAAGCCTATCTTTGTGTAGACTGGACTGGTCTCACCTAGAGCGATGTCACAGCCCAGCCTGCTCTGTCCTCATCTGCTTGTGGCAGCACAGGGCACACACAGCAGGTCCCAGCACTCACCTCAGGGCACCACTCGGACATCCACGGGGTCATAAGCTGAAGCTTTCATCTTTTCCAGGGGCTTCCCAAAGAGCTGCCGCAGGGCTGCATAGTCAGGCTTCTCCTCATACTCCAGTGCCATCACCTGCTCCAGGTAGCTCTCCAGGGCATCTGCAAAGAAAGGGACTCACAGTGGAGCAGCATAGAAACTCCAGCTGCCACATGGCCACTTCAGGCTGCTTGTCCTGCAGCCAGCTCACCCACCCCCCGCCCCTAGGTAGCTGCAGAGAGGAAAACCAAGCCAAGGCTAATACAAAGCTCAAAGAATCACCGAATTATACAATAAACTAGATTCACCAACTGGTTTGGAAGGGACCTTGAAGCCCATCTCCTTCCACCCCTTGAACACTTTTCAGGCATGGAACAGCCAGAGCTTCTCTGGGCAACAAAATGGAATGGATGGGGAAGTGAGCTCTAGCCACAGATATTTCATTTCTAAAACCACCAGCACAGCTGTCCCTTCAGCAAGGTTCATGAAAGCAGATCATGGAAAGCAGCCCTCGTTCTGTACAGAAAACAAGGGATTTGTTCCCAGCCTGCCAAACAGTTCATGCAATGCTTGGTAACCATCACCACTGGAAGCCATTCTGGACCAGCACCCCAGCACAGAGAAAGTTCTGGCTTCAGGTACAGTCAATCCTCCATCTGTGAATCCCATTGCCACTGAGAGCAAGCCCATACCTGGAATGGATCTCTGCCTGAAGCACAGTTGGAGAAGGCATCTCACGTTCTTTCTGTACCTGGAATAGTCAGCACAGAGTCCTGTCAGGTGAGAAGCAACAGAGCAGGCACCTGAGCACCTGGCTTTGACAAAAAAAGAGACCAAAAAAAGCCCCAAAAGGCTGAATTCAGCTGTCCGTGTTCTGGATGAAGCACCAAACACTCTGGGGCCAGGCTCAGCCTTGGCTGTGGGATTTTCCACATCCCAACAGTGTATGGTGACCTGGGGATTTCAGTCACAACCCCCTCGCTGTTTTCTGCTGAGCATTTCCCAGGAGAATAGATGATATCTCCTACCTTTCTTTCTGTTCCACCACAGCTTTTACTTTGTCCAGTTCATCAGACCAAGGCAAAATTCCACAGAGCCATTTCAGAAGACAGTAGCCCAGAGATTCCAAGTCACTCCGTCGAGATGGTCCTGATGGGATGAATGAGACATTTACATGTCACTCAAGAAGGGGCAGAAGTAAAGAAATCCAAGACCTTCATGAGGTGCTCCTGGCTATCAATATTCCTGGGAGCCTGCTAACTCAGGAACCACCTCCCAGCCTCTGGAGGAAGATTTCCTGAACACTGTGAAAGAGCAGTCACATCCCAACCAGGAGAAGGACAGAATTTGGCATAAGCTGCCCAGGATAGCATGGAGTCCCCATCCCCGGAGGGATTTAGAAGTCATGTAGATGTGGCACTTGGAAACTTGGATTAGTGGTGACCTTGGCAGTGTTGGTTTACAGCTGGACTCAATGATCTTAAAGGTCTTTTCCAACAAAAGTGATTCTATTATTTAAATGCCTTTCCAGCTCTCATTGCTTCAAGGTCAGAGCAGAGCCTGCTGCAAATCTGTTTTGGGCAGGGATCCAGTCTGGCTTGAAACAGATCCCTGCTAAGCCAGCACAAAGGGCCCTGTTTTCTATTCCCCACACACTTGCAGCAGCCAAGGCCCCAGATGGAGCAGAAACATCCCTGCTGCAATCACTGAGTGACCTGGCAAGTCCCAACACAGCAGCCATCAGGAGGCAGGAGTGAACAGCCCAAACAGGAACCTGGTTCCTGGTATGTAAGAATGCTTGGAAAGCAGCAGTGCCAGCAACGCCAGAGGGGAGCCCCAGCTCCAGGGAGCACCACCACAGGAGCAGCTCCAGCAAGTGTCACAAACCCAGACCCACCTGTGCCCTTGTGGCTGTCCAGGCTGATGAACTCCATGGTGCCCTCATGAGGTGTCCTGCTGCCCTCTCGCTGAGTGACGTGCTTCCCCCCGGGGCAGTATCGGAATGCGAAGCCATAGCCAGCAAGGGTCACCTGCAAGGCAGCACAGAGCATCCACCGCAGTGCAGAGCAGTCCCCAGTGCTGCCCCACAGCCCCTGCTCAAGCCCAGCCCAAGGCAGGGACCTGGGGCTGTCTTATCCCATGTCATAATCCCACCTCCAGTGCCCTTTCCTGGCAGCACGGCTCCCGCTCCCTACCTGTGTGAGATCTGCTGGGTTCAAATAGATGTTCTCAGCAGTGATGTCCCCATGCACATACTCATTCTCATGAATGTACTCCAGGCAGTCTAGCTGGGAATAAACAGAGGAGCATATCAGATCCATGCAGGCTCCTGCAGCACCCTGGCTATCGCCGAGCTGGACCTTCCCCAGCTCCCTGCAGCCATGAAGAGGAGCGCTAAAAACACCATGTCTCACAGCCTCCAAGTTCAAAGGTCAGGTTTTTCTCATTCTTATCCCAAATTCCTTCAAAGTGACACAGTGCTCAAAAGATGCTACTAAAATTTAGAGTAGGCTTGAAGGATCCACCCCAGCCCCTGGAGCAGCTTTAAAACATCTCTGGGAAATCCAGAAGGAAGTTAGAAGTCTTTTCTGAAAAAATCTCTTGGGAAGGATTGGTTCTCCACATACCACACGAATTGCAATCTGAAAAGCCGCCTTCTCCCTCAGCAGGTGCAGGCCATCACTCAGGACTGACTGAAGAGATCGCCCCAAGTCAGAGAACACCAAAAACCTGCAGGAGAAAAGACCCTGCAACAGACACTTGTCACATCCACTGGATCCCACTTCAAGCTGACCTGGGCAAACACTTCCTTGACTTTTGATAAGAGAAAACTTCTTATAAAGGAGACAGGTATGCTCATCATGTGTTGCAGACACGCAGCCTGAGTCTCCCCTTTGTGTTAAGTGTCAAGGACCAGAATATGGGCCTGAGGGGAAGCAGCAGCAAAAGCAGTAACTTCACCAGCAACACAAGGACTGAAGGAGACAAAGTAGTAAGAGGCAAAGCATTTAATAAATGATAGGAAGAGTGCATAATATCAGGAGCCCAGGGGACAATGACAGGACTAGCACACAGCAAGTGGAGGAGAGGGAAAGCCAGAGATGCTCAGACTGAGCCCAAGAGCTCGGTCACCTCACCTGTAGCTGTCTGCATGCAGTCCAAAGCCAACGCAGTTGGGGATGCCCAGCAGTGGCACAGAATGCCACTTCTTCCACTTCTCCACTACAAGAGAAGAGGACAGTGCAGCAAATGCTGCTGAGATGCTCCTCCTCTGAAGGTCTGCTCTGCCCTGGACAGCTGAGAGTGGCCTCTCATTCTGACTCTGTCGCCAGAATTCCAGTCTAATTGTGTGCATTGGCATGCAGAGCAAGAATGGAACAGGGAAGATTCTGGGAGTACCAGAGCAGGCTATGGCATGGAACTGATACAGGGCTGGGGAAAGCAAGGAGCGGGGAGAGAGATGGGGAGGAACAAGCAGATTTTTACACTTCTCTCAGAAGTGTAGATTTGACATAAATTCTTCCATCCCTCCTATCTACATTCTCTGGACAGCTTTGTTCTTGCTCAAGTTTTGGGATCAATGGAGTCAATACAAGACAGCAGCTGACAGAACCACCCATGGAAGAGGGACAGGTAAGCCAAGGTGAGTCAGGCTGCAGGGCTGGACAGCTCCCAGACACATCAAGACAGAGTGAGGAGCACAAGACAGCTGTGCTCATACTGCACTGTCCTACAGCACACAGACTGCTGGGAGAACAGGCACTGACCAAACTCCTCAGCACTCTGGCACTAACTGAGCAGGGAATTAATTTATCCTAGCCTGGCCTTCCAAGAGATTCACATAACTGATGGAAGAGGAATGCAAGTTATCCTTAGTCCTTGCCCACCCAAGAAGAACCAACCTGTGCCTGCCTTTGCAGCTCGCTGGAAGAAATTCTGTTCATTGTAGATCCTCCCATCTCTGGCATCCTAAAGGGAACAGGGAGGAGCATTACTTCAGCCACACACATCCTGCTGGAAAGGGAAACTTGGGTAAGATTGCTATAAGACCTTCACTACTCATTTTAAAAAAAGCAAAGATCAACTAACAGAACTGAGAGCAGAGCTAAGGTATTTTGGTTCCCTATTTAATGCTGCCCCTAACAACCACATAAACTCTGAGCATCAGCACAGAACAGAATAGGGGTCATCTTAGGTTGGGCCTTTCCAGCAGCCCATTTACAGCTGTCTGAGGGTTAAAAACAGCCAGGCAGTGCAGCCCAGGCACAGCATGGAGAGAGCTCTGGTCCCACAGCTGTTACATTAAAGGGAGCCAGAGGTGACCTTAGCCACAGCAGGGACTTCTACATTTCTACATTGCATTTCTACAAACACACAAGTCTCAACAGAGAACTGTAACATTTATTCTAGCTGTCGGAAAGTGAGACAAGAAAGTCTGTATTAGTAACATTTGAGGTATTGGTGTCATTCAGTGACCTCAACTGCACGTAGTTCACACTCATGTCTGTGTTTGCCTACACACTCTATTCAACACTAATTCAGGACAGCTGCTACCATGCAGGAGAGAAAGCAGCAGTGTTATATTCTACCTGGTTTGATACAAAACTGGTATCAAAGATCGCTGGAGAACAGCAGGCTGCAGACAACACAGACCATGTCCCAGAGGGTAATTCACTCTGCATTTTGCCTGTTAGCTCATGTGAGCCATCAAACCCCAGAGCCAAAATGCTCTCAAATGCCATTATCGCACTCTACAGTGCTCAGCAGATCACCAAGCAGCCAAAAGGTCCAAAACAGAGAAGCTGGGAGTGCTGTCTACAGAAGTTAGTATGGTTTCCCACCTACTGGTTCTAGTTTTGTGGCACTTAGCAGATTTTTCTCATCCACTGTAATCCTTCTCCATCCTCTCACATGTCTCCTCTGACCAAAGGCAGAGGGATTATCCAAGTGCCTTCAAGAGCCCCATAGAGCCATAAGTCAACACTGGTCCTCCTACAGACCAGCAACCCCCAAGAGCCACAGCAGACAAGAAAACAGTCTTTCAGTTCTGGTTTGTGAGCTACTGAAAATCAATTGACTGAATTTCCACCATAGAACAGCTGTTACTGGAAATAACACACTTCTGGAGAACCCAAGATATTGACAAAAAAAGCTGGAAAGCTGGCTTGGAACTCCAACTATAATTCCTATTTGATTTCAAAGTGTGCTCTAGCTTTACACAGTGTCTCCATGCTGGCTCTCACATAGCCTCAGCACAGCACCAAATCCCAACCTCTCCAGTTTCCCCAGATTTCAGCACGGTGTGTGCACACCTGCCAGAGAGGAGAAAAGTTGGTCTGACATTCCTGAATCAAGATCTCCACCTCACACCACCAAGTTCAGTTCTGCAGATTCCTGAGCCTGGTCAATTAAAGCAGCAGCCTTCTGTGATTAAGGCTTTGGGGGTTTTTTAATCCCCATTAAATATCCATTTTCTTCACCTTTAGCAGAAATAACTGAAATCCCAAGAAAACACCCTCAGGAGGTTAGATCCATCTCCTAAGTTAGCAGGGGCCTCTCTGACCACTCTCTCCAAATTCCTCAGACACTCTGAGCCAACAGGTCAGGACACAGTACTCTATGCACTATTCCTTATCCAAACAGATCAAAACTCACAAGTTTGAGGGAGTAGCTTTGCTTTTGAGGACAGCTTCCAGATGCTGACTGCGCTGTGGAAGGATGGAAGAGATGTGGTTACAGGAGCATGGAAAAGAGGTTGTGCATCCTTAAATGAAGCCTGTGCAGCTGGATTAACTCATCCTCTGCTTCTTTCCCTTGAGCTTTGCAAAGCAGCCTGTGTGACAGAACCTTCCCAGACCACTACAAAATAATTCTTACCTTGCTCCAGGAGCTCAGCACCCTGACATGCTGCAAGTGCTGTTCTGCTTAAGTCACAGAAGTATCTGGGCATGGCTACAGTGTGGGGGGGCTTTGACAGGTATGTAAAGAATAGATCATTAGTAGAATCTCACAACATCCCCAAATTCATTTGCTGAGCACTCCCTCCAGCTCACTCCATGGCTTGACAAGTCTGTAAGGGATGGCAAGTCCCTCTGCTCTGTATGCATGTTAGAGTTGTATGTGACTTCTCTTTTCCAAAAGGATATGCACCCATGACTTGGCCTCAAGGCAGTTCCTCTTCTCTTGCTCTTAGACCAAGTGCTATTCACAGATTACCTGCTGCTCATCACCAAAAACCTATTTCTATAAAAGCACCCTCCACTACTGATTTTCCTTTTTATCTCGTATTTTTTAAAAACTTAAATGGATGCTCAGACTTTGTTATGCAACACCTTGAATAATGAAGTAGAAAGCAAAGCCAAATATTATTCAAAACCTGGTAATGGAAAAAATTCCTCCTGGACAGTTTCCAAATTAGCAAGAGAGGAGAAGATCAAAGACTCCCCTTCGGATGTTTACAACTCGACTGAAAAGATCAGCACTTACTATATGGCTGAGAAGCAGCCTATGTGGTGTAATTGCTTTTTTTGGCCCCAAAACAGAGAATTGACATTTAGTGGGTATTGACACCACTTACAACACAGGAACTCCTGTGCAGTGCCAGCAAATTGTTATTGGACCTAAAAGAACAGAAAGAGGAAGTGTGGCCCCAACAATGAGCATTTCATAATAACAGAGCATCCTGGCCTCGGCTTGATATTATGCTGGTGGCAGAGTGGCTGACAGGCAGGTGCCCAGTGAGGAACTGCTGGAGCTGTGCCAGGGGAGGGTTACGTTGGAGATCAGGAAATGTTCTTTCCCCAGAGGGTGCTGGGCACTGCCCAGGCTCCCCAGGGAATGGGCACAGCCCCGAGGCTGCCAGAGCTCCAGGAGTGTTTGGGCAGCGCTGCCAGGGATGCACAGGGTAGGACTGTTCGGGTGTCTGTGCAGGGCCAGGAGCTGGACCCCAGGTACTTGTGGATCCTTTCCAGCTCAGAATATCGCATGAATGACAGATCCTGCAAGCCTGCGGGTCACTGCCAGCCCGGCGGACGCCGCGGTGTCACCCACCACTCCGCAGGCTCTGGGGCTTTCGAGATGTCCCGACCGCTGTCGCCGAATCCAGAGCAGGGGACACCAGCCCCTGGCCTCCCGGCCCCCTTCCGCCCGCCCCGGGCCCCGCAGTACCTTCGTACAGCAGCCCGCAGCCGCCCTGTTCCAGCAGCCGCACCAGCCTCCACCGCCGCCCTCCCTGGTCC
>VXBI01011933.1:194286-228495 GCA_013397375.1 Toxostoma redivivum
TCTCGGCCGGTCGGCGGGGTGGCCCCGCCCGGAGCTGCGGCAGCGCCGGGGCCCTTGGCCGGCTCCTCCCGCTGCCACCTCCGCGCTCCGGCGAGGCTCGGGCTCGATGCCGGCGGTGGCTGCTGCGTGGGTCGCGTCCCTCGTCGGCTGCAGCGGATGGAGGCGGCGCCGCGCGGGATCCGCCGGGGATGCTCGGCCGCGCTCCGGCAGCCGCGGGCGGCTGCGCCCGGCTGGGACCCGCCGGCATCCCGGGGGACCTCGGGCCACCCCTCCCTGCCGGGGAGCGGACACGTGGCTGCGGCGACCGAGGGGGCATCTGCTGGCCCCTCTGCGCCCCGGGGCCCTGGCTCGGTATGAGAAAATCTCTTATGCCAAGAGAGAGCTTGATGGGCTGGAGCGTGTCCAGGGAAGGGAACAGAGCTGGGAAAGGGTCTGGAGCACAACTTTAAAGAGGAGGAGCTGGGGGGGGCTCACCCTGGAGAAAAAGGAGCTCAGGAGGGACCTTCTCAGTCCACAACTCCCTGACAGGAGGATGCAGCCGGGTGGGGGTCGGACTCTGCTCCATGGGAGCAAGTGATGGATCAAGAGAAAACAGCTTCAGGTTGTGCCTGGGCAGGTTGAGGTTGGATATTGGGAAAATTTCTTCGTGGAAAGGGTGGTCAGACACTGGAACAGACTGTCTGGGACAGTGGTGGAGTCCCCATCCCTGCAAATTTTCAAAACCAAGTAGAAGCAATCTCCCTGTCCTCTGCTCACTGCCCAGGTGGCCTGTCCTGCCCAGCCACTGAGCAACTGCAGGGCAGGAGCAGGGTTGTACAAGGGTCCATGAGAAACCTATGTGTTGGGCTCCAGACCTTGTTCTTGCTAAATCCATGAGGCCAGTGAGTTTGCAGAGTTTTTCATTTTATGGGCAACTGCAAACTCGCTGGGCAAACCAGTGGTGTTGTTTTTAAGGCAAAGGGGTTGACCAGCTCTTGCAGCAGCTTTGTCCCCCCTCTCCTGCTGCTGCCCCAGCACAAAGGCAGTTACAGACACAGCCATGGAGCCCATCAGGCTCCACCACCCATTCCCACTGCAGGGCAACAGCTGGACACAAGCCAACTTCTCTTTCTACAGACAGGATCCAGCCTCAGGTCTCTTCTTTATTTGAAATAAAGAGAGAAAGGCCTGAAGTTCCTGTATGGGTCAAACCCAGACTCACGTATCTATCGGGCATTGGGTGTTGGGTTTGTAGAGGGCTGCATGGTCGCTAGTCCCTGCAGCATCCAACACCCCACCAGCCTCACAGCCTCTTAGAAAGTTTTATTACTGTTTGCACAATCAGGGTGAGGTTTTTATGGTCTGACTGTATCGTGACTCCCAGATCCCTGTGAACACTGAGAAGGTGAAAACACACCAACAGCGAGAGCTCTGTGTCACTGAACCCTCATGGCTGGTCTGGTGGCTGCTGGCCCTGGTTGCTCTTTGCAGTGTCTTTGGGACTTGCTGGATGCACCTGCCTCGGAAATCACTTGCTTTTCCTGAAAACAGTGGCCATAAAAAGTCCTTGCTCTGCTATGGCTGCTTAATTTCCAACACAGACACTGTGGGGAGCAGAGAGGAATTTCCTGCTCCAGTGACAGTATGGAGAGTACCCGGGGACTGAAAGCCCTCACTAGGTGTGTGATGCCACCACCCCAGCACCACATGCTCCTCAGCTGTGGAGGTGCAGGCACCTGGCAGCTCATCTTGTAGGGGTGACACGGTATCTCTGTCAACCAGCAGGAAGAAATGCCGGGTTTATATTTAAAAAGGCAACGTCTGCCATTTCCAGGGCTGGTTTCTATGGGAACAGGACATCAGAAGAGCAGAAATGCGGTGTGTGCTCTAAAATAACTGCCAGCTCCCAGGAGCATGTGGCCTTTGCTTGGCCCTTTCCGCTGAGGCGGTGGCCGGGCACAGCCACCTCCCAGCAACGAGGCGGTGTGGAAGTGGGTCAGGAGATGGGATGCTGTGGCCTTGATCCCTGCCAATCCTCAGCCTGTCCTCATCTAAATCCACCAGAACAGCTCTGGTCCAGGCTGGCAGCTGATGCTACCACATTATCCAGCACGGCTCAGTACTGCAGCAGGGGCTGGTCAGGACCAGGTGGTGAGGACCAGTCTCGTATCCACTCATGCAGGCTGTGGGCAGGCAGGAGTGTCTCCTTCCTCACTGACCTCCCTGGGGATGGCCAGGGTGTGTATTCAGGAGACCCTTCCTCCTGCTGTGGTCAGATGCAGAGAGCAGGGAGGGGAACTGGGTTGTTCTCTCAGAAGCTGGTGGTGGACACATCTCTTTTCTGCCAGATATTTGACCCTGGCTCTTGATGGAAAATTCAGTCTTATCTTGTAGTGCTTGAGGTCAGCAGGAGCATCTCCAGCAGGGACAACCCAGTGTGCCACCCATGTCCTCCTGCGAGGCACCTTGGTGCCTCCGAGGTCATCATCAACCTGTGGCACTCAGCCCTCCCTTCCTGCTCAAGATGGGCCCAGATATGGACCCTGGGCCCTGCCTGAGCTGCCTCTGATCATGGACATCTCAGGGCTGACCCAGGCAGCACCTCCCAAAATAGGTTTTCTCTTTCGGGTTGGAAGAAAAAAAATCATGTTTTGGATAGAGCCTGGAAAACCATTTTTACTCTCAAATCCAGTAAGAACTTTTTAAACTTAGCGTCTTCCTCTTCTCATCCTTCAGCAAGCGAAAGGTCAAGTTTTCTTGGAACACTTAAAAAGTATTGGAAAGTATTTATTTGCAATACTGGAGTTTTCGGTCTTTGCATAATGTTTGTGTTACCCAAGAGCTGCTTGACATTTTCCCAGCAGCAACCGTAAGACCCGTGGGGGCAGTCAGGGGGGCAGCTTGAGTTGAGGGTGTGGCAGGGCGAGCAGGATTTGGGATGTCTGCGAGGGCAGCAGCCTGCTCCTGTGTGACCTGCAGCATTTGTCCTCTTGAAAGTGAGCCACAACTTTGATTCCCTTGGTCTGCTCTTGATTCCTTCAATGGGATGCATGGCAAAGGTTTCTGCTTGGGAGTGGGGGTGCTTATTCGGGAGAGTTTCAGATGCTGCTGTGTGTGGGCCTGGGGGACCTGCTGAGGGATCCTGTGGCACAGCATGGACTCTTCTGCTTGGCCACGTGTGAGCGAGCCAGAGGTCAGATGGAGACATGGCACTTTGTGAGGCACTTGAAGGTGCCTTTGCCAAGTCTCCTTTGCTATTCCTTTCCTGCTTGCTCTGGGTGGGGGTTCTGATGGACTTTTTGGGGCTGAAGCATAAGATCTCTTCTGCTTTTTCCTGCCTGGAGAAAGATCCTTGAACACAGATGTCCCTGCTGTTGTGGGAATCTGTCTTCTGTCCATGGAGTGGCAAAGAGACGGTGGTTTTTTGTGCTCTGAGAACACATCTCGGTTTAGCATTGGGGCTGGGAAGGTGCTTGCAAAGCCAGGAGGAGGCTCCTGGTTTTAGGGTTGGGGCTGGAAGGTGTGTGTCAAGGCCGGAGAAGGCTCCTGGAGAGCTCAAGGAGCTGGTGGCAGAGAGCAGGTGAGGCAGGTGGGTGTTGTTGCTGTGCCTGCAACCCTGCGTGAGTCTCAGGTTTCTCCTGCTGCAGCTCTGTTGCCACCGGAGCTGTACGCTGTACTCGCTGTGTGCGTTCGGCAGCACCAGCCCGGGAGACAAGGTCGGCAGGCTGGGCCAGCAACCTCCTCTCCTCTTACTGTGGCACCCTGAAGACTCTGCTGAGGTTGCTGCATCTAAGGAGCCGATACCATCCCAACCAGGGCTGGGGAGCGTGCTGTGGAGCCTTTGCCAGGGCGTTGCTCGTGGGTTATGTGCCCGTCCGTGTCCCTGCGGCAGCTTTCAGTGCTGCCAGCTTTGGAGCACCGGCTCGGAGCTGGCCCCGGCAGCTGCCCGCTGTGATCCTGTCGGGATTTGCCGTGCTCAGAGGCTGGCATGCTCAGTGGGGGCTGCCGAGAGTCCGGCAGCGCGGGCAGGAGGCTCTGCTCGTGCCAGGGCTGCCCCTTCCTTCTCCATGCCGCTCTGCAAGCCCAAAATCCCAGCCAGTGGGACAGCACTGCTCCGTCAGGAAATGCCACTGGAAATGGAGACACAAACAACTTAAAGGGATGGCGAATGCTTCCCGAGAGGGGGAGGAGGTGGCGGGGGATCATCCTCAAGCACCGACCTTCCCCTTGTGTTTCCCTGCCCTTTTCTCATCCTCGCCTCTCCGAGCAGAGTTTCTGCTGGGAAAGCACCGGCAGTGTTGCAGAACCAATCCTTCACACGGCAGGAGGTGGAGGCACAATTTGGAATCTCCGCCCATCCCAAAATAATGGGCTGCCAGGGCTTTGACGGCCTTCCTGGGGGTGGTGTTTGTGGTTCTGTAACCCTGTGCTCCTGCAGTTCCAGGAAGGCTGCTGGGAAGGACCCAGGCTGGGTATTGAAACAGCAGCTTCCATCTCTGGGAACAGCCACGCCAGAAAACAGGGGCTCTGACTCTTAGGAGAGGGAACACAATGGTTATTTTGCCCTGTATGGGGCCAAGCCAGCTACTGTGGCACTAGGCTGGAAGCAGAGAGCTGCCCTGGGCTGGATGGGTGTGGGATGCTGCTCTCCTACTGCCCAGCTCCATCAGCACCTGGCACTCACGGCTCTCTCCTCTCCTCTCCTCCAGGGTCCTGTGGAGCAGTGTGCTGGCACTGATCCCCTTCTGATGGGAGGATGGTTGTGCTCAGGCAGTTTAGGCTGCTGCTCTGGAAGAACTACATCCTGCAGGTAGGCTGGCACTGCGCCTGGTGGGGGCTGCTTCTGACACCGCTAAATGGGGGTATGCCAGAGCTTGCCCAACCTCTGGCTCCTCCAGGAAACCTCCCCCCTGGACAAAGGGCATATCTCAGAGGAAAACTGGGTTATTTGTGCACATGCTGTCTGTTGTGCTGGGCTGTGTGACCTTATGGGCTGTGCTATGTACTCAGTTTCCTTGTCCCTGGCATCCCCCGCCTGCCCTCTGGCAATGAGTTCAGCTCCCATCCTCCTGTGACAGGGTAACCCACACCCCACCCATGTGACAGTGGGGTTTTTTGAGCTGTCTCAATAAACAGCCTCCTTTGGGAGTGCCATGTCTTCAAAACCCACTGGAGCCCTGAGGTTTTTTTCCTCCATTGCTTTCTGTCACTCAGGAGCAGATTTTAGAGGTCTTAAAAATATTAAACCTCTGGCACCCCCTGCCAGCCCACCTCCCACCGTGGCATCTGGGTGATGCTGAGGGATTTGGGGACCTCAGGGCCGGCAGGTCCTGGCTGGTGCTGGCCAAGGCCGCAGCACCTTTAGCAGTGTGCAGGTGTTCCTGGGTGGGTGCTGTGGCTCTGCTGGGACCCAGAGCCAGCCCTGGCAGAATGCAGGGGAAGAGGAGGGAGCAGGGGTGGCTGCAGCCTGGCTTTGCGCTTTCAATTACCTGTCTGCAGCTCAGCACAGCATTGCTGTACAAATAAACCAAAGGAAGAAGGAAGTTCTGGCTGCACCCAGCCTTCCGGCAGGCAGAGAGCAGGGAGCAGGGCTTGGAGGGGACAAAAGGGGCTGGCAGCAGGGCTGATTTGCAGCCAGGAGCATCCCCCATCTCCTCTTCAGGGGAAAAGCCTTGTTTTCTGGTGTGCTCCAGGGTGGGGACACATCTCAGCATGTTTTCCAAGGCCACAAGCTGACTCAAGTCTACTGTGCTGTGATACAGCTATAAGTCCTGTTCCTGCTAAAGACACAGAGCTCCCAAGTGACCCCACCCCGCTGTGAGGATGGATGCTGGCACACGTGGCTCTCCAGAGCTGCTCCGGCCAGGCAGAGGTGGGGATTATGGATGAGTATCCCTGTCACTTCTGGAACACAGCGCTTGAATGACTTCTGCTGCAGGGCTGGTGAATGTGTATGAGCCTGCACGTTCAGGGAGGCAGAGAGCTGTTCTGGGGGCAGCCTGGGAGACAGGGAGAGGTTCAGTACGATAGTAAATCAGCGGGAGGCAGCTGGGCTGCCAGGGCTGCATTATAAACCCATCACACATCTGCAGCGTTCGCTTTTATGAGTGTGGCTTTGGGAAAGCTCCTTTTTCCCTGCCTGAAGTTGCTGCCTCCTGTCTATGCTGCCAGGGCTGGCTGTGGCTAAAGCAGACTGTTCCTCCCAGGGGAAGCCCCAAGAGGTGTTTTGGGCTTTGGCAGTGGGTGCTGAGAGCTGTATCATCTCCTGACAAGCTGCCCAAGATTCCATTCACCTTGGCTCCTGCAGGCCTGCCTCCCTTCCCAGGATGTCCAGGCTCAGGGCTCCCTACCTGCCCCACTGGAGACTCTGCCCACCTGAGCCTGCCCACTGGCTGCTGGATAAAATCCAGTTGCTGAGACAGCAAAGTTGTGAGACTAAAGCTCCTCTTTTCAGCCTGGCAAAGGGAAGGGTGGAAAATCCCCATGTCTTTTGAAGCCCAAATTAGCCAGAGGCCTCAGAAAAGGTTAATGCTGCTGCTGCTGTTCCAGGCACGTGCTTTGAGTGAGCAGCCATGAACCTCTGTGGCCAGGGACATCTCAGCTGTTACTGCTGTGGCTGAGGCTGAGTGTGCTGTGCTGCTCTTGAGGCTGGTCTGGGATGAAGGCAGCTCACTTTGCAGGAGGAAATCACAGAATCCCAGAATGGTTTGGATTGGAAGGGTCCACCCATCCTACTGCCCTGCCATGGGCAGGGACATTTTCCACTAGACCAGGTTGCTCAGATGACCACAGTTCCCCTGGGACACCAGTTTGAAATGCTAATGAACATGTGTTGGTGGGGAGTGTTACTAGCCAGGGGCATTGTGCAGGAGAGGTAACCCTGTGGGAATTGAGGCATGAAGCTCCAGAGTGCAGGGCTTGAGTTCATTCTCCAGTTGCTTGAACCTCAATTTAAAAAAAAAAAAAAGCCACTGTGTATAGTGCAGTAGTGGCTTGGGTATGCCCATGGGTGTGTTTGCTGTGCTGTAGCCAGAGGCTCTGCTGAGCCCCATCCTGGGATGCAGATCCCATGTCCAGCTGCCTGGAGCAACTCAGCTCCAGCAGGAAAAGTTGTGCTGGTTCCAGTAGTGTTGCTGTACATGGCAGAGCCCCAGGACACAGTGAAGGAGCAAAGGACCAGCCTGGGTCATTCTACCCAGCAGTGTGATGAGAAGGGCTGTGATAGAGGCTGGTTTGAGCTGGAGCAGTGCTTAGGGTAGGGGACACCTTGGCTGGAGAGTCCTGAAGGATGTGGGAACCAGCACAGCGTCATTCCCGGTCTCTGGAAATACCCAGGTTGTGAAACCTTGTGGAATGCAGGAATGCTATTGCTCCTTGGTGTTCTCATGCCCTGAAACTTGTGACAGTGTGCTCATCTACCTTCTGTGTTTGCATCTTCTTTTTTATCTCTTGAGAGAGTGTGTACTAGGTATCTGTGTATTGGTAGATGTCTAGATGTCTGTGTATATACAGATACATAATATATTTCCTATCCTTGCCCCCATATTTGTATCTTTCCCCTGGCCTGCAGAAGCGGCAGATCCTGGTGACAGTGATTGAGGTGTGCCTGCCGCTGCTCTTCGCCGCCATCCTGATCGCGCTGCGGCACCGCGTGCACTCCGTCAGCCACCCCAACGCCACCCTCTACCCCTCTGAGTCTGTGCATGACCTGCCCAGCTTCTTCTCCTCCCAGCATGCCAGCAACCCCTGGGAGCTGGCCTATGTCCCCTCCAACAGCAGCGCCGTCCGGAGCATTGCCGAGGCAGTGGAGAGAGCTCTACCCATCAACATCAGAGGTGAGCAGGGCTGGGGCTGCCCCTTCCACCTCAGAAATGGGTGTGAATCTTTACTCTGGACAGCCTGGTCCAGTGGATGGTGTCCTTGCCCATGGTCTTGGAACTGGATGGCCTTTCATGTCCCTTCCAGCCCAAACCATTCTGTGACTAATTCTAAATCCTCATGCTCCTGGAACCCCATTTTTTTCTGAACTTCAAGGCTATAGTTTGATTTTTTTATTTTTTCCACTAAAATTACACGATTTTGCATTGCCTTTTTGGTCTCATTGCAGTTTCTATTTAGAAAAAATATCACCCTAAAACAGTTAAAGAAGGTGGCAGCGCTTCCCTGTGAAAGGGTATTTTTGGAAATCTTTTGGCACAGAAACTTTTAGCACTTAGTGTTCCAAACCGTTGGGTTTTTCTGTGGGAAAGCTGACTCCTGCTCTCAAGGTGGAAGAATGTCTGCATGGCCAGGATACACGGCAGCATCCTGTGTAATTCCCCCGTGTCTGACAGCAGGCACAGCACATCCCTGCTGTCCTGGACCCAGCAGTGCTCCTGGTGATGGCTGAGCACCAACGCATGGTGCGCTGCTGTGCCCCATCCCTGCATCTCCCTGTTTCCCCTCCGCAGCCCAGGGCTTCCCCTCGGAGCGAGACTTTGAGGAGTACGTCAGGCTGGACAACCGCTCGGGCAGCGTGCTGGCCGCCGTCGTGTTCCGGCACCGCTTCCCGCACAGCTCGGCCCCGCTGCCCCTCCAGGTGAGCCAGGGGAAGGTGGGGACAGATCCCCCACCCAGGTGTCACCCGGTGTCCCTGCCGTCTGTGCCACCCACCCCCGACCCTGGGCGTGCTCCTCGCAGGTGGAGTATGAGCTGCGCTTCAAGTACAGCCCGAGGAACGCCCCGCGGAGCGAGCAGACGGGGCTGAACCCCAACCTGGACCGGGACTGGCACACCAGTTACCTGTTCCCGCTCTTCCAGCTGCCCGGGCCCCGCGAGGCCAAGTTTGCTGATGGGGGGACACCAGGTGAGCACCTCGAGGACATGGGGTCACCTTTCTACAGCACCTGGCAGGCTCTGAGCTTTTAAAGAAATAGGTTCATTTTTAAAAGCAATTATTAAATTCAGTTAATTATAATGAAGTATTGATTTATATTTATACCAGCATTAAATTTATATCTGTCTGAGGCGAACAGTTAAATGTTTGTTCATATTTTAAATTTTTGTTCATATTCACATTTGTTCAGGGTAACCCACACCCCACCCATGTAACATGGGGGTTTTTTGAGCTGTTTCATTGAACAGCCTCCTCTGGGAGTGCCAGTGCCTCCAAAACCTGGAGGCCTGAGGTTTTTTTCTCCATTGCTTTCTACTGCTCTCGGGAGCAGCTTTTATAAAGCATATATTTATTTCATATAAATACAAGCAAGTGATTAAATATTTATATAGATATTAAAGTTTTTAAATTTACATATAAATCTTTATGAATACATAAATAGTTAAATGGTCATGTGTTTATATAGACGTTTATATTTCGTTTTACGCATATATAAACAATTCATCAAATAATGATGCAATTTTAAATTAATATTTAAATATTAATTAATTATTAACTATCAAGCTCCTTAATATTTATTTATATATTAATTAATATGTCTTTATTTTGTTGAATTATTATTACTTAGATATAATTGGACTATATTTACAAGTTTGTTATATTCATTACAGCTATCCTTTATTTAAATTTTATCCTGTGACTTCGTGGGCACTGCTTGGCCTCTAGGCACTTATGCTGAGCAGGATTGGATGAGAATAGATTTTAATGTGCGTGAATCATTTTAAAATTTAATATTTTTCCCATTTCGATTTTTAATGGAAATTTTATTTCACAATCCAAAGTGTCCAGTGTTTATTGTACTGCTTAAGTACTTGAAAAATAAATAGAGCAGTTCTGTGGTTTGAGGTGTTTAAGGGCAGCCAAACCACTGGCAGAGCAGGAGCCAGCAGGGACATTATTGGAGCTGGTGCTCGCTTAGGACTGGATTTTTGGGAACGTCTGTGGTGGCAAAGGGACTATTTCCCTCAGTGGGATTTCTCCCTCTGTATTCGATTGCAATGTTCAGGGAGAGTGAGGGCGAGGAAGTGGGTGAACAGGTTTTGCTCACAGTGTGTAAATAAAGCAGAGCCCCAGAGTGTTTGCTCAGTACATGAGTTAATATCAAACAAAGTTCCCAATCTCATAATTCCACTTTTATCTTCTCTCTCTGTGGGTCATTTTAGCCGGCTGACTTTCAAAATGTTAATTTGGGGTTTTGTAAGAGGATTTAAGTTCCTGTTCAGGTAACACTTGGCAGCAATTCCACTTAAAAATAAACTATTTTAAATTTATTTTGTTATCTAAAGCTGTGTCAAGAGAGGTTTAGATTGGATATTAGGAAAAGGTTCTCCCCCCAGAGAGTGCTGGGCACTGCCCAGGCTCCCCAGGGAATGGGCACAGCCCCGAGGCTGCCAGAGCTCCAGGAGTGTTTGGGCAGCGCTGCCAGGGATGCACAGGGTGGGATTGTTGGGGTGTCTGTGCAGGAACAGGAGCTGGGCTCATGATCCTTGTGGGTCCCTTCTGACTTGGGAGATGCTGTTGGGATATTAAAATATTTTCGGTGTTTTCTGATGCACAAAAATTTAAGCCACATATGTGAGTCACAGGATATACTTTTTCTCACTGCAACCTGTGTAGTATTGTTTACTCTTTTGGTTTACAAAGAAAAAGGGGTGAAACACAAGCCTGGTGACTTGTGGTGGTGGATGGTGATGGAGAACCTCCCCTTTACAAAGTCACAGCTGTGCTGCAGTACAGTGACCATGAACAGAGTTTTCCTGGCAGCTCCTTTTAAATGATGGTTATTCGAGATAGTGGCTTGATCTAGTGGAAGGCCCTTAGCAGGATGTGGAACTAGATAAGATTTAAGGTCCCTTCCAAACCAAACCAGCGACTCCATGAATTTACTGTGGTATCAGTCCTCCCCCAGTCCCCTGTGTCAAATAATGCTTATATTGCTTTTCCTCTGCACTCTGGGGTTTGGTCCCTCCAGACCCCAGGCCCATCTCTGTTCCCGGTGTGGCTCTTGCTGGGCAGGTTATCTCCGGGAGGGATTCCTGGCGGTGCAGCACGCTGTGGACAGGGCCATCATGCAGTACCACGCCAATGCCAGCTCTGCCAGCCTGCTGGACAACATCACTGTGGTGGTGCAGCGCTTCCCCTTCCCAGCCTACGTCAACGACCTCTTCCTCCTGGCCATCCAGAACCAGCTACCACTGCTGCTCATGCTCAGCTTCACCTACACCTCACTCAACATCGTCCGTGCTGTCGTGCACGAGAAGGAGAAGAAGCTGAAGGTGAGCTCTGGGATGTGCTCCCTTCCCTCTATGGCCTTTCCCAATGGATGATTACTTTAGATCAGGAACAAAATCCCTGCTGGGTGTAGAGCCAGTGAGCAGGAGGTGGGGATGGCAGCAGATTAATGAATCCTAGGGAGGAATGTTGCTAATCCTGCTGCCATGAGGAGGCTGGGCTCTCCGTGCTGTGCAGCCCGGCATGCTGGACCACAGGGATGGTATTTCTCCTGGGCTGGGAGAGAGGGCAACATGTGTGGGTTCCAGAGCTCCTGGATTCAAGAGTTCAGCTTGTTGGAAGGAAGATTTTTGCCTTTTGCATGTGTGGTGTGGGGGTGGCTGGAGCTCAGCCATGTGGTTGCAGCAGCAGGACTTGGCTTCCCCCAGGTGTTGGGACCTGTGCTGGGTGGCCTTGGTGGCACCACTGGCACCCTGCTCTGGGTTTGGGCTCAGCTCAGCTCTCTGAGGACTCCTGCAGTGGTGGCAGCTCTTGTTTGGGGAGGGGGGGGACACCATACCATGCAGGTGGCTGTGCAGGACCACTCTGGCGATACCTGGGGCTGCCACCTCTTTGCTTGTGCCACGGGACAAAGCCACCTCCATCTTGCCCCAGCCATGCCCGGGGAGTGTGTGTGCAGCCCTGGGTGACACCATGACCTCCCACAGGAGTACATGCACATGATGGGCCTCAGCAACTGGTTGCACTGGAGTGCCTGGTTCCTCATGTTCTTCCTCTTCCTCCTGGTGTCCGTGTTCTTTGTCACCGTGCTCTTCTGTGTCAAGGTGAGTGTCTGTCCCCAGGGCACGAGCTCTGTGCTGGCAAGGCACAGGGGTGACAGGGCCACTCTGCCATGAGACTGTCCTGGTGTCTCAGAGCTCCTCCAAAGACTAGAGTTTAGGTTTCCCGGACTGAGATGGGCAGTGCTACCCCACAGTTGCATTCATGGCAGGAGTTACTCCCCCAGAGGGAGGTGGGGATTGGAGCCCCAGGGACACTGCATGCAAAGCAGGACCACCCTGCTCCCACAGCCTCTGGAGGGCGTCGAGTTCTTCCCTCTGCATGTGCCCACAACAGGGGAAGCAGGAGGGGGCTGTCTGGGTGCGGGCCAGGGTGTCCTCTGTCCCTTAGACCCTTCATCACACAATGGCAATCTGTATTTCCTCCCTCTGGAGTGGTCTAGGAGTTTCTGGGTGTTCTCACCCATCTCAGTTTGTCTCCTGCACTTGGAGAACATCAGGTCTGTGCTGCTAAAGCCGTGGCTAGCTCCAGCAGCTCTGGACTTCACAAGATTGTCTTGGCAGGTGAGCGAACAGGGAGCAGTGCTCACCAACAGTGACCCCACCCTGGTGTTCACCTTCCTCACCATCTTCTCCATCTCCTCCATCTCCTTCAACTTCATGGTGAGCACTTTCTTCTCACGAGGTGAGTCTTCCCATACTGCCTCCTTTTGTTACTGACACTTCAACTTGTGGAGGGGGCATTTCTTCCCATTTTTAGCTGCATTTTTTGCACAGTATGTGGAAAGGGGTGTGGGTACTGTTGCTTCCCAAACCAGAGCAGGTCCAAGGGCTGGAGCCCCTCTGCTCTGGAGCCAGGCTGGGAGAGCTGGGGATGCTCACCTGGAGAAGAGAAGGCTCCAGGGACACCTCAGAGCTCCTTCCAGGGCCTAAAGGAGCTACAGGAGAGCTGGAGAGGGACTGGGGACAAGGGATGGAGGGACAGGACAAGAAGGAATGGCTTCCCACTGCCAGAGGGCAGGGATAGATATGGAAGGAATTGTTCCTGGGAGGGTGGGGAGGCCCTGGCACAGGGTGCCCAGAGAAACTGTGGCTGCCTCATCCCTGGCCGTGTCCAAGACCAGGCTGGATGGGATTTGGAGCAATCTGGTCTAGTGGAAGGTGTCCTTCCCATGACAGGAGGTGAGACAAGGTGATCTTTAATGTCCCTTCCAACCCAGACCGCTCCCTAGTGCTATGACCAGCTCCTGTCTTAGGCTCTCATCTGGCTGACTCTGCTCTGGGATGGGCAGGGGGCTTCTGCAGCTGCCCCCCATGGGATTGGGGTTGGGGGTTAAGCTCCTGCCTTGGTGTGGGATGTGAGCATGGCCTTGTCCTGCCCCCACATAACCATGCTTTGTGCACAAATCTGGGATGTCCCTGGATGGGAAGCTGGTGAGGAGTGCTGGGTGCTGTCACCCTGACGTTTTCCCTCCTGCTTTTCCCCGTGCTGGCAGCAAACGTCGCGGCTGCTGCTGGTGGCTTCCTCTACTTCTTCTCCTACATCCCCTACTTCTTCATCTCGCCCCGCTACGACCTGATGTCCCACAGCCAGAAGCTGGCATCCTGCCTCATCTCCAACGTGGCCATGGCCATGGGGGCGCAGCTCATTGGCATGTTTGAAGGGAAAGGTGAGCAAGGCCCTCTGTTCCTGGGGAGAGGAGCATCCCCTTCCTGCCAGCCTGATTTTGTGGTGGGGTGGGACTGGCTTGGTGGAAAGACATTGGGGAGAAGAAGCACTTTCCTTCTTAGTAACGCTGATTGCTCACATATCAGGGTTCTCCAAACTTGTGCCTGTGCCCCTGTTCTGTGCAAAATGCCATCCTCACTTTAATTACTAAAGGAATTCTGTTCTAATGGATGGGAACCATTCCATTTCCTCCTTCACAATAGATATCTTTAATTTCTTTAATTTAAAAGAGTCTGCTGTTGGTTCCAGTAGAGCCATGCATTTACTAAGTCTGGCAGTAGCTCTGTGGCTGTAGTGATGGAGAGGTGATGCTGGAGAAGGGATTGTTTCTTCCCAGGCGGTGGCAGAGAATGGAAGGAGCATGGTGGGGTGGGGAGCCTCAAGATGTCAGCACCTCCTTTCCCTCCATCTGCAGAGGATCATAGAGCTGTGCAGGTGCTCCTGGTTATGGAGCAGTGAGCTGGCAGAGGGGCTGCTCTCTGCCAATCCTGGAGAAGATGGTCCTCCTGGGGATGCAGAGGTAGCAGTGTCCTGTGTGCCTTGCAGGGACTGGCATCCAGTGGAGGGACCTCATGAAGCCTGTCAGCGTGGATGACAACTTCACCTTGGCCCAGGTGCTGGGGATGCTGCTCCTGGACTCGGTGCTCTATGGTGTGGTGGCCTGGTATGTGGAGGCCGTGTTCCCTGGGGAGTACGGTGTGCCACAGCCCTGGTACTTCTTCCTCACGGTGAGCACTGCTTAAAGCCCTCCCTGGGCTTGAGAGGTGTCGCGTGGGACAGTCACCGCTTCTGTGCTGTGCAGCAGGGTAATCTGATGGGCAAGGGTGGCACCATCTGGCCTCCAAAGCCATGGGGTCTGCAGCATGTCCTCCCCAAAGGCTGATGCAGATGTAGATTTTTACAGTGGATGAAGCTTGTCTTGGCTTTAAATTTCTCTCCCAGCACTTCCTAGCATGCAGGGTGCTCTTAAATATCTCCAGGTCCAAGCAAAGGCATTGGAGAGAAACCCCAGGTGGGAGCAACCAGATCCAGCTATTTGACACCCCTGAGTGCTACCATGCAGGCGGGCATGGGTGACCTGTGTCCCACTGCCAGCCGCCACATGCCAGGGGCTGGGTGACAACTGTCACCCCTTCAGCTGAGCTGCCCTTGCTCTGCCAAGCCAAACACTTGGTGTCACCCTCAGCAGCTGCAGTGAGCACTGCGGCTCCATGGCTCCACAGAGGATATGTTCGATTTGGATACTGGAGATTGATCCTTTGTTATTTGATAGAGAGGTTTTTCCTTCTCGCTTCCAAATTCCCCATCCCAGAGTGGTTTCACTCCTTCTTGCAGTCAGACCAGGGAAACAGAGATGCAGCCATTGGGAAAAGCTAATCTTGCATCCAGGAGTTACTCAATTGTTATTCGCACTGGGATTTAAGGTCCCAAACACTTAGTTTCTTTCATAGAGAGCCAGGTCAAAAAAAAAGGGGCTGTAACTGCAGCAGCTGGACCCCAAGCTGTAATTTAGTGTTTCTCAGGGGTTTTGGAGGAGGGATGTCATTGGCAGGATGATTCTGCCTGGGTTATTTTACTTCTCAGTGGAATTTTTTCCATGGAGATGAAGATGGGGAAAAGCTGCTGTGTAACCACAGGCAGTCCTTCTGTAAGGGAGAGATGGGGAATGCAGGAGGGCAAGAGGAGCTGTTCCATCATGTCAGCCCTGCCTGCTGAAGATATTCTGGTTGGTAATTCCCAGGCTAAGGAGAGCGGTCTGGGAGATCCTTGGGAGGTTGTTGGGAGGAGGAGGAGGGTGGCCAAGGCTGGGAAGAAGAGATGGGCTCTGCCTGTGCCTGATTTCTGTCTCTGTCTTCCTCCGTCAGCCCTCGTACTGGTGTGGCCAGCCCAGGACTGTTGTGGGGAAAGAGAAAGAGGAGGAGGAGGACCCCGAGAAAGCCCTGAAGAGTCAGTACATTGAGGAGGAACCAGCTGACCTCGTGTCAGGCATCAAAATAAAGCACCTATCCAAGGTACTGACTGCCCAGCTGGGCACAAACACACCATAATGTTGGTTTTGTAAAATCTGTTGCCTGCAGGCAGCTTCTGTATCCTTGTGCTGCCCTAGGGCTGGGTACAGCTCTTCCACAGAGCTGGCTGCATTTTGTGGTGGGATGAAGTGCTGGGTACTTAGAGATGCAGTGACATCTGTATTTAACTTGTTGACATCTGAATTTAACCTGAATTAGACCTGTTGTCTACTGCTAACACCCCATGAGCATGCCAGGCTTTGCCTGCTGGGTGGAGCTGAGACATTTGCCTGAAGTGCAGCACCTACTCGCAGACGTGACTTCCACAGGTCTTCAAAGTGGGAAACAAGACAAAAGAGGCAGTGAAGGACCTGACAGTGAACATGTACGAAGGGCAGATCACCGTCCTGTTGGGACACAATGGTGCTGGGAAGACCACCACTCTGTCCATGCTCACAGGTAGAAGCATTCTGCTATGGGAACTGATGGCTTCACCCTCAAAGGAGAGCCAGACCCTGTCTCTGAGGGTGGGGAGGGGTTTTTAATCTTCCTTGGAGCACCTTCAGTTTGCTGAGCTATTGGGCAGGAGTGCCAGGGTAGTGATAGGGAGATGGAAGGAGCATGGGGGGGTCCCTGCTCAGCCCTCCACAAGAGTGGGAGTAGCCAGTGAGTGCTGGAGAGCCATGAGAAGAGACAGGACCTGGTGTAGGATTGCTCTCTGTAGGCTTGCCCATGATAAGGCAGGTAAGGTGGAACTGGTCTTTGTCATTGTTGAGCTGCTGGGCTCCAGGATACCCATTTTGGCACGATGGACACAGTGACCTTTGATGGTCCTTTTCTGTTCTCTAGTACTCTGAGCAGCTCCTGGCAACTCAGGGGACTCACGGAACCTTCCTGGGGGAATGCTCATCAGGACCCTCCACATTTCCCCTGGCTCTTTGCCACGGGGGTCCCCCTGAGCTGCTGTGTTGCTCCCCACAGGTCTGCACTCCCCGACGGGCGGGCAGGCCTACATCAATGGCTACGAGATCTCCCAGGACATGGTCCTGATCCGCCGCAGCCTGGGGCTGTGCCCCCAGCACGATGTCCTCTTCGACAACATGACAGTGGAAGAGCACCTCCACTTCTATGCAGGGGTGAGCCTGGCACTGAGCAGGGGGCAGCCCTGGGGGAGGCTCCTGGAGGTGCCACCTTCTGGAGGTGGGGAAGTATGGTGAGAACTACCATGTGGGTCTAAAAATGGTCCGAAGGTGGAACACCTCTGCTCTGGAGCCAGGCTGGGAGAGCTGGGAGTGTTTACTTGGAGAAGAGTGGAGAAGAGAAGACTCCAGGGTGACCTTGGAGCCCCTTGCAGTGACTACAGGGGTTCCAGGAGAGAAATTTTTGACAAGCGCCTGGAATGACAAGACAACAGGGAATGGTTTCACACTGAGAGAGGGCAGGGTTAAATGAGATATACACAAGAAATTGTTCCCTGTGAGGGCAGTGAGGCCCTGGCACAGGTTGCCCAGAGAAGCTGTGGCTGCCCCTGGATCCCTGGAAGTGCCCAAGTCCAGGTTGAATGGGGCTTGAAGCATCCTGGGATAGTAGAAGGTGTCCCTGCCCATTGCAGGGCAGTTGGCCTAGATGATCTTACAGGACCCTTCCAACCCAAACCATTCCATGATTCCATGATAAGCAAAACAGTCCTTGTATCCTCTTCCCACATCATCTGCAGGCTGGTGGAGTGGAGGGTCTCACAGAGCACAACTCCATGGAGCTACCCTACAGCTGTGCCAGCTCCTGCATGGGTGGACAGGAGTCCATCTCTGCTTCCCCACTTTCCTGTCTGTGTGTGGAGGAGGGAGTGTGGTGCGGTTTGGCAGCCCTGTAGGTGTGCTCATCCCTCCCTTCCCCTGTCTGACAGCTGAAGGGATACCCACCCTCCAAGTGTCCTGAGGAGATCAACCACATCCTGAGGATCCTCAACCTGGAGGACAAGCGCCGCTCCCTGACCAAGGCTCTCTCCGGGGGCATGAAGCGCAAGCTGTCCATTGGCATCGCCCTCATCGGGGACTCCAAGGCAGGTGGCTTTGGTGGGCTCACCTCGCACCTGGGACCAGTGCAGGTCCTTGGGGTGGCTCTGAGGCTGTTCCTCATCTGTGGTGAGACAGTGGGAGAAGCAAGGACAGCAGAGAATGGGCAGGAGCACCCCCGCTCTGAGGGCCATGCCCTGAGGCTCTGCTATCTGGTAGCTGCTCCCCAGGATCATTGATGTGAGGCCAAGGCTCCTCCTGGGCCCTGAGGTTGTCCCCTCCTGTGGTGCTGGGCCCCTCCTAGCCCTTTCTGACCTTCTCCCATCTCCTCTGTGTAGGTGGTGATGCTGGATGAGCCGACATCAGGGATGGACCCAGCCTCTCGCAGAGCCACATGGGATCTCCTGCAGCAGCAGAGGAGCAACAGAACCATCCTGCTGACCACTCACTTCATGGATGAGGCAGACCTGCTAGGGGACCGCATAGCCATCATGGCCAAGGGCGAGCTGCAGTGCTGCGGTTCCTCGCTCTTCCTCAAGCGCAAATACGGTACGGGAGCAGCAGCAGGCTGTGCTCCATGGCTTCTTGTCGCCAGGGAGGAGCAGGAGGGGGATAGAGAGCAGGGAGGGAATCCACTGCTCCTTGCCTGATGGTTGGTTGCTCCCTATCCTGCTGTTCAGCCTCTCCTGAAGCCCATCCCCACATTTGCTCTTGTATTGTGTCTGTGTCCGTTGCAAAGCGGTGCCTGTGCATCCCTTCCTGTTCCAGTCCCTTCCCCAGGCGGGCTGGGCTGGGATTGACCCTCCTCTCCCTTCTCTCATGGCTCCCTCCAGGGGCAGGATATCATATGGTGATGGTGAAGGAGCCCTACTGCAACCTGGGGGAGATCTCCCGCCTCATCTGCCAGTATGTGCCCAATGCCACCATGGAAAGCAATGCTGGGGCAGAGCTGTCCTTCATCCTGCCCAAGGAGAGCACACACAGGTAATGGCATTGTGCTCTGCTGCCCCTCCCTGGGGGATCCCCTTGTCTTCACACTGTCTCACAGGCTTGCTGGAAAGGGGAGCTGCTCCCTGCATCAGCGCTGGTCATGGAGAATGGGTTCAGTTCCTCCTGCAGTGCTGAGGGTGGCACTCCAGCCAGCTGCAGGACTGATTCCCAGAGGGTCTTTACCACCGAGTGCCCCCTCCCATGAATGTGGGTGTCTGATATGTCCCTTCTCTGCTCAGGTTTGAGGCCCTGTTCACAGAGTTGGAGCAGAGGCGGGAGGAACTGGGCATCGCCAGCTACGGTGCCTCAGTCACCACCATGGAGGAAGTGTTCCTCAGGTAGGTGGAGGGGTAACCAATGCCTGCGTGCTTTGGTGATGTCCAGCACAGCTTTCTAGGGCACTTGTTGGCTTTGGTCATTTGGCTTTGGTTTCCCTAGCTCAGAAAAGCTGTATCCTTCCTGGATCTCTGTTTCATCACCCGCTTTCCCTCCTGGCACAGGGTTGGGAAGCTCGTGGACTCCAGCATGGATATCCAGGCCATCCAGCTGCCTGCTCTGCAGTACCAGCATGAGAGACGCTCCAATGACTGGGCCATGGATGACTCCAGCAGCCTGAGTGGCATGACGGACATGACGGACGACAGCGGAGCGCTCATCACCGAGGACTGCTCCAGCATCAAGCTCAACACCGGGGTCAGTGCTGGGGGGTCAGTGCAGCAGAAGCAGGGAGGGGACATGTTGGGGGGGGTTTGAAGTAGGGTTGCCAGATGGAGCCTCCCCTGATTTGGAACATCAAATTGAAAGATCAAGTTGGAATCTGCATCATTAGGCCAAACGATTTTTAGGATTGGTCACTTCTACCATCTTCATGGTAATCTTGGTGTCTGAGTTGTTCTTCAAGGTGATCTAATGTGGTTTTTCCACCTGCTGTTGTTCCATCATTGGGGTTTTCCAGAAGGAAGATGAGAAAATCCATCTTCCTTCCCTCGCTAGGCTCGTGTTCCAGTTCCCTGGCAGCCCTTCATGCCCCGCTGCCTCAGTGCCTGTGATCAATATCGCTTATATTCTCAAGGGCATGTCTCAAAGGCAGAGGGGGAGAAGGATGTTGCTGGGTTGGAAAAGCACAGAAGGTGTTTGCAGGGCCTGGGCTGGGCACTCACAGGTGTCTCACCCGGTCACTCTGGCCGACACCTGCCCTGCAGTAATCCTGCTTGGAAGCCTCAGCTGCTGGGAGGTGGAGGAAGGTAAAGGTCATGGCTAAAGCTGCTGTTACCTCCTGAGATCTCAAAGTGATCGTTCAGAAGCCATGGAGTTGGATGTGCTGGAGCTGGGCAGCTGCCCTGCTAATCCCTTTATAGGCTTAGCTGGAGAGCAGGCTCTGTTGCAGGCTGGCAGGTGCATATAGGATGGGGGTGATTTGGGGTCATCTTCCATATCAGCTGCATGGAGTGATGTGTCCACAGCTGTCAGGGCTCACCATGACCCCACCTCTCCCCTCGCAGTTCTACCTGTGCTGCCAGCAGTTCTACGCCATGTTCATGAAGCGGGCCATGTACAGCTGGCGCAACTGGAAGATGGTGGCAGCTCAGTTCCTCGTGCCTCTGATCTTCACTGCCTTTGCCCTCATCGTGGCCAAGACCTTCCCAGGCCCGCGGGACTCGTCCCTGCTGCGGCTGACGCTGGATCCCTACGGCCAAACCATCGTGCCTTTCTCGGTGTCGGGCAGCGCAGGGCTGCCGCACAGGCTGGCAGAGCAGTACGCAGACCTGCTGGATGCCCAGCAGCAGTCGCCGCTGGAGGTGCTGGGTGAGGGCTCAGGGAGCACCCCTGGAGCAGTAGTGCCCAGCAGGGTATCCAGGGGCCACTGGTGTGGGTGGTTTAGATCCCAGCTGCAGCATATATGATGCTTTTCTTTCCTGCGTGGGAGTGTTGCATCATTGGCAGGACCTCTCCTCATCTGAGCAGAGATGTCTTCTCCATAACTCCATGTTTGTCACCACTGGAACAGGCTCCCCAGGGGATGGTCAGAGCCCCAATTCTCCCATAGCTCAAGGAGCTTTGGACAATGCTCACGGGCACAGGGTGGGATTGTTGGGGTATCCTGTGCAGGGCCAGGAGTTGGACTCGCTGATCCTTGTGGGTCCTTTCCAACTCAGGAGATTCTATGGATCTGTGTTTCTGTGATCAGGACTAGGTTGGGCCACCAGGGCTGAGTCTGCTTGAGGTCTTTTCCAGTTGGCCTCAGCTAGCTCTGGTGTGATGGAGCCCCCCCGTAAGAGCAGTGGTGTTTGGCAGGTGGGCTGGAGGAGTACCTCATCTCCCGGGCCTCCGAGGAAGGAGGAGCCTTCAATGAGCACTACATTGCAGCCGCCTCCTTCGAGAGCGCGGGGAACCGCACGCTGGTCACGGCGCTCTTCAACAACCAGGCCTACCACTCCCCGGCCACCGCCCTCATGCTGGCTGACAACGCTGTCCTCAGGGTGCTGGCAGGCTCCAACGCCTCCATCACCGTCACCAACTACCCCCAGCCCCGCAACATCACCGAGAAGGCCAAGGACCAGCTCATGGAGTGCGTGTGGTGATGGCATGGGGCTCACTTTCCTGCTAGGGCTCAGGGGTCCCATGGGTGCAGGTTGGTTTGGTTGTACTGGGGTCAGTGGAGAAGCCAGGCTGGAGCTTCTTGGACCCAAACGTAGCTGTGATTGCACTCAGGAGGTCAGGGGAGCAAAGCTGTGGAGATGACTTCCCTGCTGAGCCTGGCAGCCACGTCACCCCATGCACATCTCAAGAGTTTGGCTGTTCCCCTCAAGATACTGGCTGGGGTTAGTTTTTCCTGGGTGCTCATAGTAGGGGAAGCCATGTGGCCATGCTCTTCACAAAACTCCACATCCAGGGCCTCTGAACCTCACCTAGACCAGAGGGGCCGTGTCTGGGACCTCACCAAGGCAATGGTGGAGGCTTGTGGTGTGCAGAGTGGGCTGTGCCTGGGGGATGCTTGTCTCCCTTGAATATTTCTTCAGCATGTTGGCAGAGTGTAGCCTCTTTAAGAAGCCCAGTGTGGGTGTGCTGACCACAGTTTCCTCAAGAGGGTCAGCAGAGGGGCAGCTGCTGATCTCTGCTCTCTGTGACCAGAGATAGGACCCGAAGGAATGGCTGAAGCTGTGTCGAGGAGGGTTAGGCTGGAAATCAAGAAAAGGTTCTTCCCCCAGAGGGTGCTAGGCACTACCCGGGCTCCCCAGAGAATGGTCATGGTCTCAAGGCTGCCAGAGCTCCAAGAGCATTTGGACAAAGCTCTCAGAGATGCACAGGGTGGGATTGTTGGGGTGTCTGTGCAGGGCCAGGGCTTGGACTGGATGATCCCTGTGGGTCCTGTCTCACTTAGACTATTCTATGATTCTATGTTGTCCCTGTGTAGCTTCAGCATTGGTTTGCTGAGGTGTCCCTGTCCTAACGTGTCCCCCTGTCCCCACAGAGGCCAGACTGGGTTTGCCATTGCCATCAACCTGCTGTATGGGATGGCCTCTCTGGCCAGCACCTTTGCTCTGCTGCTGGTCAGTGAACGTGCCATCAAGGCCAAGCACGTCCAGTTCGTCAGCGGCGTTTACGTGGTCAACTTCTGGCTTTCTGCCCTGCTCTGGGACATCATCAACTTCCTCATCCCTTGTGCTCTGATGTTGGTGAGTCACCCCTGGCACCCCAATGCCCTCCCCATCAGTGGGAGTTCTGGGTGCTGCTCCTCTGGGATGTCTGTGGTGCAGGGAGAAGGACAAGGCCACTGGCATTGTCTCTGTAGAAGGGACCAGCAAGAAAGCTGTCCCTTGGTCCTGCTGGGAGCTGGAGCACAGCCAACCAGCTGGGGCAATTGCCTCTTGCAGCTGAGCACTTGGCCGTTGGGACTAGAAAATGTTAAAATCCGTGGGGTCTTAGAGAGGAATTTCCCCAGATCTGCCCTTCTGCATCCCAGTCTGCAGAAAGAGCCTCCTCTGGGGACAGCTGTGGGCTGCTGGTAGGACCCATCCATGAGGGATTGTCTGGGTCAGTGCAGTGCTGATATTACCCTGGGCCACTGGGACAAGGAGACTTCGCCTGGTGAAGCCAAATGTGCCTTTCCCCGCATTGCTGTGCCCCAGGTGATATTCCAAGCCTTCAACGTGCAAGCCTTCACCCAAGACAGCCACCTCGTTGATGTGATGCTAATCTTCCTCCTTTATGGCTGGGCCATCATCCCCCTCATGTACCTTCTCAGCTTCTTCTTCTCAGTGGCAGCCACAGCCTACACCCGTCTCACCATCTTCAACATCCTCTCCGGCACCGCCACCTTCCTCGCCGTCACCATCATGAGCATCCCAGGTGGGTCACTGCCCTCTGTACCTGCCCAGCCATCACTGGTAAAGTCCAGCCCCTAAGGGGGCTCTCTCACCCCAGGGCTGTTCCCACAATAGCCATAAAACCCTACAACAGTCCATTCCCACGCATTGAAAGTGACAAAATATGTTTGGTTTCCCTCTAAACTTGACAGTATCAGGGCTTTTTCTCCCAAACCACCAGTGTCTAATCCATTGATCCACCTGTTGTCTTTCAGAGCTGGGATTAGTGGACCTCTCCAAAACCCTGGATAAAGTTTTTCTCATCTTACCCAATTACTGCTTGGGCCAGTGCATCAGTGACTTCTACCAGAACTACGAGTTCATTCAGTTCTGCACCTCCTCTGTTGAAGCCATCTTCATCTGCAAGGCCTTCAGTGAGTGTCTACGTCCTCACCTGGCCAACCCCCACAGCATCACTGGGGGGTTGTGTTAGCTGGGTGCTGGAACTGGGCAGTATCATGGGGCCTCTGCCTGGGCAGTAGCTGCAGGTATCATTTCAGAGCAAAAACTTGGCAGCATATTAGAACATATATAGGAAGAAGTTCCTTAACTGGATCACCTTACTCATGATTTGGGGGAAAATGTGGGCTAGGGGAGGTTTCATAGATGAGTAAAGAAATCCCAAGATTTTGGTGTCCTCTGCCTTCCTCCACTGGGCATCTTCTGCCAGATTCCCTCCAGGCACAAGTCCTCTCGTGGGAAGCATTGGAAAGAGCTGTGGGCAGGGAGCCAGTGTGGGATGGAGATGAACCTGGCAGAGCTTTGGGCTTACAGCTTCCTCTGGAGTTCATCCACCTCTACCCAAAGTGTGGATCAATCCAGGAGTTGATTTTGTTTCATCTTTCCTCAGATATCAGTTATCAGATGAACTACTTTTCCTGGGAGACCCCTGGGATCGGGCGGTACCTGACCTCCTTGGCTGTCCAGGGTTTCTCCTTCCTCTTCCTCCTCTTCCTCATTGAGACAAACGTCCTCTGGAGACTGAGAACTCTGGTCTGTGGTATCTGCAGGCGGCGGAAATGGGTGAGTGAAGCACATGGGAGGGAGCTGTGCCCTCCAAGCCCAGCCCAGGAGTCCCTGTGAGCTGGAGATGGGCCCTCATCACTTAAAGCATCTTCCCAGGGAGCATCCCTGGAGCCAGGAGGAGCAAATCCTGTTAGGTGTATGCATTGGCAAAAGGAGGGAGGCATCCCCAGAGGTGGCTGATGGAAGGGATGGATCCTGCCAGGGTTGGGGACACTGGAAGAACCCATTCATCTCCCAGCAGCCAGGTGACACAGAGTGTGTCTTCCCTCTGTGTACAGGTGGCCCTACTGAACAGGGTGTCTGTGCTGCCAGAGGACAGGGATGTGGCAGATGAGAGGAAGAAGGTTTTGGAGTCACCACCAGAACTACTGTCGTCTCTCAGCAGCCCTCTGGTCATCAAGGAGCTCACCAAGGTGAGGTGACCTGAGCATCCTGCTGCCATCTGAGCTGTGTCCTCTTGGGGCTGGCAAAGCCACCGCCTGCCTTGCCGTGCCATGGGCAGTGACACGTGGCTCATGTGGGGTCTCCTCCAGGTCTATGACAGCCGGGAATCCCTGCTGGCAGTAGACAGGATCTCCTTGGCCGTCAGCAAAGGGGAATGCTTTGGTCTCCTTGGCTTCAATGGAGCAGGCAAAACCACTACCTTCAAGATGCTGACGGGTGACGAGAGCATCACATCAGGGGATGCCTTTGTGGATGGCCACAGCATTCTGGCCAACATCAAAAAGGTACCCAAGGCTGCAGGGGCGAGGGTGGTGTTGCACACTGTCCTGTGTTTGGCAGGCCTGAGCCACCTTGCAGGTGCCTCAGAGAGGACATGGTTGCAGTTCCAGAGGCGGAGACAATATCCCGGGGACACTGTGTCCTTGGCTGGCTCAGCTCTCCATTGTGTGGCCTGTGGAAGCAGTCTCCTCTTCACTGGGATTACAGATATGATACAAATGAAGGCCAAAGCTGGGGAGGGTAACAAACCCTTCATCAAAGGGTTTACCTCCATAGTTGGAAATGTGGAAAATAATGGAGGATGATCTCTAAAATTAGTGTGTCAAACCTTTCCAGATCTCTGCTAGGGGTCTCCTTGCTTTGGAAGAGGAAGAGATGAGCAGGGGTTAGGCTTCCAGTCCAGTCCTTCCTCTACCACTGTCCCAGATTTCACAGAATGTTCTGATTTGAGAGGGACCCACACGGACCTTCAAGTCCAACTCTTAAGTGAATGGGGATCCCAGACAAGGTCAGACATGCAGAACATTCCTTGAGAGCATGCCCCAAATGGCTTCCTTCCCTGAAACTGCTTTCTCGCATCCTCTTGTCCCTGGAAGTGACCAGGACATGGGGGAGGTGCCAGCCCTGCAGCGCTTTCCTGAGAGCCTGGGCACCCCAAAATGGTCCCTCACAGTGAGGAACCAGCTTGGCAGAGGTGTTGTGAGCCCACCCAGTTGCTGTCCAGAGACACATCTGTCCATCCCTGTCAGCCCAGCTGCTCCACCCATTTCCCTCTCGTTCCACCCATGGTTTCAGAGCTGCAGCTCAGCTCCCGTACCTCTTAGCAAAACCTCCCAGAGGAACAGCAAAGCCTGTGGGTGCTCAGAGACCTGCCTGTGAGCTGACTGCTGTCTCCTGTGGGCCCAAGGTGCAGCAGCGGATCGGGTACTGCCCGCAGTTCGATGCCCTCCTGGAGCACATGACGGGGCGCGAGACGCTGAGCATGTACGCGCGGCTGCGCGGCATCCCCGAGCGCTACATCGGCAGCTGCGTGGAGAACATGCTGCGGGGGCTGCTCCTGGAGCCCCACGCTGACAAGCTGGTCAGGACCTACAGGTGAGAGCAGGTGTGGACAAACTGCTGTCCCTCCTCTTTTGTGATGCTCCCTGTGATCACTGTGGGTCTCTGTCCCTGTTCTTCTCTCCCGTTTTCAGCTTGAATGTTGCACTTGATCTCACAGGTTGTTTCCAAGCTTAACGATTCTGTGATTCCTCTGCAGCGGTGGGAACAAGCGGAAGCTGAGTGCTGGCATTGCCCTCATTGGCGGCCCCCCCGTGATCTTCCTGGATGAGCCCTCCACTGGCATGGACCCCGTGGCCCGGCGCTTGCTCTGGGATGCAGTGACACGGACACGGGAGTGTGGCAAATCCATCATCTTCACCTCCCACAGGTGATGCTTCGCTGGTCAGGGCTTGGCATGAGAGATCAGAGAGAGTGGTGGGATCTGAGGGATGGGGACACACCTCCAGGGCCTGGTGGGTGGACATACACTGCCTGCAGCCACTGACTGGTTTTATCCAAATCTCCCTCCTCCAAGAATCCAGAGAGAAGGGAATACACCTCCAGCCGCTTCCCAGAAGCTTCTGCTTGTGTCCTGGTGCTTACATGCCCAGAGAAGCTGTGGCTGCCCCATCCCTAGAAGTGTTCAAGGGCATGCTGGACTGGGCTTGGAGCAGCCTGTTCTAGTGGAAGGTGTCCCTTCCCATGGCAGGGGGTGGAATGAGATGAGCTTTCAGGTTCCTTCCAACCCAAACTATGCTGGGATTCTCTGAACAAGTCCTCTCCTTCCTGCAGCATGGAAGAGTGCGAGGCGCTGTGCACACGATTGGCCATCATGGTGAATGGGCAGTTCAAGTGCCTGGGCAGCCCCCAGCACCTCAAAAGCAAGTTTGGCAGTGGATACACCTTGCTGGCCAAAACCAGGGGTGAGGAGGAGGGCGAGCTGCAGGCCTTCAAGGCCTTTGTGGAGAAGACTTTCCCAGGTACTGTGAGCTGCTGGAGTGGTTGTCCCCAGAGCAGGGGCAGGGTGCTGGGTGTGAACATCAGCACATTCCCTAACACAGAGCCTCTCCCTGCTCCATTCCCCAGGCAGTGTCCTGAAGCACGAGCACCAGGGCATGGTGCATTACCACTTGACCAACAAGAACCTCAGCTGGGCACAGGTAAGGGGGCACTGGGAACCCTTCTCCTGCCCCTTCCCCTGTTCTTGGTGCTTTGCTTTCCGTGGTGCATCCTCCCCACGCTGTGTTCCTCTCTGGGAGTGTGGCACAGGTGGGCACGGATTCCCCATGCTGGCACCTCCCTGCTCCTGTCCCTCAGCCCCAGGAACCTCGTGGCAGTGGCTTCAGATAGTGCTATGTAGGCACCGTGTGGTCCCACCAAGGCTGTGGGCAGCGACCTTCCCCAGCCACTGATCCTGAGGGGTCCCAGCCCAGGGACACTGATAAAAACCCACAGTACAGATACAATATGTAACCCTCTGCATACAGTATACAATCATGTATAGAGTATATCTAGTACATCTCTCTGTCTATATGCTGTCTATATGTACGTTGTCCATATGTAAATACATGGATACTATATACAGTTATTCATAGTATACATGTAGTTTTCATATGCAGTATCTAAGTATATATTTATATATCTGTGTGCACTGTATGTAGTGTATATAATATAGTGTATAGAATATATATAGATAGTACACAGGATACAGATTATATAAAAACTATGTATAGGAGTATAAAAACTAGAGAGAGTGAGTTTATAAATATGTATATTATATGTACATCAATATAAAAATTATGTGTATGCTAGATACAGATAGTTATATATAGTGTATATAGTATCCTATGTTGTTATTTCTATATTATATAAATATTTTATATATATAATGTATTAGCAGAAACCTTGAGCAGGGATTCAAACCCAGATATGTGTGTATATATATAAATACATATATATATGTATGTATGTATGTATTTGTATATATGTATATATATATATATGCATTTATTACATATGAACGTGTAAAGCAATCATATCCACAGCATATATTTTTAAATGGTGTCAGATACTCCTGGCTTCCCTCCACTCTCCTACCAGGGAAGGTGTCATTTTCCTGGGTCTCTCTGGAGAGGAAAGCTTTCCCTGCTTTCTCTGTCACAGCCTGGGGTCCTGGGAGTCCCCCCACACCAAGTCACACTGCCCTCATGTTCCTGCCCTCCCTTGCAGGTCTTTGGGGCCCTGGAGAAAGCCAAAGAGAAGTACCGCTTGGAAGACTACTCGGTGAGCCAGATCTCTCTGGAGCAGGTCTTCATGAGCTTCACTCGCTTCCAGCACTACACAGAGGACAGAGGGAAATGAGCCCCCGGTGCCCTTCCTCACGGACTGGCCCTCAGCCTATACATAGTATATATAGAGACAGTAATTTATATATCGGCGTGTCTTAAATACTGTATAAATGTAACACTTTTCACCGGGGAGGGGTGAGAGGATGGCAGTGCTCCTGCTGCTGTCAGCGCCTCTGGGCCTGTGTGTGTGACACTGCCAGTCTCCTGCCTTCATCCATCCATCCATCCAGCAAAAATAATCTGCCCAAAAAGCTGGGAGGAGCCTTGGATGGGTGGGGAGGGGTGTTGGACTTGGGCTGGCAGAGGAGGAGCGGGATCCCCTTTGCTCCTCTCTTCTCTGCCCTGCTCACACCCAGTGGGATGCTGCCCCGTGGTCCTCACCCGCATGTCCATGTGTTGTTAGGTGGTTGCTCGTGGTTTAGCAGGAGGCTGTCACATAGCTCAGATCCAAACCGTCCCTGGGGTCAGCAGGATGTGCTGGGATTGCCTGTGGGAGCACTTTGTGTCCAGCCAGGGGGGACGGCTCAGCTCCTGCCTGGCACCTGCAGGGCATGGAAAAGAGGAGGCTCTGTCTCCTTTAAGTGCTTGGGAAAACTGTCTGCTCCTGCCTTCTTGCCAGTCCTGGCCCCAGGAGTTGGCACTGGCCCCAGCCATGCAAGGGGAGCTGTGTGGTGCCAGGAGCTGGCACTGGGTGAGAGGTAGGACATGGTGCTGGAGCGGTGCCCAGAGCTCGGCCCCAGGAACAGCACGTGATGGGCACGGCGGGGGAGCAGCGCTGGAGGCAGCCAGGGCTGCCCAGGGACACTGCTGGGACGGCTGAGAGGTGCCACAAGGTCCCTGAGGACGCTGCTGGCTTGAGTGAGAGGTGCTGCAGGGTCTTAGCTGTGCTCTGTAGGATGGGTGTGAAGTGTCACAGGGTGCCCAGGGCCGCTGCTGGCCTCAGCGTTGTGCCCATACAGGGGCTGTGCCAGCAGCACTGCCCCATTGTGCAGTGCAGCCATGGGACCAGCATGAAGCCAGCGATGCCCTCGCTGTGCCCATGTCCTGCTGAGCTCACCCCTTACACCCCACACAGCTCCAACCAGACCATATCTGTCCTGCATCCCCCTCCTCATCCCCATCCCCTCTGCCCCTCACCAGGCTGTGCCAGCAGCAGGCAGGGAGCAAAGGCCCTGTCCTGCCCCTGCCTGGCTCCAGGATACTGCTGGGCACCAGCATTGCCAGTCCTGCCTGGGCCCAGTTAGAGGAGGCAACTTCTTTTTGGAGTTTCCCAGTGGCTGGGTTGGGGTTTTTTTTGTTTGTTTGTTGGAAATCTGTGTTGATTCTTGTCTGTCCTTAACTAGTCCCTGTGTCACCTGGGGCAGCCCATCCGGTGCTGCCCCATGATCAATGCAGAGCTATTTGCACTATAGTACTACACACAATTGCACATAACTAATTAATATTTATGGAAAGGGGGGCTGATTCCCTCCCAGTGATTGCATTGTCAGGGGTTGGGTTATATTTTTGGGTTGGGTTTTCATTTTTTTCCTTGTGACTGACTCATTCTTTCCTGTTCCATTTCTTCCCTTTGCCTAATGTTGTTGTTCAGAACAATGGTGCATCATGTTACTAAGAATTTCCCTGGATCTTAAAGATGTGTGTTTTTATTAGTCAGCAGCCAGCAGGTGAATGGCCTTCCTGGACACCTTGGAGTCTTTTGGAGCTGCTGGCAGGGAGGGATTGCACCTTGGGAGCATCCTGGTGGGCAGCAGAGCCAGACACTGCCAGGGCATCATGCAAGGGGGGATCCCAGTGACTTTCCCAGAGAGGGAAGAAAAAGGGGAGATGCTTTTTGCTGGGAGGGTGGCTGAAGTGCTGAAACTCCCAGTAACTGTTTTCTGGAAAGGGAAGTACAGCAGGATATAGTAGAGCCTCCCAGGCTTTGCATGGGATGAGGAGCAGTGGGAATGTGGAGGTTTCAGGGGGAGAAATACAAAATTGCCACGGGCTGGCAGTGACCTGAGCACAGCAGCAGCAGTCCATGTCCTGCTGGCTCTGGTGCCCCCTGCAACGCTTGGGTGGGGACACGGGAGGCTGTGTAGCCCCCACACTGCCCATGATGCCGTGGCAAGGATGACATCCCCTGGCCTCAGCCCTCCATCACTCTGGAGCCACCCTGACCTAAATGAAGGAAAGGTTATGGAAGCAGCATTTCCTTGTCCCAGGAGGCTGTAACACCCTGCCTGTCAGCCAGGCAGGCACTGTGGGCTGTGCATGGTGCTGCTCCTAATTTCAGTCACAGCCACAGTGCCAGGCATGCCAGCCCAGGGCTGGGAGCAGCACCAGGACTGCTCCGTGGGCAGGTGCTGCCAGGGGCACAGCTGCTGCTGGCACTGCTCTGGCCTCCCAGATGGGAGAAGCAACACAGCTCCTGGGCAGCTTCTCCTCCCACTGGCTGCAGTGTGGTTGTTATTCCCATCATAGGAATAATAAAGATGATTTTTTTTTCCAGTGGGTGTTTCCTGGCCTCCTTTGGAATCAGACTGTGCTGGCCTTCTGCTCTCTGCTTGCGGGACAAGGACATAGGGGTAGAGGGGTGTCCTACAAAACCAGAACTGGAAAAGCTTGGAAAAGCCCAGCAGCTGAGCTTTTTTTTTTTTTGAGAAGTTGGGGTCCCCATCCTTTCTACCTCAGGCAGCCACAACTACCCTCTCTCAGCTCCCCCAGACAACCACGGGTGAGGGGGAGACCTCGAGCCTGGTGCTCAAAATGCCTTTTGGCCTCCATGGCAGTGGGCAGCTGGACCTAGCACTCCCATTCCTGCAGATTTGCCCACCTACATGCTACAGCCCAGCTTTGGAGCACAGCCAGAGTGCTTAGCCCCCCACAGATGCCCATATGCTCCCCCCCTCAATCCCAAACACCTCAGACAGCACCAGCCCCTGGCTGAGCCGCAGGAGATGAGGCAGCACTGGGGCAAGAATACAGCTGCAAGGAAGAGGAGCTCCAACTCCCTGAATCCATAGAAGCCAGGTTCCCAGTGAGCCACGAGGCAGCTGGAAGCATCCCCTGTCCAGGGCAGGATGCTGTACCCTCAGCTTCCCCCTCTTCCCCATCCCACAAGCGCGTCTCCACGGGCAGTTTCAGCGCTTTATTGTCTGGCGGTCCTGCTACAGCACCCCACTGTCCTCCCTGTGGCTATGGCGGCAGGGGGGGAGACTCTCCCCCGTCCCCAGCGTGGCACCACAGTGTCCCTGGAGCTGGAGGCTGCAGGAGCTGCAGCAGTCCGAGAACTGGCACTTAAGGAATCCTGGCTGGGGCCGCACGCTGCTTTTGTGCCGGGCACAGGCAGGGCGCGTGGCCGGGCATGGCTGTGGTCCGGTCCCGCTGGGCTGGGTCACTCCACTTCGGGCATCTTTTAAAAATGTGGTTCAAAAACGCCACCGATTCTGGGTTGTGACCAGGCACTCGCAGCTTCGTTTCTCTTGTGAAGAAACCAAACACAATCTTTTCTTCCCTTTTATGAGCAGTTCTCGATTTTGGCCAGAAATTGCTGTGCCCACCAGTCCTCCAGGTCGATGGGAACAAAGTCTGAAAAAGAGGGGAAGGAGAGAGGGGAACAGCTGGAGCAGGAGCAGAGCTCTGGGTGCTCCCTTCCGAACCCCAGAAAAAAATAACCTTGGAATCACAGAATACCCTGAGCTGGAAGGGACCCATAGGGATCATCCAGTGCAGCTCCTGTCCCCGCACAGACACCCCAACAATCCCATCCTGTGCATCCCTGGCAGCGCTGCCCAAACACTCCTGGAGCTCTGGCAGCCTCGGGGCTGTGCCCATTCCCTGGGGAGCCTGGGCAGTGCCCAGCACCCTCTGGGGAAGAACCTTTACTGATCTCCAATCTAATGACAACCCCAGGTGTCCTCCACCCCTGTGCCATGTCCCCAAAAGGCCAAACTGGGTTTACAGGGACATTCTCTTCCTTGGGGACCTCTCAGTCGCTGCAAGAGCCCTCAGGCTGCTGTCACTGCCCTGACTCCAGGTGCCACCAGACAAGTGTCCCCATGCCCAATTGGTCCTGCTGGCCCCAGGAGAAGCAGATCCCCACAGGGGGCTCCTCTCTCTCTCTGGCATGATGCTGAACCCTTCGGTGGCAGGAGAAGGCCTGAATCCCAGAGAAGTCAGTAACACGGTGGAACATCCAAGGGACACAGTGGGACATCCCCAGCACAGTGCCTGAGCCCAGCTGTCTCCCCCAGCACTCCCAGAGTGACCTCAGCACTAGCAGGGACAGACCCAACCAGCCCCTCTGGCACCTCCAGCACTGGAATCCAAATCCTCCTTCCACCACAGCTCTGTTCAGCCGCTCACTCCACCCCAAGCCTGATGCCCCCCCAAAGTGCCACAACCACTGCCCCCTCACCTTTGAGTCCGGGGTTGGGGGTTTTCTCCACGTACTGCACGGGGCCGCAGGCGCTCTCCCCGCTCCGGCTCCCGTCCAGCTGCTGCTCTACCTGCTGCCAGGCTGGGGAGGGGGAACAAACACTGGGTGGGTTTGGGATCCCAATGTGAGAGGCTACAAGACAGGAGCAGGAAGCGGAGCAAAGGAGGGCGAGTCCCCAGGCTGGGGACTCCACCCCTGCCACTGATGCTCCCAGCACATCTGTACTGGGGAGGGACTCTATCTGCTCCAGCTCTCCTGGGCACTGCCCCAGGGACCCTCTGCCCTCACCTTCATAGACAAAGCGGACATTCTCCTCGTGGGCCAGGGTATAACATTCTTCAGGGGCCGAGATCTGCTGCAGCAGCAGTGGGGGCCTCTTGCCATTCACTCTGTTGAAGACGAGTTTCTGCGCTGGGCTGTGGAGGGAGGGAAGCAATAAGGGGGTGAGGGCACAGGCAGCTCTGCCCACCTCAGCAAGAACTGGGGCAGTTCAAGTGTCCTGGGCTGCCCCGTGGTGCACACACTCGCCCACAGCTGCAAGACCCAGCTCCCAGGGATAGGGGATTCGGACACAGGAGGGGTGCAAGGGGAACTTCCTGGGAAAAAGCACCACCTGCCCATCTCTTACCCATTCTCGAACCTCCACCAAGTGCAGATCCTAAGAAAAAGAATCTGCCACCAAAATTGCAGGAATATCAGGAAATAGAAGTGAAATCCAGTTAGGTACTGGACAGGGGATGTGCCATCCTCTGCAGATCAAGCACCCAGGTTCACTGGAATAGCTCTGGCCCCAGCATGTCCCCAAGGTGCCCCAGGACTGGGATGTAACACTGTGAAGTGGGAGCAGGTCTGGCCTCCTCAGAGCTGGGATCCCCTCTGCTGAGGGGCATTTCAACCAACCCCAACCCTGGATGCAGCAACACCCACCAGAGCTAAAGCAAAAACTTTAGGGGACGAGACCTGTCAGCATCTTCAATGCAAAACTTCAGTATTTTGGCTTTTCTACCCAGCTCCAGGGCAGAACATGTCTGCAACAGCCACGTTCCTCACAGGACAAAGTCTAAGGGGCCCTAGGAGTGGGTTTGGAGAGTAGGAAGGACTGGGAGCAGGCAGCTCCTGCAGATCTGCAGGCAGGGGCTGGGAAAGGCAGTGACTCTCAAGCCCCCACAGCCAGCAGCACTGGGCAGGCAGGACCAGGGCAAGCGTGGCTGAAGCCACTCCAGTGAATTTCAGTGATCCTGGAAAGGAGAAGATCTAGAGCGGTGGAGGGAGGACTCATCCATTGCTTGGAGCTGGAGAGGACGTGCAGGACTAGCGGGGTCCCACTGCCCTGTCTGGGTGTGTTTTGAGTCCAGCCCTGCAGCCAGGAAAGGAGTCTCCTTAGGGGTCCCACCGCCACCTCCCAGCCACTGGAATACCCCACAGCACCCAGCCAACAGCTCCAAGTATTCCTGCTGGACACTGGAATTAACCCAGAAAGTGTCGCCGCAGCTTTCGGGGCAGAGGGGATCGCTAGTTCCGCGTGGGCTCCGTGGGCGCACGGCGCGGCCAAGGCGGGCGGGCACACGGCGGGACCGGCGCTGGCCCCGCCGCCGGTTTGTGCAATCGGGGCC
>VXBI01011933.1:238023-277260 GCA_013397375.1 Toxostoma redivivum
TCTCCTGAGCCACACCAGACCCCGGCGCATTGTGCATGGGCTCAACCAGCACATCCTGCACCAGCCCCGAGCTGGCAGGAGCCGGCCCTGGCTCCCCGGCCAGATCCCCCTAATCCCCGATGGAGACTGACCTGCAGCAGGAACATTTCATGGCATTTTGGGAGCATTAACTCTTCCAGCTCTGGTGAGAGCCTCAGTCCTGAGGGGGGTCTGCAGCCCCTGTGAAACAGCAAACCCAAGGGCGTTTTGCTCCGGGGAGCAGCTCAGCAACTCCAGTCTCCCCTCTTTGGGAGCAGGTGGTGGAGGGGACAAAAAAACCTGGTGGTAGCCCTTTCCTTTTTTTTTTTTTTTTTTGCGGGGGTTGGAGTGGGGGGATCCAACCCACCCACATTCCAGAGCTGTTTTTGCATTAAATGGTTTGGTGCTCCCCCAGTCTGTGGCTCTTTGGGGTAGCCCTTTTGCCCCAGACCAGGTGATTTGGTGGGTCCTCAAAACCCCCACGCTGGTGTGAGCAGGGTGCAGCCACAGTGCTCTGGCACGGTGACCTCCAGCCAGGAGCAGTGACACAGCGCTGTGACCAGCCACCCCCCCTGCCTCTTCCCTGCCCAAGCCAGCACATGGATGCACTGCTGCTGGCTCTTGGCTTCCCATGGCGATTCTGAGGCTCCCCGGGGCCCAAAACCCCAAAGCACAGTCAGGTCTATCACCAGCTGGCCATGAGCAGGCATGGAGGGCTGGAGCATATCCCACGGCTGTGCCCTGAATCCTGTTCCACAGCCAAGCAGCCACCCAAGGGCCCATCCAGCTGTGGATGCTGAGGGAAGGTTACACTGCCCTAGGACACTCATGGGGAGGCTGATGTTTTGCAAACAGGGAATTGCATCAAGGTAGCTCAGCCAGGAGCTGCCAGGGCCTTACCCTGTGTGCCCTGGCAGCCTGAAACCCCCAGACACACCCAGCCAGCCCCACCTGCTGCCTGGAGTTCCCTGATCCACAAACCTACAAACTCCAGCTGGGAAGCAACATGGCAGATGCATGGCCCCCAGGGATGGGGCCAGGGATTGGACCCCAGGGATGCAACCCAGAGGCATAGGGCCACTCTGGGGTGTCCCAGTGTCCTTCCAGGAGGGCTGGTGCAGGAGGGAAGGGGGAACAGGACCTGGAGCCCAGCTTCTGCCCATACCCACGGCTGGGCTCCATGTAGTCACAGCACAATGCCAGTGCCAGTTCTTGCCCCACTGCCCCTTTCCAGAGCCAGAACAGCAGCCCCAGAGGGTGGCATGTGTCTCACACCAGAGCCCGAGGTGCTTCATGCCCGTGTTCTCAAGATCAGAAGCTGCACAGACAAGTGAGGAACCTTCACCTCAGTGGTGCAAGGCTGGATGGAGGAATGGCAGCTGCTGTACGGCCAGAATAGCAGCTCCTAACCACTGGAAATGCTCACTCACACCTGGGACCCCCAGCCAGCCTCTTCTAGCATGTCTTCAGCTGAAGGTGAACGACAAAGCAACTCTTCCCACCCTGACCAAGCCCACAGTAATTCCACCATCTCAACAGTTCCAAACTGTTCACCTTCATGTGCCCAGGCACCAACTGCACCCTAGAACAGGGATTTTTGGGGTCACTTTTCAAAGATCCCAGACACATATCGGGGTTTTACAGTTCATCCTCTCCCTCCATAACAAGGATTTGGTTCAGCACAGTATCCTGGAGGGAAAAGTGCCATGCCACCTGTCCCTGCTCCCAAAACCAGCTGCACCCAGTGGGCTCCTGTCCCTCCAATGCACCCATGGGCAACTGCACCGTCACTTTCAAGCATCTTGCAGCTGCATGAAGGTCACCACCTCCTCCCAGCCTGCGTAGGACAGTGGGACCAACCCAAGAAACATCACATCAGAAAGGTGGATGTGGAGAAATGCACTCAGTGACCAAAGACCTGAATCATCCCAGAGCAACCTGCTCCCTCCTCTTCCTTCCTCCAAGGAGCAGGGAGCCTTGAAGCTCTCCCAGGCTTCCCAGCCCGCTCAGGCTGTGCAGTGTTTTCCTGCCCTGCTCTTCCCAGGCAGACAGCTGCGGCCCCGCAGCCCCCGCTGCTCCGCCCTAATGGGCTCCGGCTGTCCCAACCCCACCTGAAACCACACACAGCCTTTGTTTCGGCCCTGGGAGAGGGAACAGACACTTCCAGAACCCCCTGAAGAAAAAGAGGAAAAAAAAACGGCTGTGTGACTCTTCCCTGACCAGGCTTTCACCTTAGCTCCAGGGTTTTCCAGGCTGCAGACACGATCTCATTTCCCCCTGCCCCCTCCCAGCCCCAGCAATTACTACTTAAGCTGTTAAAACAAGTGTGGCCAGTCTGGTACGAAGTGGAAAATCTGATCCTAGGGAAGTGAGAAGGCAGGGGAAAAGGGAGGTCAAGGGGAGGTGGGAGAAGGGGATCAGACAAGAAGTCTCCCTCCATCCCAGGATCACATCCCCCTTCTCTGCGGTTCCTGGTGCCTCCAAAGGCCACCCTGGTGTGACACTGGTGCTCTGAACTCCCTGCAGCATCTTCTCCCTTTCAGTTCCATTTGTCCCAGGATGGCTTCCATCTTGCTCCAGTCTGGGTAGGATGGGTGACTGCTGCCACTGCACTCGCTGCTCCCCCAGGATCACCCAGACCCAAAGAAGGGATTTAGGGTTTGACTGTACTTGTCCTGTCCCCGTGGAGCAGGGACTAGGCACAATTCCTGGCAAACTGTGGAGAGCCTGGCTTCCTCCAGCCACCTACGGGACCAACCCTGTTGGAGAGGAGTGTGTTTTCTTAGGGCTCCACTACCCACAATGAACGGTCCTGTGAGAATCAAGAACAGATTTATCTTCTGCATCTACAGGAAAGGAATCATGGCTCCCCAGAAAATGTAATTCAAGCTATTGTGTGGAAGACCTGGAAACGGGAATATACACCTGTACCACAAACAGTCCCAAATCCCCAGGCATGGGCAAAACCACCACATTTTTCCCTTCAACCTCTTCCCAGCCCACACAAAAAAAGTGTACAACTTCTCCTCTTTTCAATTGGTAGTTCAAAACAAACAAAAAAAACTTTAATTTATACAAAACAAAACCAAGTAGAATCAGTTAAACAACACTGACTGTACAAAGGAATAAAAAAATAAAAGGATAGTCCAAAAAAACCCAACTCAGGAATGGTACAAGTGTTGGAGAGCAGCTACAGACTAGTGTTGACATCAGATGCAAGAATCTTTTCCTTTTAAATTAAAAAATAAAGTTTGTTGCTGGGCAATCACTCCAGGGAAATCTTCCATCCCCACACCAGACAGGATCTGTGAGACTTTACAGGGTGACAAAACCTAAATAACCACAGGGAAACAGCGTGGGGAGGTGGCACACGTGGCACAGTCAAACCAAGGCAGAGGTCCGGTGAGTTTTGAGACATGCAGCAGCTTGGTGATTTCAGGAAGGATCCCTTTATCCCTCTTGTCGCACACCGGCGCCGGGGCCCCGTGGTGCCCGGGGGCGATTCCCGGGAGGAGCCTCTGCTGGCGGTGCCCGTCACCTGTTGGCCGTATATCCCTGTGCTGCTGAGCCAGCGATTGTCTTCGGCTGTGTGTTAAGTGATGGGAAACAGGTGCCAGCCATCCCAGACAGGTTCTCCAAATCCCCCAGCCTTCGTGCCACCGGCACGGCCCGGCTGCAGCTTTGCTCTTGAGCCAAAGCACCCCTTCAAAGGATTCCTCTCCCCCTCCACCTGCCTGGGGTTTAATTCTGTCCTCGCTCACTTGAGCTGGGTGATAAAGCATGAGAGAGCCGAGCCAAGAGACCTGCCCGTGCTGTGCTCTGCAGAGAGGGGAGGGGGAAGCCTCTGGCACCTCCCAGGTCGGCTTTGGAGCAAGGGAAGCGATGTCCCTCCAGGGGGACGCGTCCCTCCTGTCCCCTGCTGTCCCCCTCTGTCCTGGGCAGCCCTAAACACAGCGGGTCCGTCGGCCGTGCGGGAGCTGCAGCGGCTTCATTCTGCCCACGCAGTGCCCCAGGCTGCCGGGAAAGGGGAGCAGAGCAGGATGATCCCAGGAGGAGATGGCAGCACTGTACACTTCACTTGTTACCATGCTACTCACGATCTACACACCCTGGTCACCTGTGAGAACCCGTCACCACAGCCCAGCCTTACTGCCAGGCTGCCTTAGCTTCTGGGTTAAGGGCTGGGTGCTATTTCTCAACTTCCAGGTAAATTTCCAGCACAGGACAGCTGTGGAACAAAGCCAGGGAAGCAGGTGAACTTGCCTGACAGAAGGTCCATCCCAAGCTCTTGCCCCTCCAAGATCCAGGAGCCAGCCCATGGAGCAAAGCAGTTGGCTCTCCTGATCTCCTGGGATTGCCCCAAGAGCCAAGTGATTTTGCCTCTGAGGGACCTGGAGATTGCTGTTTCCCCACCCCAACCTTCCATCTTTCCAGTCCCTGCTCCTTCATGCTCCAGTGGGGAAAGCTGCTTCTGCCCTTTCCCACTTTCATCCAGGAGGAGCCACAGCAGCATGAGCTCAGGCAGCATCTTTGGGAAAGCAAAGCTGGAAGCAGCCAGGATTCAGGGTCTGTCACATGAGATGCTGTCATGGATGGAGGGCACTAGAAGCAATGGCTGAGGCTTTGCAGCAATAAGGGACAAAATTCAGCATTTTTCCTCTGCTTTAGGCACAATGCTTCCACCCCCTGCTCCCAAATTGCCAATGAGAAAGCATGAAGTGAGCAAGGCATCAGTCTAATCCCAGAGCTGACTCTTCCTCCTGCCTGCCAAAACATGCCAACCCCCCAGGACCCTGGCCTCATCACTCTGCTTCTCCATGCACTGCCATCCCACCCTGCCTTCAGCACTCACAAGTTCTAGGGAATGATGGGAATAGAGCAGCTTGGGGCATGTTCCATATCAATTGTCCTTTCCTTCTGCACATGTAGTATTTAAAAACACTAGCATGAGTCCAGAGGTGAGGGAAAGTCTCTTAAAGCATTTATGTTTTCATTGGAAAATCCTCCACTTGTCCCCTTTGCTGACACTGGGAAAGTCAATCCAGTGCTTGTATTTACATGGCTGCATAAAATTTTCCCTGACTGCTTCTTAAAAAAACCCTTAAAAAACAAGTGATATTTATATATATGTATAATATTTACATAAATAAGCGAAGGCGGCGAACGGAGCACTGCCTTTCCCCTTCCAATTGGCCAACTCTTGCCTTGTTTTCTGGTTTTTTTGGCAACAGCAGGTTAACATCCTGGTGAAAACTGTCATTAGTCCCTGTTCCTTTTTCTTCTCTACATCCAACAATCGCTATTGCACCAGCAATCTGTTCAGGAGGCCAAGAGTTAAAGTTGCAGCACAGACTCTCCTTGCCTACTCTCTTAAGCCTCTCAATCTTCCATTAAATCCACTGCTCCATTGAGACTGGATGAGCTTTTTTTCCCCTTCCCCCCTCCCCAACCCGGCAGCTGCTGAATTTTCCACCCCAGGCCAAGAGGCAAAGCCCAAAGCATTCTTGGAGGGTCACTTGGCAGATCCTCTCCCCGCCAGCGCTGCGGGATCCAGCCGGCACCATGCTTCTTCCTATGCCAAGCCAAAACGTGAGCACATTCCTAACGCTTGTGCGTGCCATTGGAAAAGCAACCGTGGCCCATCCGAAAGGATCCAGGGAGAAAGGGTTCGGTGTGCAAACAGCTGTACATCGGTGGGTGGGTGTGGATCCGACACGAGCTCAGGGTGCCCATCCTGCTAAGAGATCTTGCAGTTGTTGCGTGAGCAGTTCTGTGGGGGGCTCTGGGGTGGCCGGATGGATTTGGATCTCTTCAAGCTGTTCCCTTTGCTGCTGCTCCCGCCCCCGCTGCTGGCCAGGGAATAGGAGCGGCCGTGCATCATCACTGCGTTCATCCCGTTGGCCATGGAGAAGGACTTCAGGTGGCTCTTGATGGTGACAGGCAAGGGCAGCTTGTCGATGAGGTGCACCGGGGTGCAGGACACGATGGCTCGGCAGCACAGGTCCTGCAAGCTGAACACTGGGGGGAGAAAGGACCACACAGTCAAGGGCCAGGAGATCTCCTGGGCTGCCCTTCCCCCACAACTACTCCTTTTGCTGCACAGCTCCAGCTCCTCAGGGAGATGTGTCAATAATGATTGCACAGGAGCTGGGGGTAGGGAGCAGGATATTTAGGACAAAAGCTTGGGAAATCAAGGTGAGCTCTGCTGCTGAAGGTTTGTGCTTTGCCAGACACCAGCTTTGGTGTGAACACAGGGTTAGGGCACTGCCAGCCCTGCTCTGCTCAGCACCCGGGGCTGACAGGGCCTGGCTCACATTCCTGACAGACACCTGGCTTCTCAACCCATCCTCTGGCAACCAGGATGTGCCTGGGAAAGAGGCAACAGGGTCAGCAAGTCCTGAAACAGAACAGTGTCACCTGGGACCTGCTCAGGGGGCAGCCCTCTGCAGAACCCCTAGGCCACAGAGACCCCAACAAGCCAGAACACCCAGAACACCACTTTGCCCTTTCCAGCTTCCCAGCATCCTCCCAGCTCAGCGTGCACCATGGGAGCCTGCCTTGTGAAGTCCCCTCTCCTTGCCGGGGAATTCGCAGCCAGGGGCCACAAGAGGGCACTCGTTATCCTCCCGTCTGCCTGCTGCCAAAGCCATGCTGCCACTCCCGGGCACCAGATCCCCATTCCCTAGGGAGCCAGCCCTCGGTTCACGGAATCACAGAATCACTGATGTTACAAAGGTCTTCTAAGATCATCGAGTCCAACCAGTCCCCCAGCACTGCTAATGCCTCCACTAAATCATGTCCCCAAGTGCCACATCTGCATCTTTTTTGAATTTGTCCAGGGATGGTGACTCCCCTGCTGTCCTGGGCAGCCTGCTTAAGTGCCTGACCATACTTTTTGTGAGGAAATTTCCCCTAAGGTCTAAGCCAAACCTCCTCTGGCACAATTTGAAGCTGTTTCCTTTCACTCTTTCCATTCCCAAGTACAGAGCCTGCAGTTAAAAATCCTGTGGAAAAGATTCAGGAAAGGTCTGTGCATTCAGCCCAGTCCCTGCCCACCATCCCTCTGTGACCTGCAGACCATGGCACAGCAGCCAGGTTGGGGACAGGAGCACAGGCAGAAAATTTGGTGACTGGGGCTGGCAAAACAGGATTTTCTCACCCTGGTGAGCAAGAGCTGAAGGTCCATATGACAGCAGGTCACCCCAGGAACACAGATCTGCTGCTGCTCAGACTGCAGTGGGACACACTGCTACCTCCAGCCAGGAATAATGTGAGAACTGAGAGCGTTCTGCTTCAAGCTACAGGTTGAGACATAATATGGAATCTGCTTGTGGTTTCCCTCCCTGTGGCATACATGCTTGGATATACGGAATAACCCAGCCCACTGCTGCGTGCTGACAGAAGGGATGAGGTTTAGTCCCTTTCAGCTCCTTGGGCACACTCTGCTTTCCTCCAAAACAAGGAAGACAGGCTCAGGCAAGGGCAAGGAGTGAGGTGCTTACACTTGCATTTATCCCACACAGGCATTTGATTGAAGTACTTTCAAGCCAGAAGCTTAATTGCCCTCAGCTTCATCCAGAGTAAGTGGAAAGGCAGATGATGCCCCAGAGCGCTTCAGGTCCTGGACACGCCGAGCTGCTCTCTGGAGCCCATCCCTACACCAGCACAGGCTCAGCTTCAGCTTGTCCAGCCCGAGGCATTTCTCCACGTCAGGTGGACGCACCTCCCACCCGGGCAGCCACAGCCCCACGGCCCCAGGGGAGCCCAAACTCCCCTCCTGGAGCAGCCTCCTGCCCACTGACCTCGGTTGGGTCTCCAGATCTTCTCCATGCCGTGGCGCATGAGGACGATGCGGGACAGCTCCGTGAAGGACTCGATGACGTTGAAGTTGCACAGGGGGCTCACCTCGAAGAAGGTCATGCAGTTCTTCTCGGCGTAGGCGCGTGCCTGCTCCGTGGGCACCTGCCGCTTGAAGGCCAGGTGCAGCCTGTTCCCCACCAGGATCCGAGGGACACCTGGGGCGTGCTGAACAAGGAAAGAAGTGGAGAAACCATGGCTACATCCAGCTTAGCTGCAATAGCAGCCAAGGGAAAAGAAGCAGAAGCTGCTCTGTGGCCAAGGAACTGCCCAGCAGCATCTCCATGTGGTGGAGATAACTGATCTGTCACCTCCTAGTCCATTCATTTCTGAGGGGACTTTCCCGTCTTTCTTGACCATTCCTGAGTCCTTTCCTACTACTCCAGATTTACACAGAGGTGGAAGGCAGACACTTACTGCTTTGCTCCACTTCTGACTGCACTGCTATCATGGCCCCTCCACAGCAGAGCTGTTCCTGTCCCCACATCAGGTAACATCTTGAGTGATACCTCCCCATGTCTCTGCTATAGCTCACTGCATGTGTTCTTCCATTCACTTACCTCATCTATTTCCTTTATCCATCGGTCTATCCCATCAAAGGACCAGCGATTTGTGATGTCATACACCAAGAGAATTCCCTGGTGGAAGACAGTCAGAAGCAATCAGGAAGTTTCATAGTAGGCAACGTAAAAGGGGCAGGACAACCCTGAAAAACCCCCACATGCAGAAACTGAGAAGCAAAGGGACAGAACATTGCTCCAGCTGCACCATTTGTGTGCTGATGGGGCAAAAATTGAGACAACAGGGTCTGCTAATGCAGTCCCAGGTCATTAGGGAAGGTTTTACTCCTGTTTTGGCTCTGGTATCCCCTAAATAATTTCCAAAGCTGCAATCTCTACGCAAGAGGAAGAACTGTCTCGGTGGCTGTATGTGGAGGAGCAAAACACACCCTTCTCTTGTCACAAATCTGACACAAACTCACTGAGGCAGAAACACCTTTTTTTTCTATCCCCTTAACACAGAACAGCTGCAGTCAGTGGTGAGGTGCAGCAGGACAGGAAGGAATTTTCAAGCACACCTCTCTTCTCCAGAACCTGTGTTACTATGAACCCTTTGCTGTCAAGGAAGATGAATAATGCAACAAGCACCACAAGATCTCCACAGACTGAGCTCCCAGGACTAGGATCCATCCAGACTTTGCTGAAGGTGTTTCCCACTGTCACTGCCACACTGGCAGAGAATGCATTCTTCAGGTCAGATGTACCTACAGCATCAGGTTCACATCCATTGTCCCTGAACTCTACTCACATCCATGAATCTCTTCCCAGTCACCTCCTGAGGTGCAGCACATGGTGCTGGCAGCAGCACAGGCATGACTCAAGGCAGGAAAGACACAGAGCAGCTCTGAGGAATCTCCACCTCAGCCCAAGCTGGGCTGGCAGGACCCAGGAGCATGGCCAGACTGTTGGCCACCACTGAGGCCCACAGCATCTCCCAGCAAGTGAGCTTTTCTTGAATCTGAGTATTTCTGAGGACAGATACAAGGAAAGTAGGCTGTGCCTGGCCCTGCAGGCACACGAGTGAGGAGCTGCTGCTCAGTACCAGCTGGGCACAGACAACATTTATGGAACTGTCCTCAGCAGAGCCTTTCTGCAACCCTCCTGTTATTTTTCTGACTTCTTGTCACTCTTCTTTGCAATCAAGGACATTCCAAGTGACAACAGGCACTCCAAGCTGACTTGGCAGAATCACAGTACAAGATGCCTGGAATGGGAACTAGGGAGGAGGAGATGATCCTGTGCTGAGAGAGGAGGAATCCAGCTGGGAAGGCAGCGCTGGATGAAAGGGAAGCAGAAGCAAGACTAAGGGCAAACCAAACCAGATCACTGAGCACCAAGTTCCACAGAATCAGCCTTCCCTGAATCAGGGGTATCCTCCAGGAACAGCCATCCCCTATAGCAAAGCCCCAGCATAAGTAGAGACCTTAAACTGGAAAAGGAAGGTCTCAGCTTTCAGCCCAGTCCTCCCTAGGAGAGGCCTGGATTGAGCACAGGGAAGGAGAGAGCTGAGACACTCCAAGCATCTGTCCTGGTATGAGCCAGGGACCAGGGAGCACCCTCATGTGCTCCTTTTACCCTCTGAAATGGAAGATGTGCTACACAGATGGGAAACACAAGCTACCCTGCCCTCCCAAACCCGAGCTTTGCAATCCTTGCTGCTGCCAACCCCTGTGGTGAACTGAGAGGAGACTGTGCAGAAGCTTGTGTATGGTGTATCTCAAATTAAAAAAAAAAAAAAAAAAAAAAAAAAAAAAAAAAAAAGAGGTCATTAACATGAAATGTGGAGCACACAGGAATGATGAACTGACATCTGGGCCACAAAGGCACCTGAAATCTCATAATAAAGTCACATCTGGAGCTGGCACTAGAACTGCTCCCCTCTCCTGGAACAGCAGCCATTCATGGAATGCATTGGGTGTGCCTCGACCTTGTCTGCCTTTCTCTCAGCTCCTTTGGAACAAGCAGCTCTCATAGCCTGACCAATTATGTAGTTTTTTGACAATTCAAATTCTTCCTTGTAGAACAATTCTGATTCTTGAGCTGTACCCCCAGGCAGACAGTCTCCACGTGAAGTTTGTTTTTTCTGTCCTCCCTCCAATATCTCCACATCTGCATTTGTACCCCCAGAGAAAGGCTCAAATGCACAAAAATAGAAGGGCAGAGGGCACAAAAGGCAAGTCAGGTGGGTTGGCTTCATGTTTGACAGCCCAACACAAAGAGCAAGCCCTTCACAGTCTGGGTTTGAGGCTGTTCTGTAGGACCTGAAGGTGAGTTTACATAATGGCAGAAGCATCTGTGGGGTGGGGGAAGAATCTTCAGTTTCCTTCAAAGAAATTCTGAAGCTCCTACCTAAAGTCCATAGTTTTTATAGTCTAATTTCTAGGACAGTCCAAAAACTTCATAATCAAAAGAAATTGAGGTTGTTTTTGTTTTGGAGGAGAAAAGGATCAGTTTCTCCTAGATTTAGAGAGGAAAAATAAGAAGGAAGTAATGATTTTCCATAATTAAAAAATCCCACAAAACCAAAGATACTGCTTCTCAAGGACCCAATCTGGAAATACCTACTAGCAGGATACATCACATTTTAATTGCATATTAAAAAAAATTACTCTGAGTTTTCTTTTAATTTTTCCTCTATTTGTTTTGATTTCCAGCTTCCAAGGCTGTATGTGAGAATTAATGAGAGTCAGGAAATAATGAAGCAAAGGGTTTGATGAGCCCCTTCCAAGACAAATGGCCAGCAAGATAAATACTTGCTACATTTCTGGATTGACAAGCTCCTTCAGCCAAGACAAACAGACCCAAGACTTAGTTTGTGATGATTATTTCTGCCAGCAAACAATAATGCTTGAGGAGGAGAGAGTTTTTAAGCTTGCTGGCAGCTTCTGCCTGGATCTTCTTTGAATTGGAATAAAGATAAAACTTCAGCAAAACCACACCCCTACATTCTCAGCAGGGTGGAAGGTCAAGACCATGATTTCTAAATGCTAAACATGACACCTTGTCTGCCAGCTGAGCCTCCAAGCCACATCACAGCTCCAGCACACATGTTTAGAGTGAAGATTGTCCAGGAAAGCTTCCCAAAGGTCAGAAGACATGGAGGCCAAGTTGCCCGTGCCTTGTTCCATCCCCCTCCTGCCCAGCTGGGCATGGAGCCCAGCTTGGAGCCCCTCTGCTAGGGGAGGAAGAAGGCTGCTCAACCCCTGGCCAGCTCCTGGTGCTGCCAGATCATCTCACACTGCTTCCAAGTAGCACTGGCATGCTGCAGACACCCCGCTTCCAGAGCAGGCATCCCAAACCCACTCTGGCATTGCCATTTCTGCCCTAGAGAGAACAGCACTCAGCCATGCACAGGGAGGGAGCTGGCTCCATCTCTGCACTCAGTTCCAAGTAAGATCTGTCAGGCTTTTTTAAAGTCTCCTTTAGAATAATGTGCACAGAATTTTAATTTCCTCAACTCGACAAATGAACAGCTTCCCATTTGCAGCCTAATTTTTCCTCTGAGTGCTTAGATGGTTGTCAACACCCTATTATCTCCACAGCTTTCAATTTTTAGTTTCACAAAGCCCTTTTGTACCATTATGTACCCCAGGTTCCCACAGTATGGATGAAAAGCTCCACGTTCAACTTCTCAGACCAAGGAAATCTGGACCCCTCCCAACCCTCCAACAGCCTTCCTTCTTTTCCTCCTCAGTCTGCCTACAGCTTCTACACAGGTAGAAGATGACTGGACTCATCCCCAGATCCATCTGGGGTCTTTTCACAGTTGGATTTTCAGAGTTCATTCCCACTACTGGGATTGGCACAACCATCAGCAACCAGTGACAGAAATTGCTACAAGTGCCCCACACAGTGAACAAGGAGCATAGACAGGCCACCAGTTATTGTATCCAGCAGCACATGTGGACACTCACTCTGCCAAAACCCAAATTTGCTTCCAGCAGGAGCTTACACAAAGATCTGTCCACATAGCTGAGGTGATGGTGACGAAATATCATCTTTGCCTGCTTGCAGTAGGTTTGGACCAGTTTTGTAAGCAAAAAGCTTTTAAAGGTAAGAGAAAATCAGCTTGCACACTGTCAGTGCAAAGCAGGCTTGTCTAAAAAGGCTTCCCAGATGCTTTAGGGGCTTCCAGTACACAAGAAGCTGCTAGGAACACATGCACGATTGCCAAGGACCTCAGCCCAATGCAGGCAGGTGACAGGGTGGCCAGGAAAATGTCACTTGCTGATATTCTCCACTGATGGAAAAAAGCTGTTGCTGAAGAAGGCTGAAGAGCCCCTCAAAGTGAATTTTCTGTCCCACAAGATGAAATAAACCTTAAACAAAAGATCCAGTGCTGACAGGAACCAGAACACTCTCTCTGCTGCCTGCTCTTGCACATCTCCATTTGATTGTGACTTTTCAGCTGGCACCTTGGACCTTGGCTCACGGGCAGGGACATCCTGCTACCAAACCTCTTCCCAACAGCACATCAGGGGGGTATTTATCACTGAGCTTTTGATAAGTATTTTGGCAGGCAGGGCAGGCTCCTCCAGCAGCTGGACAATCCCATCCAAATGACCCAAGGCAGGTGAGGCATTTGCATAAACCAAAAAAAGCCATAACAGAAGGCTGAATCTGTACCTGAGTCTGCTGAGCTGCCAAAAATCCACCACCTTCCTGCATACTAAGAAGCCCTGAACAGGATAACAGCAGCTCCTCAAACCACCTGCCTAAGCAGAACTCAACAATATTCATCATTTCTTTAGGGCTGCAGCTTTGCTGCAAGATGGGAGCATTTTATCACACTGTCTGGGTAGAGTTTGGCAAGCCACATTTTCAGAAACAGTTTAAATCACTGGCATATGAGGACATCAGGAACGATCCTAACACTGCTTCTTCCTGGCTGGATCAGGAAGCACCACCACAACTCTTTCTCCCCTCTGTGATCACTCCTGGAATAGTTTGCATTTGCTCCCAGCAGCCAGAACAGTCACAGCTGCTCGCAACAGCCGAGATCAGTGAGCCAGCTCTGCTGGAACGACTGCGACCTTGAAGCCGAGCAGAAAAAGAACAGAAGTCCAAGAGCAAAAAAGATTTCTGCAGCACCTTTAAGTGCACTAAATACTTTTCACTGTAGCCCATGCTGTGACAATTAACATAAAAATCCTTTTGCTACACAGCAAGCTCCAGACTGCCTGACTTGGCTCTGCAGGGCACAACACTACTTAGTTTCCATCTCTCCCTCCTCCCAGCAGTCACCATGACTGGCTGCACACTCCCCCTGCTCCATCAGCGCCCAGAGGCCAGTGCTCTGCTATCCCAGATACAAATGCTCCTCTTTTGTCCCAAAAGGAGATCCTGAAGTGATGTGCTCATGACCTGCTGGCCCAGCAGACCCCAACAGAGAAGGGCATGAAGTGGAAACTCAACACCTAGGGAAGTAAGAGAAAAGGAGAGGGGTCCCAGTCATACCAGCAGCACAAGCCTCCACCTGGAGCCCAAGAGCTCACTGTGTCCCTGATGAGATCAGATCTGCTAAGGCAGGGCAGGGAGGAAGGCAAGAAACTTGTGATCCTCACAGCAAACCCTGAAGCAATCATGCTGGAAAAAGGGGCTGGTTCTTGCTCAGAGCCAGCAAGGATGTTTCACTGCAGATAAATTCAAGAGGAGGACGTTCCTGCTGAACATCAAGTCACATGGCTTGGGACCCAGCCCAGTGGTGTGGAGTTGAAACTGGGGAAGGCATCAAGGTACTCGAGTCCTCTCCCTGGGGAGGGACCAGCCAGAAGTTCTGCTTGCTGTCTGGAGACTGTTTTTGTATGTTGCAACCTCTCCAGGGTCTACTTCAGAATCTTATCACTACACCTGAGAAACAATAAAGAGTGTATGGGAAAGTGAGGCATGCTTCCCTGGTTTGGAGGCACTTTTCATACCAAGTATTAAGCACTGGCTATTCAGACCTGGGTAAGGGCTGCCAGGCTGCCGAGCCAACTGCTCAACTGCCAGGCTGCTCTCACAGCCAACCTGTGCAAGTCCTCTCTGGAACCTCATTCTCCAAGCTCCCCTTGTGCTCTTAAGTCCTCTATTCAGTGAGAACCTTCCCCTAATTCTCAGCATGAAGGTGCTCAAGGCCAGTTTACACCAATCTGTTCTTGTACAAATATCACACTGAACTTCAAACAGAGCTTTTCCCATGCTGGCACCTTTCTTCTCTGCTGGATTTGTTCTTCCTGAGTTTTTAGCTTTTAGTTTAAATAAGCTGTTTCTCTTGCCTCCAAGGGGATTTGCGTCAGCCTTCCTACAGCAGAAGTCTTGAAGTCTGATGATTCCAAGACAGTAGAAAGGAAAGCAAACAGCTGCAGCTAGGAAGCCAGTACAGTACAAGCCTTGGATACATCCTGAAGGGCACACCTGGAATACTGCACTCAGCTCTGGGGCCTCCAGCATGAGAAGGATGTGGACATTTTGTAACAGTCCAGGGGGCCATGGAGATGATCGAAGGGCTGGAGCCCCTCTGCTCTGGAGCCAGGCTGGGAGAGCTGGGGGTGCTCACCTGGAGAAGAGAAGGCTCCAGGGACACCCAAAGGGTCTCCAAGAGAACTGCAAAGGGACTTTGGATAAGGGCATGAAATGAAAGGACAAGGGGAATGGCTTCCCAGGGCCAGAGGGCAGGGCTGGATGGGATATTGGGCAGGAATTGTTCCCTGGGAGGGTGAGGCCCTTGCACAGGGTGCCCAGAGAAGCTGTGGCTGCCCCTGGATCCCTGAAGTGTCCAAGGCCAGGCTGGACTGGGTTTGGAGCAGCCTGGGACAGTGGAAAGTGTCCCTGGACATAGCAGGGGGTGGAATGGGATGGTCCCCTCCATCTCTAACCATTCCGTAATTCTAAATCAGAGAACTCTGAAGCATTTCTATGTCTCTCTACCAAAACCACACAGGCGTGCTGTATTTATGCTAAGGCCATGCCAGAAGAAGTCAACTTCTGCATACTGAAAATAACTGGAGGTGTTGGAAGTCCATCCTTGCAGTCACATAGGCATTTGTTATTCAAAACAAACAGCCCTCTTGCTTTGGTTAACCAGAGAATAAATTTAGATACTTTCTTCTTCCATTGAAAGTTGTGGTGAGTTATTTAAGAGACACAGTATCTGTATTCCTGTTAATACAGGAATAACACTGGAACAGTATATGGGAGCCAACCACTTATTGCTGAAAACAATCTGAGTTTTACTCCAAGCCACCTGAAGAACACTGTACAAGGACTCCAGTCATTTTCAAGAGGCACCTTCCCTGTGCTCATCTTCTGGGCACTCTCAGAGGGCATGGAGAGACTTCCCTTGGGAATTACCTCTCCTCCTCCCTAGGCAGGCTTGCTCCTTAGGGCTGGTTTGTTGCTTTTAAGCACTGACTGTTTGGGCAGATCAGGATTAAGGCATCACAACAGCACTTTGGAAAAGGCATTTGTTGCAGGAGCAGAGGGCAGGTTTGAGCTACACCTTGCTGTGCAAGTAAGCTCCATCCCCCAGCATTCAGCAGTGAATGGCTCTCTACAGCTTCCTCAGAGGAGGTGGGAGCCAGGTGGGGATTGGTCTCATCTCCCAGGTAATAAGTGATAGGGTGAGAAGAAACAACCTCAAGTTGTGCTAGGGTAGGTTTAGTATTTAGTTTGTATTTTGGGGTAATTTCTTCACTGAAAGGGTGGCCAGGCATTGGCACAGGCTGTCCAGTGCACTGGTGGAGTCACCATCCCTGGAGATGTTAAAAAAAATCCACATAGAATGTGGTGCTGAGAGACATGGTTTAGCTAGGGCCTTGGCAGTGCTGGGTTACTGGCTTGACTCGATGATCTTAGAGGGATTTTTCAACCTTAGTGATTCCATGATTCTATAAAGTATTCCCATTAAAGGTCCCCCTGCCTGGCTGATGAGGTTCACTGTGTCTCAGACTCAGTCCATGGGAGGGGTAGGCCGTGAGATGGATGAGGCAAACCTTGCTGATGTTCATGTGAGAGCTCCTCCAGCAACACTGATAAAGACAGCTGAAGAAGGTCAAGCGCTTCACTTTGAGAAAGGAAGAGAAAAATCAATCCCTTGCAAGTCTGCAGGCAGCCAGGTACATGACACCTTGTGGCACTCAAATGTAGTGTCCAGGGAGAACAGGCTGCAGGAATGCCATGGAGTTGCTGTGCCAGTGCCTCAAACTCCATGCAGCTTCCAGACAGACATGTGTCTCTCCCCATCCAACCTGAGTGTTCTCATCACTGCTCATTTCAGCTTTGCCCTGTGTCCCAGTTTGCCCTGTGGCAGCAGGAGGTACAAGTTCTGGCATGTGGGCCCAGGCTCTGAGGATGCAGCCCTGCCAAGACACAGCACTTGCCCTCAGGAGCTCCCACATCACATCAAGGGGAGGAACCACTGTGCACAGTGGCTGCACACAGGGCTAAAAGCTCCCAGGTAGCATTCCTGGACAAAGTGGCTGCTGCTTTCTATTCCCAGTTTGATCCGAGCATCTGACACAGCAAGGTCTTAGATAGAGCCTGACCAAAGCTGAGTTCTGTGGTCACCTGGAAACCACATTGACCAGTTCTGCTCACTTCTACCTGGTGAGGGAAGCAATGTGGCCTCAAGCCCAAGGTTCCAAGAGGAGGCTGTGGATTCCTGATCTCTGAAAGTGCTCAAGGCCAGGCTGGATGGGGCTTGGAGCACACTGGTCTAGTGGAGGGTGTCCCTGCACGTGGGAGGGGGGTTGGAATGAGATGAGCCTTAAGGTCCCTTCCAATGCAAACTGTGATTATGTGATTGCAGTTCCAGATTTTTCTAAAATGTAGTAAAGGTTGAAAGAAAATTAAATATAGAAGCTGAAACTCAGACACAGGACTGAGCATGTGAACGAGAGATCCTGCACTCTCCCACTGCAGAACTCCAACTCTCCTTCCCTTGCACTCTTCTGCAAGCACCAGGAAATTTGCACCTGCTTCAAAGGAGCTGCCTCAAAGCATCCAGACCACCAGAGACCGTGTACTAACATGAATAAACAGGACACAGGGAGATCTCAACAGCACACCCCAGGTGAGGTGCTCCTATGTCTACAGCACAAGTGAATTTGCAGGAAGTTACAGAAAGAGAACATGGATTTTGCCAGTTAGCAAATCAAGGGTCTACAGATACAAGGAGCAAAAAGCCAAGAGTGGTAAGAGCTTGAGTAAAAGTACATTTCCCAAAGGCTGGGAATCTCCCAGGATACTGGCACGCTCAGGAGGCTGATATACAGCCTCAGACTCCCAGTGTTTAGCAGAAGAGGAATTTTCTTCAAAGTTTTCCAACTTGAAAACAACAGGGAAAATAAAGTAACTCATTTAACTTAGGTAAATTTTATCCTGGAGGGACCTTACTGTGTTCCTAAAAGGACAACAGCAGAACTGTGAGAAAGCATTATTAAACATCAATTTTCCAGAGGACCACAAGATTTTTGTGCTGTTGAGGATCTTGATGCTATTCTAGAGCAGGGCCCAAAGGAGAAACTCAAAATGTAACATTCTGCCTCATGTTTTGAGGAACACACATACTTTACGTTCCAATTGAGCTGCTCTAATTTCAAGTCTGCCTCAAACATGCAAGTAGGAGCCATCCCTATTTTTGGAACTGACTTGAAAGCAACACAGACTGGAAGAACTCCACTGGGAAAGCCAGTGCCATATTTAAACAAATTTTAAAACCTCAGAGTAGGAGCTCCCACACTAAAACTAAGGCAGATCTAGAGCGAGAATTGCCTCATCCTCTCTAACCCAAACCTCTCAACCCTCCTCTAGAAATTAAGACTGAATATTGTCTGCACAGACCTCTTCTGTAGGAGTTTAGCAAAGTCTGCCATTCACTCCCTTCTCTCCCACCACTTCATAAGAATAGAATCCCAGGCAACAAGACAACATTCAGTGTCTCCTGTCATCTACAGAGATCCTTTTGGTGATCAGTGCATTCCTCTTGAGAGCTCTTTACTATGGCAGGAAAGACTTACACAGCCTAAAGGAAAAGCAAATGTGTCCTATCAAAGCCCTGAGAGCAGCACTTACCTGGGCTCCCCTGGAGTAGGATCTGAAAATGGTGCAAAATCTTCCTTGCCCTGAGGTGTCCCTAAAACACAGGAAAGTTACACCTATGAGACATGGAGAATTGACTCCCATACTGCAAATCTCCTACTGGCCATAAAGAAATAAAATAAAAATCAGTGTTGATCTTGTCAGATCTTTAGGATGTGCATGGTAGGCTCTCCTGGGGAAGAACTGCTGGGTACATCTCTACCTTTGGGTACAGGTGGTCACTGTCATCGTGCTTCCCATGGAGAAGGTGCAAGCCCAGGCCATTAGGTTGCAGCACAACCTGATGATGTGTGAGGGTGTTAAGTCATGTTACTTCCCTGGGCAAAGGATTTTCTGCCTAGTTCCCTTCAGACCACAGCAGTTCAAAGTGAGTCTGCAGAGATCTCCCAGCCATGGATAACAGCCAACCTACATAGGAACACTCACAGGAGAAATTGCCTTGCACTAGGCTTCACTTATTTTTCAAACATATTAACCAAAAATAAAGGGAATTCTCCTTATATCCCAATCTCTGACAGACCTGGTCTATATACCCTACAGAAAGCTGAGGAACAGGAGTGGGGTACAATGTTTCTATATCACTGTGACAATAAGGGGCTTTTCAGTCACTATCATTTGTCCTGTCTGGACAAGGTGTAATTAAGTTTGACAATATTACCAGCACCTCTCAGTGCCCTTCTGAAGCAAGACATCAGAGCCCAGCACTCTGATTTAGCCAGGATATACTGAAATGTGTCAGACTAACCAGAGATACATTATGGTGTTTCTCAAATCCATTCCCTGGGCCAAGATAAAAGACACTTTAATGACCACTGAGAAGGCTGAGGAATCCCTCAGACCTAGATTTGCAGCTCTAGGAAAAACACACTGACCTCACATGCAGGACATTTTTTCAGATCTAAAGCTTTGTAGGATCCTGGACATCAATCTAACAGCCTGTGCTTACATGTCCTTCTCCCTAGACAATCAAATACTTGGTAAGTGTGGTAGAAGATTACACTAAGGCATCATCAATCAGTGTTATCAGCTTTTCAGTTTCTGTGCTTTTTTCCAGCTCAAGAATTACAGTATAAAAAGATGGTTTCAAGAGGGAAGCACTAAGTTACTACACACTTGGGGCTGAAATGTTAAAATAGGCATCTTACAAGAGAGACAAGAATGCAAGTGGCACACAAAAACATGGAGGTTAGAAGAGATAAATTAGTTGCTTCTGTTCTTTTTTGTAAGAAAAATGAGGACATTCAGCTTCAGAGAGCAGAGGTCTAATTAAACCACAAACGACACACTGCTAGAGTCAGTCACTGAGGCTGAGAACATGGAGTTCATTCGCATTTAACAATTCAGACGTGTTACTAATATTCCTGTTACTTGACCCAAGCATCTGTAAGGGGATATTTAACTCCATGTTTTAGGACCTGTGTCATTCCCCACTAGATCTGTGTGAAAACCAGGTAGGTACAGACTACCTATCCTTACCTATCCTGTCCTGCCCTTCCCTTCCTCTTTCATCTCCACAGACTGCTGTGTCAGCTCCTCAGCAAGTTAGACCTCAGACAAAGCTCAGCCAGAAGGACTCCAGGTGTCCCTCTGGTGCTGATAAGGCAGGGGTTACTCCTCCCATGCAGTGTTCTCCCATCTCTGTCCCAGTGTCTGGTCACTCCAGTCAGTCCTGCTCTACAGGGGTTCACCCTACCCTGATGCTGTGACATCTGTTCACAGCTCGTTTTAATGTTCTACTCAAGGCATTGAGAAATATCCTGCTGCTGAGAGACTAAGGGCTTCACCAGTTTTATTCCTCTACTTTCCTTCTCTTGTTTCTATTTATCATCCTTGGATTTCAGGAAAATCCACTATTGCTTCCAAAACAATACTAGCCCCTCAGCAATCAAGAGCTGTATGGGATCATAGAATGATGTTTCAGTGTGATGTTACACACCAACCAGTCCCACCCCTTGCCATGGTCAAGGGCACTTTCCACTATCCCAGGCTGCTCCAAGTCCCATCCAACCTGGCCTTGATACTTCCAAGGGATGGGACAGCCACAGCTTCTCTGGGCACCCTGTGCCAGGGCCTCCCCACCCTCCCAGGGTACAATTCCTTCCCAATATCCCATCCAACCCTGCCCTCTGCCAGTGGAAACCATTCTTCCTTGTCCTGTCCCTCCATCCCTTGTCCCCAGTCCCTCTCCAGCTCTCCTGGAGCCCCTTTAGGCCCTGGAAGGGGCTCTGAGCTCTCTCTGGAGCCTCTCCTTCTCCAGGTGAACACCCCAGCTCTCCCAGCCTGGCTCCACAGCAGAGGGGCTCCAGCCCCTGCAGCACCTACATGGCCTCCTCTGAACCTGTTCTAAAATATCCATGTCTTTCCTGCACCAGGAACTCTGGACAACAGAACTGCAGGTGGGGTCTCAAGTACAGAGAAATGATGAAAACAGTCAGTTATGACAACTGAATTCAGACTATTCCAGCAAAGAGCAGCATGGTGTTTGTGCTACTTGACTGACAAAAAGGAACCTTGTTTGCCAGAGTAACCTTCTGGTAAGAACAGCCAGGAAGTCCCATCACACATCCAGGGATGGTCCATGCTCTCCACAGCCTGGTACAGTGTCCCCCCACCCCCTGCTCACCTGCCTGAGCTCCCAGGCTTTGGGTTATAAAGGCTCAGAAACACTCACCAGAGTTCCAGCTTGACCCTTCTGCCGTCCAACAAGATAGTAGTGGTCTTGTAGTCAATTCCTGAAAAAAAAAACCAATGAAAAGCTGAGCAAACCCTGAGAACATCTTCAGAGACACACAAGAACCTTGCTCTGCCCACATGGAGCTCTCATTTCATGTTCCCTAAAGGGATGTGTTCTCTTCCTTGCTCTGCTGCCTCTTTGAAGAGGGACACAGAGACCTGAGAGGAAGAGATTTCTGCTCTATGGCAAAGACTGCTCTCATGGAGTTCTATCCCTCCTCCCTGAAAACTCCATTAACTCCTACATTGCTTCTGACTTCTTCACTGTGGTTTTAAACCACTTAGAACTTGAGCTGTAGGAGAGGTTGGATGGGGCTTGGAACAACCTAGGAAGGTGTCCCTGACCATGGCATAGGGGATGGAACAAGGTGAGCTTTAGGGCTCCTTCTAACCCAAGTCACTCCATGATTCTCTGAGATTCAGTGATTTGTAGCATTATCCCCTATGGCCATGATAAATTAGACTTTTGGGGGGTGAGCCACAGAGACAATATAGATACACCTCTGCTACATCAGCCTGCAGTCCCAGCATCTCAAACTCCACTGCCTGCAGCCACAGGACATTTGGGGAGATGTGACAGGAAGGCTGTCCAAAGATTGCTCTCTTCTTCTAAGCAGCTCTGGGGTGTGGATCACTGGTAAGGCAGGACACACTCCCCCCTTGGGAAGGGCTGAGAAGCAGCACAGATATCTGCTTTTGCTTTTCATAGAGCTCACAACTCACTCACACTAGGGGGGTCCACTACCTTCAGATACACAATAGATTTGTTACAACTGGGAGCCTGTCTCACAATCAGACTGAGAAGTTTAAAAAAAACAAAACCTCCCCTTGCAAGCAAGAGGCCCAAACCACACTGAACACAGCATTCCCTGCAGCCCCAGGCACAGGGCAAGAGGCACAACTGCACCTTCCACCTCCTTCCCAAAGCCAAGGGGCACCAGGAGCCCAGGAAAAGCAGCTTCTTGGCTCTTGTTAATAAGCTTCCAGTGTAGTGAATATGCATAAATAAAGCACAGAGCACCATTACTGCACACCCACTGAAGCATCAACTAATTTACAACCTTTTAATAAAGCAGAGTCACTTCCCTCTAATTACATCAACTTTAGTTTTTCTTCTTGCCAACAGATATCAAACTTTGAATCTCTATTACAACCCCACACTGTTGTGTTATGACCTGCATTTCCCTTTTCCTGCAAGGAGAACACTGCCCTGACAACCAAACAGACAAGTTTGTCAATAAAGCAAATGGATTTTTCTGAGTCACCCGCAGGAGTTCCCTGTTAGTGAAAAACGAATTAGATTTCAGCCTTCATAGGATGCTATAAAATGCAATAAAGATAATTATCTTAAATTCTCACTATTTCCAGTGCTGTATCACAGAAAATAGGCAGCTAACATTTTATCTTCCTCCAGAGACAAGTGAATGATCAGTATTTATTTTCAGGCAGATATAAATCTCTCTCATCCCCAGGATGGCAAGGAGTAGTGGGAGTAAGGCTGCTCTGCTATCAGAAGGGAGCATCCAGACATCTTCCCCTGCCAGTTCCTGAACCAGGATCTGATGGGCTGTTAGGGAAGGGGCTAATTAAGCCCATTGCTCTTTTTCAGATGCAAAATCCCCAGAGACTCTGCCCCCTTCTTAGGCACAAGAGCTCCCCGTCAGCAGAGAGTCCAAATCACCCTCAGTGCCAGCAGTGCACGGGTGGAGCAGTTGCATGAAAGCACCGCCGAGGGGGGGACAGGGACAGTTTTCAGGGCATGGAGGCCACATACTTCCAAAAATACCAATGCTCAGCTGAAACAAATTACTTGACTACAGTTTTTAAAAGGGAGAGAGTTCAGCTTAACTAGGAAGAGAAGGAAATTTGTTAATGGAAATGTCAATTAGCAGATGTCTCCACTGTGCTCCTCACCCACCAACTGCCCAACCTACATCCCCCAGAGGAACATGGGTTCCCTGTCCTCAAAACTCATGACTTGGTCACCAGAGAAATGCTTTAAATAATCCATGTTCATCTGAAACTACACCACATACTTTAACGCAGAGGAACACCAGTCTTTGGGCATTACACACACTGGCCCAAGGAGGTCACACACACTCCAGTTAAAAGCAAGCTGGTATCTGGTAATGGGCTGCACTTTTTAAACTTGCAAACACCCAAACTGAGACTAGGACTGAATTTACAAAAGGTTTTGGGGAAAACTCTGCCTACAAGCTCATTAATGAAAAACCTGCACAACTGCAATATTTTGGAGAAAATTTCAGCTTTTGTTTTCCATAAACACTCGGTGCATTAGGACAGCTCAAGGCGCTCCCTGGTTTTGGTCTGTTGTTTTAGCTGGGTAGCACTGAGGAGCTGCAGTTCACAAGCACAGCTCTCCCACGGCTCACTGGTGCCACAAAATCTGCATCAATTAGAGATGCCCTCAAAATCATGAGACTTGCCACGGTGGTAAACACCAGTACTGGCCCCTTGTATTTCAGTCCCAGTAACACACAACCGTGTCCTGAGCTGCAGCCCAAGGCACTCCCCCACTTACAGCTCAGGGAAGCTGAGCAGCTGAGCTCTCTTCCCCAGGCCCAGCCTACAGCTCAAGCTCAGCCTTGGCTCCCCCACCGTCCCAGGTATCGGGGACAGAGGGTCACAGCAGCCACTAGATGCCACCTCTGCACTGAGGCTGCTGGCAGTGTGGCAGTGCATGGCCATGGCCATACCATGGCCGCTCCTCCATCTTTACATTTCAGGCAGCTCAGACAAGCTAAGGGAAGCTTTTAGAACTTCCTTTTTGCAGGTGACAGAGTTGCCCCTACCCGAGCATCACCTCTGCTTATTGCCAAGCGCGGCTAATTTCGGGAGGGACGCTGCTGTGCCGGAGCGGCTCCGAGCCCACTGCCCTGACAGGGAGGGGCCAGCCCCAGCACTGGGATGCTCCTGCAGCACACACACCCCAGAGAAACGGCCCTGCCCGGCCCCGCAGAGAACACTCTTGTTTAAAGCGTATTTTATATCAACTGATCTCTTTCTGGACCGATATTACCATGATGCAACAAAGTGAACAAGGCTCAGAGAACAAGTCTGGGCTGTTCTCTCGGATTTAGCATTCAGGTCGACTCCTGTGTTATTTTTCCAGCCCTACTTTAGACTCCTGCTTATGCTGATGCCATCCCAGCCCCATTCCTGGAGCAGAGAGCCAACCTGGCACAGGGCACTGTGCAGAGGGATCTGCTGTACCACGCCTGATGTCAGATACCCGATTCTCCTCCACGGAGCTGGTTTCATGCAAGGCTCCATGGAATCCCAAGCCTTCCTTTCTCTCCTTTGCCGTAAGGAAAACTCAAGAAAGCAAGTAATTTTCCCATGGGAACCCACAGGATGTGTTATAGGAAACTCTGATCTCTTCCAAATTACTCATGCCCAGCACAACACACTTTGCATCAGTATCATGTGAAAACTCCACACCCAACCTGAGCTTACTTAAAGCTTTCACCCAAAAGATGACGCTTCACATGAATAGGAAAAGTAAAACCCCTCCAAGGGAAATGGCAGCTTTTTCCCAGCACTTGATCCTACTTTGTACCAGGCTGTTCCCTTTCCCCCTGGGAATTCATGGGTTAGACACAGGTGTGTGCCCACTCTGCCAAGCCTCTGCCCTGCATCTGCATGAGCAGCCAAAACACAAAGGAGGAGGCAGCAGCCAAGCAGGTCCATGGACATGGAAGTCACATTGGAAAAGGGAGAAACACAAGGGAGATTGTGCATTTCAGGCTCTCCCTTTAAAGAGTTTGATCTCTCAGGAAAATTGCTTTAAATAGCTCAAGTGAACAAAGCTCCATAAATATTTACTGCTGAAACATGGTGGCCTCTGGGTTTTGTGTGGATTCTTTTGTTTCAGAGAAAAGAAGACAAGTTTGCAGTTGCAGACTCACTAGGTGACTCTGCCCTAACACCTGGATGGGGGCCACAAGGGCAGCTCCCCTTAAAAAGGCAGGTTTGAGCAAAACCTAAGAGCAGCAGGTGCCTCTTTCCTCCTTTAGCTTTCCAAGGTGATTCCAGATCCCAGGGTAATGCCAGAGCCAACACCACATTTTAAGTTATTGCTCCAAATCAAGTGTCCTCCTCCAGGGATGCTCTAACGATCCAAGGCCCAACTAACAATTCCTGTAACTACACAGGCATCACAAAGGTATAACCAGGACTCACCCCACGACAGGGATGAAGGGCTCATCCCACATTAACCAAGCCATCAGCAGGTGTTCCTGAGACCTTCCCCAAAAGTACCAGCATCATCTCCAGTTTGCATCTGCAGTGTCTCTAAGAAGAACATAATTTATTCACAAATCTGGGGTAGAAGACATCCCAGGTGATGCTCAAAGATCTCTTTCCAAAGGAAAAAAATTAAAGAGTAGTAAAACCAAATCAATGTACTCAAGTGAAACACTGATATCATTTTAAGACAAGCTTGCTTTCCTTCTGAGAGAGACTCCTTGTCACTTGCAGTCATTTCCAGTTTGCATGAGTCAGATTGGTCAAAGATACTTTTGCCACCTCATTTCTTACATGAATGTTTCTGCTTATGGGAGCTCAGAATCTACCTTGCTGCTAGTCCACCCACAAAAAAATCCAGTGCACATTATTTTAACTTCATTAACACTCAGTTCCCCCAGCTTACAGTTGCTATATATAATGCAACCTCGGCTTTTTTCTTCCTTTTAAGAATTAAATTTGGTTTCATTTATTTATAATTCAAAAGAAGATAACCAACCAGCTTGCAAAGTGATACATAAGGTCAACAGGCAAAATTGGAGGTGTACAGTGATGATGAACCAAGGCCAAGCCTTTACTCAATGCATCATATAAATAAGAAATAAGATAAACTGAGTGGACTTTTGTTACCTGACTAATGCTGCAATTCAGTAGATTGTTCCTTTATCTACAGACATAATTATGTTAGAGTGGCTGCATTCTGCAACTCTGACAGCATCTGAGCACTCACAAGAGAGCTGAGGGTGAGCTGTGCTGGTCTGCTGCAGCACTACAGAAATGCTCTGCTCGACCAGGAAATTTTATGACTGGTTCAGAAGCCATCAGAAACTCACTACAGTGAGTGTCACCACAGTGCCTCACCCAGCCAGCCTGGCAATAGACTTTGATTTGTGATTGTCATTAGTGCAGCTGAAGCCACCACACCACAAATGTCTAACTGAAAATGTTGGATTTTCCCCCAAACACCTGCAGCCTCTTCTGTTTGCTCACAGGTCATCAGCTCTGCTGAGTGCAGAAGGCCTAGGGCTCTTAAAAGGTCTCCCTAAAGGTTTGTAGGTTTAGTGCCACACTGACCACTGGCTGCTGGGAAGACGGGAGAGCACAGAGCTGGAATGAAAACATGGAGAATACACATCAAATATTTAACTTGCTGAGATTTCACAGTGAACTTGAGTAACCAGCTGCAAAGGGCTGGTCGAGCTGTGTGGCACCACAGAGGAGCCTTGGGAGAAAGGGATGCAGAGCTCTGAGAGCAAGGAGCTGACACATTCAAAGACATGCCATGATTATAAAACAGGCTAACACTGAGAGTACCCAGCCAGGAATTTGTAACGAGTGTTGTGACAATCCTTCCTGACTACACAGGGAAGGATCAAAGCCACAATCATCCAATGTGCAGCTGGGCATAGCATGTTCTCACTGCCACAAAGGTAGATAAGCACCTAGGAACACTTTAGAGTGGGTCAGTGGACTGCAAATCCTTTATTGTGTGTTTGCAAAAGGAAAACATTAAGAATGAATCTGTGGTGAAGCTTCTCAGCAGCAAGGACTCCAGGAGCTGTGATTAAGCAGAGATGGGTAAATTTGGTTTTAAAGCTTCTCAGCAGTTTAGACAACACTGTGGATGCCAAGAACACCACAGAAAATGTGAATTTTTGCGAGAACATAAACTATACATGAGAGCCCTGTCCCTTCCTGCCAGGTTCTCTCTGAGGGTCCAGTCAGGGTGTCCCCTCCTCTAAGCCCTCTTGCAGGGCTGGCAGAGCCTGGCTGGGTGTCACTCAGGCTCTCCCTGCCACACCTTTGGGGACGTATCAGCATATTTTCTGTCACATAAAACAGCTGTCATCTTAATGGTGTGTATGCAAGACACAAGCTGCTGAAAGGCCCCTCCCTCTCCCTCCAAAGGGCCTGTGCCACCCTTCCTGCTGGACTAAAAAAGGAAAAAACAATCTGTGTTGCACACAGTGCAGAGGCTGCCCCTCTGCCTGTGCTGGAATTGGAGCCCTTCTGTGCCCTAAGTCCAGCCTAAGGCCATTAGTGCAGAAATTCATTTATCCCAAATGCCAGCAATACCCGTGCAGTGTCCACAGGTGACTTGTTTATTCTACCAAATCCCTGGGTGTCACAGATGTCACCAGACCTTTTCAAGATGTTACCAGTCCATTCCCAAGATGATCCTTGCCTTTGCAAGTCATGACTAATGTGGCTGGGGCATAGAAAGCCTTGCCCCTGTGTGTGCAGGCACCACCTGGGGCTGCCCAGGTCCTCCTGAAAGGTGCAACCACTGTGGGGGGAGAGCAGCCAGTGGCCAGACGCCCACATACCTGCTGAGTATGAAGAAAAGGCAGAAGCAGCAACACGCAGCTAAGTCCTATCTTCAACAAGTCCAAGAGAACAAAGGAGGGAGGAGAAGTGCTGGGAGGTCACAAAATTGAGGCCAAAAGGTGAACATAATAGCTGCAGGTCTGCTGGCAGATAAGCTACAGAATAAGAACATCACTCCCACTTCCAGCCTTCAGCATGCAAAAACCTCACCCCAAAATGAAGGCAAAACCCCCAGATCACCTCCACAAGCAAACCACACTCACACATAGGGCTCACAGCAGGAATCTGGACAACACAGACATTGGAAGAGGAGCTCAGAGCAGCCCTGAACCAACACCCTCCCGGTGAGGTTATTTCAGAGTAAAACAGCCCCCCAGCCACAGGGTGTTAGCCACAGGCAGTTCCCAGCAGAGCCTCTCCAGTGTCCAGCTTTGGGAGTGTACTGGGAGCACTACACAAGGTAAGGCTCAGAGCCATAGAGCTACTGCAGAGCAGCTCCACAGCACGTTCCTGCCACACAGCCAGGGCCATCCAAACTCATCAGCTTCTCCACAGGCTCTCCCTCACACTGAAGTGGGCACTGACCTCCTGAGACTCATTTTCTCACAGAACCATATTCCACAAGACAACAGCGACCACACCTCCAACACCACCTTCACTGGTCCCTCTCATCACACCCCACATCTGAACATTTGTTTAAAAACGGCTTATGGTGGGGATGGTCATGAAATGTCACCTACAGAGACTGAGGCCAGAGACCAAGTTGCTCCAAGAGCAGAATACAAAGCCAGTACACATTGTAAATGTGGTTTAAAATGTCTTATTTTGGGGTTTTGTTGGTTTGGATTTTTTTACAAGCCCGCTCTAGCCTGTGAGTAAAAGGGCAGAATTCACATCTCAGAATTGGTTGGCTGTGGGCAAGAGCTGATAGAGGAAGACTTGTTGCTTCACTTCTAGTCAAACGAGGCAGACAGGCATGGAAATCACAGGTGGCCAGGAGCTGCTGAAAGCATGTTCAGAGCAAACAGGTTTAATCAAATGTACTAATCCAACACCAAAACTCACTCCCAGGCAGAAGGCAGCTGCTGGGGTCAGCACCCAGGTCATGCATGCACCCATAGATGCAGGGTTGAGATCCTCTCATTTCATGAGCACCATAAAAACAGGACACATCTGTAAGAAGATACCACAGGTGCATTATCTTCCATGCCAGCTCCTACTATGCACTTAGAGGAGTAGTTACTGTCTCTGCCATCTGTAAGTGATACTGAATTGTTCAGAAAAAATGTGGTATGAGGGCATCAACCTAACAGATGAAAAAAGAGAATTCAAGCTATTCAAATAACAACTGATGAAGTCACCCAACCTTAAAAAGTGTTACAGCAGCACATTAACAGCAGCAATTTAACTAGTCAGCTCAGAGCTGTGAGCCACGGGAAAAATCCGTTCCAAACAACACATGAGCTCATCCGTTTGAGTCATACATTCGATCACCTACTCTTTAGAGAGAGAAACAAATTATCATCACCAACAACAGGGGTCAACCAAATGCACGTGGATTCATCCCAGGTCTGTACCTTTCAGCATCACAGTTTACCTCACAGTATCACTACTCTGTTTTGAGCAGGATGACAGAAGTTCCCCAACAGTATCACTGCGAAACAGCCCCGTTCCTGCCTGCAGAGCTGGGACTGAAGGTCAGCAAGCACGTGATTTTACCCCTGTGACCCTGTCCTGCACCGTAGCTGAGCTGTGGGAACAGGATCAAGACGTCTCGGTTGCCACTGGGCATGCAGGAGACCAGCACTGCTCCCGCCCCCCGCTCCTCCTTCATCCCCTCCTGCTCACGGCAGCTCACACACAACCCACCCTCGCTGCGGGGATGCAACAAGAACTTCCCATGATTTCCGTGTGCAGCAGATGAGCGGGAGCTGCCTTGGGCAGGAGGGGAGCCCCGGCTCCGTGAGCCCTGCCAGCCCCGGGGAGCTGCTGCGTGCTTGGCAGCTCTCTGAGAAATCCAAGGAGCTGCTAAGCACCTCGTACTGACACACATGTTGAAACAGAGAGAGAGAGAGAGAGAGAGAGAGAGAGAGAGAACAAACGCCTTTCAATTATCTGTAGTTACCCAGATTTGTAGATTTTCTCCTGAAAAAACATATTCCATCTTCCATTCATAGACACCTCATTTCAACTGAGAGGGATTTCCATTTAGCCTGGAAACCTTTCACAGGAAGTCTGCTCACATCAGTTTCCAGGCACCTTCATCTCCAGTTTAGGGGACCTGTAGGTGGGGATCTGGCAAATAATTGCTTGTTTGGTTTTGTAACCAGCCAAAAGGAAAGCACTGATTTGGAGACCTCTAAGAAGCCCAGATTTGCAGATTTCTCTTGTCCACTGCCTGCTCCAAGCCCAGCAGTGTTCCAGCAGCTATATGGTCCTCACACAGAGGAACTCTGTTCTGGGCGCGTTTGGGGGGACAATTGCATCAGAAAATGGCATTTGAAGCCAGAAGCAAATCTGTTCCTAAAGCTCCAACAATTTCAGTGGACACCCGGGAAATCCCAGAAACAGCCCAAAGTCAGTCCAGAATCAGGCATGTGAAGTGGATTTGTGCTTTAGAAGAAAATCAAGAATGATTTTATGCACAGAAGCGACAACAAACAAAAGAGTTTCTTCATGCCTTGCAGTTCAGATCTCCATAAAAACTACACAGCTGCATGCAGAAACAAAGGCAGCCTGTAAGGGAAATCAGAGGGCACCATAACAGTCTGCATTGTTGCTGGATGACAGTACAAACATCAAGATATGCTTGGAGACAAAAAAAATCTCCAGCACCCAAAAAAATCCAAGCATTTGTCAAAAAAACTTTGACTATCCTAACCCTCTATATTTACATTTCTGTGGACACCCTGCAGGGAAATGCTGCTCTTGCAGCATCAGACCCTCATGGCATCCCAACACCATGGCTGGGCAGCCTGCATGGTGCATGCCAGGCTCAGGTGCACACCTGCTCGGGGATCCTGCAGAGGCTGGCTTTGATCCCTGGGGTCCCCATCCACACCCCACCTGGCATCTCCAGGTTTTGCCAGCAACAGAACAGCATCTCCAGACTGATGCTCCACACACAAACACCCCCAGAGAGCTGCAGCTCTTCAGCTTGGTGTAGACAGGTTAAGCAGACACTTGCAGAGTTCCCGGAACAGCTACAGAGATTCCACTCCCCAGGAACTTCTCTGGCTCCCAAATTTGGTCTCACTGCACCAACCACAAGCCCTATGCCAGGAAAGGACTGTTCCACGCTGGAAGCACCAGGATGGCTGCTAACAGTGGTTTCACCTTTCCATGTGCTGTTTCCAATGACAACAAATCTCCAGGGACCTGACTTACAGTGCATGGCAGGTGCGCTCAGTTGTCCCTCCTTGCCCTTGAAGGATGGGCAGGCCCTGTTGGCACAGCAAGCACCTCACTACACACCTCTACAAACTCTTCTGCCTCACAGCAGCTCTCACCAGCCTGAAACCAGGTTTTCAAAGCCCAAATTGGAGCCTGCCAGGTCCCTTCCTGACCTACAGGCAAAGATCTCACTCCAGCTACTCTGGCAGCCTCTCTGGAGCACTTCTGATGCCACCAGGGAAAAGCCAGCATTGACATTTTTAAAACAGAAGAAAGTACTGAATTTCAGCCTTTTAATATAGATGAGCCCTACAAGAACACAAGTGTGTCTCAATCCACAGAGGTGTTCCACAGCAAAAACATTTGCTTGCAGGGTGAGCAGCATGGTAAGGTCTCCAGGTAAGATCTATCCTGCAGAGTTTCATCTCCTTGTGCCACAGCACAGGCCTGCAGTCTCCTGGATGGATTTTACCACCAAGTTACTCAGGCAGTTTGACTGTAAGAAAAATGTAAGAAAAATAACAGCTCTTGGGACAAGAGAGGATGTAAGAGTAAATAAACGATGGACAAAATGGGGTTAGGGGGTTTTCTTTGTTCATTGTTCGGTTGGGGTTTTTCCATCTGGTATGTTTCCAGTCCATTCGGCCTCCACTCCAGATCCATGGGTAGAAGGCCTATTACAGCTGCTGTTACAGCTGGTACAAAGGAAACAAGGCAGGGAAATTTCTGTGTCCAGGACAGAGCAGGGAGCAGGGGCAGTCACCTGCACAGAGAGGCAAATGGTACAGTAAAATCACCAAATGGACCCAGGAACTCAGCAGCTGGGCTGGAAACAAGTTAAAAATCCCTAAAAAAAAGAATTAAAAAAAAAACTCTGCATTTTATTTAAAAGGTTACCCCAAAGATGCTCAGAACCTTCTGTTAAACTGCCATTAAAGTCCAGCCTTTCAGTGTCCCGTTTCTGCCTGTCTCCTTAACCATGGATGGTTAAGCAGCAAATATTATGCTTGAATTGCACGAGGACTTTTGTCCCATTTCAATACCTGATACTGCACAGACAATATAGGACATTAAGAATTTCAGGTGTTATATTTATAGGAGAACAGGTGTCAAAGTTTTAAAATGATCTAACAATGTCTAGAATTGGCCAATGGAAATGAAGTAGAAAAGAGGAAGAAAATCTAAAAAGCTGTGGCTACGTAAAAATACTTTCAGCAAATAGAAGCTCTGTAGGAACAAACAATCTCTGAGGAACAAACAATCTCCGAGCTATGTTGCAACCTTACTATTTACTACAACTTTTGCAGAAGGAAACAGGCTCTTTGATGGAGGTTTCTTGCCTTGAGCCACCACCCTCTGTGCCCCAGGGTGATTTTCTTTCAGGTGAGTCTCACCTTACAGCAAAGCCTTTAGCAAAACAAAGCTGAAGGTTTTCACATTGGAGCTTCCTTCCTCCTCCAGTGCCTGCAATCACACAGGAATTGATATGACATAATGCTCGAGCTGGAGTGCCAGGGGACAGCGAGGGCAAAGGGAAAGAAAGCCAGGTTTTAACCAGCAAGGTTATAAAACCACAGCTCAAAGCCTCAGCTCAGAGCATAGCTATTCTCAAGTGCAATGGAAAGATGCTCTGCTGTTCTGAGAGAGCGAGGCTGCAGAGGAAAACATGCCAGGGAACAGCTGGAAACAAAAGCTGAAGGAGGAGGAGACTAATTTCCATGGTCTTTCCATGCAGTTTAAATACTGAACCAACCAAAAACCCTCACACCAGGAGAGGTGTGGACAATGTTGGCATGGAATCTGGAGAGAGCAAAACCTGCCTGCTTCTTACAAGCAAAAAACACAGAGAAAGTTTTAATCTCAATTATTAGAAGAACATTCCACCCATTTCAGCTTTGTACTGCTCAGCTCACATCACCTTTGTGCACTGAGGGCCCTGGAACACGTTAACAGCCATAAAAGCATAGCTTTTATAGAGGGATTAGAGGTGGTGAGAACTCTGCAGTGCAATCCAGAACTCTGCAGAGTAGGTCCCCAGCTTTATAAAACCCCAACAAAAACACAACCCTCCTCAAAAGTTCTGCACACATAACAACCTACGCTGTTGTGCACCTCTGATCCTGACTAGAGAGAGACACCAAACCTGCCAGGCACTCAGTTTGGGGGTTGGGTTTTGGCTTGATGGGGATTTTTTTTGTTTGCTGGCTTTGTTTTGGAATTTAAGTATAAATCGCAGCTGGTTAGTCCCACAACAAGCAGAGCTGCAGGTTCAGCACTGTATCTTTCAAACTGTTTTTTACTCGAAGGTTAAGTAGTAAACACTGGAGAAATAAGAGATGCTGGAGCTGATTCTGAGTTGCCTGCTCTGATGAGATCAGCTTTGCATCTCTGATGGCAGGGAAGTGAACATCCCTGAAGGACACTGATGCAAGTGCTGGCAGACAGCAGGAATTGCTGCAACAACCACTCTGCACTCTGCAAGGCATCCAAAGAGGTTTCCAGCAGTACAGCCAGCACAGTCCAGCTCAAACATTTCCTGCACATCACTTGTGCAGCCACTACAGGAACGTGATGGCTGGGCTGCACTTGGAACACTTTGCCTCAATCCTCCTTGCATCAGACTGCTAAAGCCTCAAACTGAAACATTATTCCAAACATTATTCCAAAGAATACAGCCTGCCAGAAAATAAAGAGCAGTTTCCACCGGTGTGCAGCAGCTGAAGCAGTTGGGCAGCCCATCCAGTTTGTGTCTCGTGTCACCATCGACAGGGACAGTGCTGCTCTGGGGGTGGGACTGGACCAGGTGAGGAGGAGGAGGCAGCAAAGCAGCACCAGAACCAAGGCTTCTCTCCCTGCTGATGCCAAAGAGAGCCCTGACAGTGCAGCAGCACCAACTGCCATCTGAAACCTGTGCTCAACACCTGTAGATCTCGAGTCTATGCCCCAAAGGTGCCACTACATCAGTGTCGGCCTTGTCTGAGGTTTTACTGTACACAGGGTCACCCAGCAATTCTTGTCTGCTCAGGAGGATGAGCCAGTATCAAGAGAGGTCCTGTGCTTACAGGAGCTCAAGTTCAAAGCAGAGCTGCTCAGCTACACACTTTTAAAGGCTGTGAAAAGTGAACCAGTGCCACAGGACCTAGAAGCGAGAGACCATCTTCACAGTCAGTCTTGGAAACTCAGCAGGCAAAGAGCAGAAGCACTGGGAAACATCCCTTCACATGCCCTCCGCAGCAGCAAGGAGGATGACACAGTGTCACATCACTCCCTGCCTGGGCACGCTGCTGTGGGACAGGTTATCTCCTGGCTGGCATGGAACTACCAGGGGAGTTTCTGGTTGCACAGTGGTGCCTGAGGGGTCACAGGGCATACCGGGAGAGAACTGCTGTAAAGGAAGACTTGAAAGAGACATCTTGGGGATCTCCAGATACAGACAGCTGCACAGAAATAACCAGAGGGAAAAGACATCCAAAGCTGTAGATCACTCAAATAAACAACCTGGTAATTAACAGCAGTCCCCAGGCAAACAGTGGCGGCTGCAGGGGACTGACCACTTCCGAGGGCTGGGCAGCGTCTTCAGCTGCCTCAGCTGCTCCTCCTGCCCAGGAAGCTGCACTGCCCCAACCCTTGCTCCTGGCATGGAACCCAGCCCTGGTGGGCTTGCTGCTGCTGCCCAGCAGCTGAATTCTTGTACTTCTGCTATGGGGGAAGAGCTCTTGAGAAAGATCCGGTTTTCACCTGAGCCATAAAACTTGTCAGCAGCACTGAGCACTTCAGGTGCCTTTTCCCTGACACTGCCTTGGGTCTGCATAGCAGTGAGATACAGAGCACCTAAGGATAGAGCTTCAATAAAGTACTAAAACACAGCCAAGGGACTGGGTTGAAAGGAGCTGCTGGGGCTCAGTGCATTAGGGCTGGTGTCAGCACCAACTCTGTGCAGGGCAGGGCTCTCATTTCAGCTTTTGTGTGCTCACTGCAAGATCAGAGTGAGGACATTGGCTGCATCCTCATCACTTTCTTAATACAAGCTGAGGACAGGGAAAATAAAAATAAAAATCCACCCCCTTTCCAGTCAAAGCCATCTGCTCCAAAACATGCTCTACTCTCTCTCTCTAACACACATTCCTGCTTTCCTGAGGGAACAGCAGCAGGTGAGGGGGAAGGCAGCCACAGAAAAAGCCCAACATGTGAGGAAGGGAGCACATCACCCTCAGGTCTTCATGGTGAGCCCAGCCCTGGCGCTGCTCCGGGGCACCAGCACTGTCCCTCGTGCCTGCTGAGCACAGAGCACTGCCCTGACTCAGCTGGGGCTCAGGGCTGCCTGCTCCAGCAAGCCAACAAACCTGCTGGGTGAGATCATTTCAGCACATGAATAACCAGCTCTCCCAGAGTGGATGTGTGACACGGTGGTGACAAAGCCACGGGTCCCTCAGGTGAGGAGCAGCCTCGTGCCCCTAATGCATGGCATGCACACTGCCCCTACTTTCACGTGCAGCTCCACCATATCTCATGTCCCAAACCACCCTATCAGCACAGACATTTCTGTCCTGATTCAGTACTTGGGGATGGATGAGGACAGACCCCAGGTGAGCTGTTTAAAGACCAAAGTGATCTGTGTAGGGGACTCATATCCACAAGTAAAGCACAGTTTCACTCCAAGTCTGGTGTAACCCCAAGGCTCATGGCACAGGGGCCAGAGCAGCCCCTCCCTGCACCTGGGGAAGAGTCAGTGCTGACAGCAGAGGGCAGTCAGGAAAAATGCAGCATTTTTGGATCCCAGGTGAGATCCTCCAGCTGTCTAGAGCAGCAGTGATGCTCTAAGAACAGCATCCTGCCTCCACAACTACAGATTTGGTAAGGGGAGGGTGAAAACTGGGAAGAAGGACAACATCGGAAGCCCAGAAGAGCATTAATGTTCTCCCTGTCAAAACACCAGTAGGAAGATTTAATTCAGGGTCTTCTGTGGATGGCCAAGAAAAAGCAAAAGCCAAGTCCAAATCAGTTACAATATCCAGCCACAGGACAAAAACAACACTCCTTGTTCTTCACAGGGAGTGTGCTTGGCTGATGCTCCTGAAGACTGATACACTCCATAGCTCCAGCATCAACCTAGTAAGGAATACACAAGACAACTGGACCTCAAATTCCTCCGCAAAATGCCACCCTTATGTCACTAAAAGTTTCATACTCAGTGCCCTCACAGCTTGGTGCGGCAATGGTCAGGGCATCGCTCACATCTCCTCCTGCACCAGGAGTAACAACCACCTCTGCTCCCACAGAGCAGGTTTATTTTGCCAGCAATTTAAAGAAAGGACATTGCTGAGGCTTTGCTATGCACCATAGGAACTGCAGGGGCTAATTTAAGATATGCCCGATTTAGAACGGGGTGCCAATCTCCAAGGCTGTGCTGAGAAGTGACACTTGTGTTCAGAGATCCTTAAAAAGGATGGACAGAAGCACCTACAGTGCTGTGTGACAGACACAGCTCCCACTGCATCCAAGGCTCTTGGATACTGGATACAGGCAGGCAGAGGTTGCTTATAGCACCTAAAAGCCAACAGAAAAAGGGCTTTTCATCTCTCAGTTGTGTGATGATCAAACACCCAGATGCCACAGAGTAGAAAGGAATCCCTCAATCCCTTTTCTAATAGGCTGGGTAACAGCAGCTAAAATACAGAGCTACATTTACAGAGCTTCACTTCTAAGGGTGTGCCTTCCCCAAGCTGGAAAGATGATCCACTCCACGCTGCATCACAAAACCTGTCTGCTTACAACTGTTTCCACACAACAGAGTAAAAGCAGCAGACCCCAACCAGACAGAGAAGGCAAAGGTCAGGAACCTGAGCTCCACACGAGATGTCCCCACCACAAGAGCAGCCCAAAGCACACACCAGCACAGGCAAGCTGTGCTTTCTGCACTGACCAAAATAGTGGTAGATGATACAACATTCATTTTAAAATTGGAACGCGGATCTGGGAGGGGATGAGGATGAGGACAACGTGCTTACAAGATTTACAAACAGAACCTCCACATAACATTCTGGCATTGCTGTTTTGGGATAGCATTAGGTATGTGTCAAAGAAGATGCTAGGCTTGAGCTGTTCCCAAAATCCAAGAGCCTTTGCTCAGGCGATGGTCTGTGTCAGGGCAGGGGAGCAGCATGCCCTGTCAGCACGTCCCAGCTGTGCCAGAGACACAGGGAGTTCCACTGCCAAGGCTGTCAGCAGCATCAGCAGGATCAAATTCACTTGGATATCAAAGCCACTCCAGCTGATTATCCTAAAGGTGCGTTGCTTTTCAGAATCAACAGAAGGAGAGACTATCAGAGCATATATTACTGTGAAACAACAGTATGTGACCTAATTCTCTAATTAGGAATGGGCTCAATTGCCCAAGGAGGACAAGGGAAGGCTCTGAAATTATTCACTATTTCTTTTTCCAACAAAAAGATGCTACTATTTAGTTGCTACAAAACAGTGGGTTCTGAAACAAAAGGTCTGTAGGCATATATAGGCATAGCCAAAATCCCTGTTCTTTGGGAATCATGCCTATACTAAAGACCCCATGTAACTCACTCCTTATTCCTATTCTGTCTGCTTCAAGTCCACTTCAACCAGGAGACAATTCCAATGTAACACTTCACTTAAAATAGCCACTCAGTTCACTCTGCATAGTAAACACCAACCCCACGGAGCAGTTCCACAGCTCCCAGGTGAGGCAGGTTGTCCAGAAACACAAACTCTCTTCAGAGAAGCTCTAAAGCACCCAGCACATCCTCGAAGGCAAACCACACCAGCCCAGCCAGACACCCGAGGAGATGAACGAAACCAACGCCTTCTCCTTCTTGAAGTGCTGCTCCCAGTTCACAGGCAGCTCCACTTCTGAGTCACCACCTCCCCGTAAATCTCCGTGGAGCAGGTGTGCACTGGCATCAGCTCCTGGGGAGCTGGTGGTGGCTCCAAGGACCGCGTGTGGTCGGAGCCACACAGCCCTGCACGCTCGAATTTCGGCAGTGCACAGCACCAAGGAGCTCCCGATTCCCTTCGGGTTCCTGATATAGGCAAAACTCGGTACCACCTGCTCCTGTCTTGGGCCGCAGCGAGGATGCAGGCTCTGATCCCTTGGGGATGTTATTGTGCACGGAGAAGGGGGAAGGATGACAGATTGAAACCCACAGCAGGACCCGCACCCCGCCAGGCCGTGCTACACTGTAACTGCAGGAAATGCACAGCGCTACTCCTTGGCTCTTAATTACGGGCTTGTGATACCGTAGTTAATGGTCTGTCATGGGCTCCATTAGGAACCTCGATGCTGGCAGGAGGTGGATCAGCCAACCCGGCCGCTCCCGGTACAGCCACCGAGCCAGAGCGGCTCCGGGCTGGGAATCAGGCTCCAGTTCTTTTGTTACAGCCCGGGCTTCCTCTGGGAACGGCTCGGTCCTTGTGGCAGCCGGGGTGAAGGAGGGCAGCCCTGCCTTAAGAGCGGGACCACTTGGGAAAGGTCCGGCTGCGCATCCAGGGATTACATCAGACACCAGCCCCTCTGCCCACATTCTCCTCCAGATTTGGGGCATTTCGAGGAGCTGAGGAGGCCTCTGAACTGCCTGCCACGCGCTGCGCTCCCAGTTAACGAAAAAAAAAAAACAACAAAGGAAAAAGCAAAACAACCCCTCCCTGCCCGCCAGCTCGGCGCTGGGGTACGGCCCTCGGGGGTCCCCGCGGGATGCGGGTGACAGCAATGCTGGGGGGAGGTGACAGCGACTGGGGTGTGACAGCGATGGGGGTCCTGCGGCCCGGTTTCCCCCAGCCCCCCTTACCGTTGCTGTAGGCGTAGGGGGACTCGGAGGCGCCGTCCTGCAGGCTCTCCAGGATCTCCCCCTTCCCCACGTCGCTGTCGCCCACCAGCAGGAACTTGAGCAGGTAATCGTAGCTCTTCACCGGGCTGCCCTGAGTGCCCATCCTGCCTCTCATCGGCGAGGCGGCCCGGCCCGCATCCTCCGCC